>PYWC01000053.1:622799-698812 GCA_003182015.1 Tuber magnatum
AGTATTCTTAAATATACTTGGTTGAACGGTTACTTCTTTGATCTCCTATTACACCCCGTTCGAAGCCTCCTTTAGCAAGCAGCGCTCGCTTCGTGTTGACCACGAAGCCATCTGCTCCTATCGTACCGCTACGTGACTAGGGCCCAGCCCGAACACGTTACAGGAACAGATGGGACGTGGAGGATTGGATCTCTGCGGAATACCAGAATGCGTTCCAGTACGAACAACACATAAGGGGGTACGCCGTAAGCGTTGAAGAAAGGAGAAGGAGAAGGGGATAAAGGCGTATCCTCATGGACTGAGGATAAAGGAGAGGGGAGCTAATATCACAATCTGACTAGAGGAGCACTAGTCAGGTGACGGAGGCATGGAAAAGGTTTCACATAACTCGCGGTTAAGAGTTATAGGGTTTTAGTTAGCTTTCGTGTGTGACCATAGTTATGGTCACAAGATTTAGTTAGGCTTTTTCACGCGACCACACTAGTGATCACGGGGTTGTTTATGTTTTGCGCAGATGACCTGTTTGGGTCATACGATGTTGTAATAGGTTTCGCACCTAACCCCGCTTAGGAGGTCATGGGGTTTTACATGAGGCGCAGTTGCGACTCATAGTGGTCAGATGATTTGGTCGGCAGTGCAGACGACTCAGGAGGCCCCAGGTCGCGAGGATCTCACCAGAGTCATAGTTATGGCTCGGCAGGGTTGGGGTTCTGGGAAGAGGCCTATACAAAGGCCGGGGTTTCACAGATGGGTTAGCTCTTCACGCAACCATTTATTATCTTTCCTACTTATAAGGTTAAATGCAAAAACATTTACACTCCAAACCTATCCGGTAGATGAATCCCCAGTAGAGTCGAGAACCTGTCCGCTACATGAATCCAGTTGACAGAATAAAGACCAAGACTATCAGCCCTGGTAAGAAAGCGATTCTTAGTGGGAATACTAAGATAGGGCGGTGAGACTTGAGGAGCTCCCAGACACAGCAGTGAAGGAGAAGAAGACGTCATTACCGGTCGTGAGTAAGCACGAGAGTACGATACCGTCACATTCCCTTGCAGAACCTATGGCGTTGGGGACCCTTGCAGGCGTAGTAGGTATAAAACTCTCCCAGCTGCCCCCTCACCATCCGGGACTGCCTTCCGGACTGCCACAGTTAACTCCCATTAACTGCGTCAGTTGTGGTCAGCTTTACCCCACACGATTCGGAGGAGGTAATCTAGCGTCCACTCTATGCCCCCTTCTATATCCTGCAAACAGCTTACGGTCGACCAGATGGCAGCAAGGTATACGGTGTCGCAAGCTGGTCTCCCGAGATCCTTCTTTGCTGGACTGCACACAACTACGCAACCGTTTGCCCATGACATCTGGGCCTCAGGGCAGGGCCGGAGGGGTATAATAGGAATAATGTCTCCAAGTTACAGCTTCTTCGGAGCTGCGTAGCACGCGCAATAGCATCTTCCGGACCCCCAGATTCCCGTATTATGCATGGCTTCACGTAATAAACATTCTGGGCATTTTTCCCAAGCTCCGCGAGGGATGTCGTATTGAAAGGTGGGGTAACTCAGGACTCTGGATAGGGTAACGCAAACCTGAAGGCAGCGTAACCTGGTCCTGAGGGCAGGGTAAACTGGTCTGGTAGACAAGATGACTTTTCCCTGTTACCCTGTCTATTCCATTACCGGGGATAAACACTTCTGACCTTTCTCCAATTATCCCGCCAAGCTGAGGAACCGCCTCTCCAGAGGGCCCTAAGTATGCTGACACCGCTCCTGGGTGTATCCAGGTACCTAAGTCCCTGACCCGCCAATTCTGTTCCTTCTAGGAGCCCGCGCAATCTGGTCCCCGCAGGTCAAGTACTCATTTTCCTGCCAGTTCCTACCTGTTCGCCTCCTGGCTTCCTGTACGGGTGTAGGTTCTGACTGCCATAGCTCATTTATGCTCGGCATTACAGATAGGCAGCTACACTACTGGGCAGAATAACCTGCGAAAAGAACGTAAAGGTCTAACTTCACAGACGGATAAGGCAGCGTAACAGGGTGAAATTACGTGGATAACCAGGTGGGATTATCCTGTCTTGGAAGTCAATTTACCCAGTTAGAGGAGTCAGGTTGTAACGTGTTTGGGCCAGGCCCTGGATGCATAGTGGTACGATAGAAGCAGATGGCTTCTTGATCAACAAGAAGCGAGCGCTGCTTACTAAAGGAGGCTTCGAGCAGGGTGTAATAGGAGATCAGAGAAGTAACCTTTCAACCAAGTATATTAAGAATACTGTCTGTCGAAGTCCAGTGCTTCTACTGCGGAACTCGGTGGTCTTTAAATACGGCATATCACTTATCTACAGTATGAGCGATATTCCAAAACATTGTATGTATCAACCGATAGCACATGAAACAATTCCAGTATCAAATGATACTTTGAAACCAAACATAAAATAACCTAGTACCCGTACCGGTTACACTCCCAAAATAAAATAACAATTTCACCTAACAAAATAACCTAAGGAACCTCCTGAGAGTCGGTAAATCCGCTATTCTCCTGAATGTCCCCATAGGACCCATCCTTATCGTCGTCGCTATCCTGCAATAACCTCATATCATCCTGCAATATCCATTCCGCCCCTTCTAGACATTTCTCCACACACCCCGGGCAGGGTGCTTCACGCACAAAACATCCTGACTCTTTGTAGTGCGATAGGTCAATGTAGTTCAGGACTGTCCAGTTTAGCTAGTCCTCAGTCCTGGTATCGATACGCCCACAATTGTCACAGTAGGCGACCTAAAATATTTTCCCGGATGCCTCCAGTGGGATCGTTCCACTGCTCAGTAGTTCGTCCACAATCATATGTCGTCCCTTGATGCTTATTTCTTCGCAGGTCAACATTTCTTGATTAGGGTAAGGTTTGTAAGAGGGTAAAGGTTTGTAAGAGGGTACGGATTTTCAGTTTTGGAGGTCTGGTAGTGTGGTTTTCTTCTTTTCTTCAGAAAGGTTTGAGGGATGGGGGATGGTTTTTATGTCTCGGTGTTGGCCTTGCTTAGGTATCGGCCTCGCTTAGGTGTTCAGAGGAAGGTGGGTAGTGCTTAATTGTGGTTTCTTCCGTCTCCATGCCCATCTCACATTTTTCCCTGCTCTGGTAACATCTGCTTCCAAAGCGGAATATGTCAGTCACTATTTCGCCCCACATTCTTCCCATTGACCCGGTTGTTATTTCTAGGCATTTGTTGCAAATATGTATGAAAAGTCGGTGTGTAAGGTACTGTCTAGGGATAATATCACGGTTTACCAACAGTGCCATTGGCTGCTGCCGAAGTCTCCGCGGCACTTGCTCATAGTTTAACCTCATAAGGCTCTTGGATGGTGTGTTTCCTTTTCTTGTTATTCCCCGTACTCAGACTCCGGCAGCCAAGCTAGGTATGCTGCTTCATCTTCCGTAACCCGATTCTCGTCTTCGCTGCTTTCAAAATCACTCCCAAAATGGGCAGACAAAAATCCCTCTTGTATTTTTTCCTCAGTATGTAGATGGAGGTGTTGTATTTCCAGTAGGGTTGGGCTCCAAGCCACCACCATATGGTTTATCATAGGGGGTAGCTCGTCCTCTGGTTTGTTGTCCTCCCACCATTGGTTCACTAGTTTTATCGCATTTTCTAGTCCGTCGAGGGGTTCCCAACTGTTTTCTGTTTCCGGGTATCCCGCCCATTTCACCGGAAACTGGTCGCGGTCATAGCGCTTCCTGTGATCTCGTACAATCTCCACTTCCCATTCTGGCTTCTCCTTTACCGTGGTTGGAGGCGGTTTTGCTTGGCTTCTTCCTGGAAAGCTGGTATTGTCATTAGGGAAGTATTGTTTTACAGTAGGCGCGTGGAATGTTGCTTGCCGATTTCTGTACATTCCGCTGTCCATTTCTACCGTGTAGTTCTGCGTATGGTCATCGTATTCGATTATCTTGAATGGTCCTCCCCAGCCCGGTTGCAGTTTCTTGCTTCGCCATGATTCCGTTGCGAAAAGACTTCCATAAACCAACAGTAGGTTACCTTTCCCTATCGGCATATGGTGTCTCTGTCATTTTGCTACCACTCTTGTGCTCCTAAATCATGCTAATTTGATAGCATTAAATGCCGCACAATGTATTGCTTGGTGTCTGCTCAACGATTGGTCGGCGGCCAGTACTGCCGAGTTCTTAAAATTCGCTAGGGGCTGTAGCGGGTAGTTTTTCCCAAAAATAGCTTTATATGGTGACATACCCAGGATTTCTGACCATCCCACATTTAGGTATGCTGCTGTCTCCGGTATGGTATCAAACCAAGTGTTTCGTCTTCCGTTGACTAGGTTTGGAAGAGCTGTCTTTAATTCTCGAATTTTCCTTTGGACTTGTCCATCCGTTTCACGATGGCCTGGTGCTGCCTAGATATGCTCAATGCCTAGCGATCAATACTGCTGTCTCCACACATGTGACTCAAATCGTGAGTCCGCATCACCTATGAGGGATGTCGGGTAGTCATGGGGTGTAAATGTTTTGTTGCGTATAAGTTCCCAGGTTGTTATTGCCGTTACTTGCTCAGTTGTAGGTATGAGCCACGTGAATCCCGAGAATCTCTCTATCACAACTAGAATTGTGTCGTATCCCCATGAGTTATGGAAGGGTCCCACAAAATCAATGGCTATTGATTCGCAAATTTTCAATGGTAGAATAATTGTCTGCACCTTTCCTTCTGGTAATTTCGAAGGTTCTTTATTTATCTGGCACGTGTGGCATTGGGCCACATACACTCTGAAGTTCTTCCTCATTTCTGGCCAAAATCAGTACTCGGTAGCCTACCGCAAGTTTCGTTCAATACTGTGCTGGCCATTGTTGTGTGTTTTGCTAATGGTATACTCCCTTAATGTTGTACCTCCATATGTGAGGCCTTTTGGAATATACGGGCAGTCTTCCCCATATGTGGTTTTTGCGTATAGTATTCTGTTCACCACCTTGTAGGAAGACAGGTCCCCTGTGGAATCCATATTTTCATTGACTTGTTTCCATAGCGGTTCCTTCTGGTATTCTGCAACCATGTGTGCTCGGAATGTCCTAAACATTTCATTGACCGTTGGTAAGATATCGCGTTCTTCTTCTATCTCGCTTCCTCTGGTTGTCGCAGGTATTTCTTCCTCTTCGCTAGCTTCCAGGAGATCATAAAGTTCTTGTCGATATTTACTCATCGCCGGGGGTATCGCTCAAACTATGGTTTTATTTGTTTGACTTTCCCGTCGTTCTGCTCAGCTAATAGCTGGTGGGCTATCCGGTCCTGGCATTTGGAATCCCGCTATTGTCTCATAGGTAATGTCTTCTATCGGTTCCACTAATCCACCCGGTTGTGGACTATCTGCTTGTGGCATAACGAAAGTCGGGGCTTCCAGGTTCAGCAGTGCCGGGATTGCATAAGATCTGGGCATTGGCTGGGCAAGGGTGGACGGCCCTTCCCCCGCACTATCTGGTCTTCTGCCCATCGTTTGTTGCCATTCCCAGTCATTGATTTCGCGGGACTCCGGAGGGCTTGCGTTGATGTTGGTGGTTGGGGGGCTTGGTCCTTCACTCAGAGGATGAGGGGTCAGTTTTCTCCGCCGTCTAGGATGGTTGTTTGTAAATTTGATCTCAGTCTGATGGTATGGGCAATGATCCACATAACAGTGCGAGTAATGTAACTTGCTATGTTGAAGTTCCTCTAGTGGCATGCGTCGCAGGGTACACTGGTTGCCCCAGTCATTTCCTGCAGTTATTGAGCAAGGGTTGTCAGAGGGTACCGGAGCCTCATTAGAGTACTCAGTGTAGGAGTAAGGCGGGGAGGTAGGGGAGATATCCCATTCCGGTTCCATCGTGTTTGATTCTTGCGCGTAGACTGTGTTGTCCGAGATGTCGCTTGCCTCCTTTGTATGATAATGGACATAGAGTGGATTCAAGTCTGATCCTCTCTCATATATCTGGGAAAGGGCATCAGCTAAATAGTTCGTACTTCCTGGTGCGTAGCCTATTCTCGCGTCGTACTTTCCTAGGGCACTGAGCCATCTAACTTGCTTCCTGCTTGGGTTCTTTGCCATTCGTAGATGTGTTAGGGGTTGGTAGTCCGTAACAATTGTAAAGGAATTTCCCCTTAGTACATTGTAGAACCGGTTAAGCGCTTCCACTATTGCTGAGGCCTCTTTATCGGTGGTGCCATAATTCATCTATGTCTTTGTGAATTTCCTGCTGTGTAACGCGGCTGGTTGACCTGTCTCGTAGGTGGGTCCTTGTCCTACCCATTCCCCTATTCCCAAATCAGAGGCATCCGTTACTAGCCAAATTGGTTTCTTGCTTCTTATATCTATTGGTCGCATGACTTCATGATCAATAATTCGCTTTTTTACTATTTCGAATGCTGTCTGATAGGTTGTTGTCCATCCGAATTCGGGATTCCCCATTAAGTCCATTAATGGTACTGTCATTGTCGCATGATGTGGGAGGAACTGAGCTACACAGTTCACTATTCCCAGTAAGCGTTGCAATTCCTTTTCGTTTTTTGGCATTTCCCAACCTCCGATAGATGATACTTTCTGGAGGGATGCATGGATTCCTTCACTATCCACAATGTGTCCTAGTACTTCTAGCTTGTCTGCAAATAGTAGTGACTTCCTTTTGCTTGCCTAGAATTTTGCCTTCCTGAGTCGACCACATACCTGCCGTATGTGCCTTTCATGCTCTTCTGGTGTACCCGAGAATATGAAAATATTATCGCTGTATACCCATACAAAGTGATGTAAAAATTCCCTTAGGAGGTCTTCCATTATTCGCATGAATGTTGCTGGTGCATTCATGTCTCCTTGTAGCATTACTTTGCTGACAAATCCTCTGAATGGTGTTTTGAATGAGTTGAACTTAACACTGTCCTTGTCCACCCCTGTCTGGAAGTATGCGTCGCTTAGGTCAATCTTACTTCCAAAGTTTGCTCGTCCAATGCGGTTAAGGATCTGCTGTTGGTTGAGAATTGATGGGCTATCCATGAGCATGTTATCGTTTCTCAGTTTCAGGTCCACCAGGGGGTAGATCCTTCCATCTGACTTTGGTTGTACAAACATAGGAGCCGCTCCGGGAACCTCCTGTTGCACAATTACTCCAGCTTGTAATTTCTCATTTATCCAGTTCATGAGTTTCTCCTTGTATGCTTCTGGGATTGAGTATATTGGTTGGTTTTTTAGATTTCTTGGGTCTTTTAGCCGAATGTGATGGTTAATCTTATACATAGGAGGTAGTGTTTCAGGGACCCTCTCTGGGAATACATCCTTGTATTCTTCCAACAGGGTTGCTGCGGTTGCATCTGTAACCGCGGCTCGGATTTCCCCACTTGTTGGCTTGCATAATACTCGTAGTTTGTCCTCGGGAAACTCCACAGCTATGTCCCCACACCTGATAAGGGTGTTGTGTTTTTTTAGAAATGGCAATCCAATCAGGGCATCATGCTTTGCCAAGTTTCCTACCAACATTTCTTGGTTCATCCATTTCTTTTAACCGATTCCTGCAGTCCGCCCACACTTCCTGTGGCTTGAAGAACGGGAACCTTTCATTGCCATGTTGACTGTTGTTGGTTGGGGTATGGGTTCTGTTTGTATGCCGTGGGTGGAGATAAAGGTAGTGCTAATAACGTCACAACCGATAGTCCCTATATCAAACAGTACCTTTGCCGAATAGCCTTCTATGTAGACCATTCCTTCGCGTGCATCACGGGCCCTTGTTGCTACTGCTGGTTGGGTTCGGAGGCTTTCCATTTCCACCAAATTAATTTCCACTTCGTCATACTCAGTTGCTTCCCTGTGGTTTGTGCTAGCCTCCCACTTAGCTCCCTTTCCTTTCCCCTTTTTGGCATAGCAATCCTTTACATAGTGCCCCTTTTTCCCGCATTCAAAACATGTACCTTCATCTCGTTGCTTCTGCTTCTTGTCTTGCTTGTTTTTCGAATCTTTCTGGTATGGTTTATCCTTCTTTGCATTGTCCCATGCTGGTGACCCTGTGTTGTTCTTTTGCTGTGGTACGTGGGTTCAGTAAACTCCTGTTTCATACAGGATAGCGCCTTTACGTTCAGCCCGTTTGACTATCTTGTCAAAGCTGTCTCCCTCTTCCTCCATGGGTTCCACCTCCTGGGGCAGTCTGGGATGTATTGCTTCATATAATCTTTGTCGCAGCGTGTACTGAGATACCGCCCCGGCACGTAATCATCCATGATACGTTAAGAGATCTGTCGCAACTAAGGTTATTCTTTCTGTTTTACCATTTCGTGCTTGCTGGATATCCTTGAACCTTTTGTATAGTTCTCCCATGTTCTGCGAGGATTGGAATCTTTCTCTCAGGTATTTTATCAGGGTCGTTCTACGGATGTTTTCCCCAATCCCATAGTTGTTCATTGCTTGGTGGTATGCTTCCTCTGCCTTTCCGGTACAGAAGCTGCCAAAGTACGCTCCACTTCGTTCTTTGGTTTTTCCCACTCCATGCAGGGCCAGGTATTGGGAAGTGGTTATTACCCATCGGTCAAATGCTGCTGGTTTTAAATGGTCTTTTTCGCCCGAGAACGAGGGTGGCACTGGTAGTTTGATTTTTGGTCCTGTCCACCCGGCCGGGCCGATTCTACTTTGGATACATTGTGTTCGGCCTCTTCGTTAATGGAGCTGTCGTCGGATGAGCTTTCTGGGGAATCGCCAAGGAATTCATCAGACGGTTTCTTTACTACCGAGTGATCTGATATCTCTTCGTCGCTATCTCTCTTCTTAGATGTGTCGACAGGTAGGCTGTCTTTCTTTGATGGTTGTGCCGGTGCCTTTCCTTTACTGGGGCTGTGGGGGAATAGCCCAGGAAGGCTCGTTCCTGTCTTTGCTGATTCATCAGTCGATTCGCTAAAGGTCTGCCAGGCCAAGTCTGGCGCTAGTTGTCCTTCTGCTTCGTCAATTGAGAAGTCGCTCTTTGGCCCTCTCAGTTTCTTAGGTTGCCTTCCCTTGGTATGGCCTTCTTGTCGGACCTGCTTCCCACTTCGTGTCTCTAGTGATGCAATAGTGTTCTATTGGCGGAGCCGAACCTGGCTTCGTTCTGCCACTCCCCACTGCTAGCTTCATTATTGGATGCTTTGTAGGTTGATCAGACCAGGTCCGTGTAGGTTTCTAACCACTTGCTGAGGTTAAAAAAATATAACGTGTTTGGGCCAGGCCCTAGACACATAGTGGTACAATAGGAGCAGATGGCTTCTTGATCAACAAGAAGTGAGAGCTGCTTACTAAAGGAGGCTTCGAGCAGGGTGTAATAGGAGATCAGAGAAGTAAACGTTCCACCAACTATATTAAGAATACTGTCTGTCGAAGTCTGCTGCTTCCACTGCGGAAATCGGTGGTCTTTAAATACAGCACATCGCTTATCTCCATTATGAGCGATATTCCACAACATTGTGTGTATCAACCAATAGCACACGAAACAATACAAGTATCAAGCGATATTGTGACACCAAACATAAAACAATATCTGTATCAACCAATAGCACAGGAAACAATACCAGTATCAAACAATACTGTGAAACCAAACATAAAATAACCTAGTACCCGTCCTGGTTACAACCATGCCTGTTCAAAAGATTCAGGCGATGCCGCTTGCAGTGGTCGGAAGGGTGCGGTAGGAGAGGGGTCAGGGATGGGCAATCCGACTGGCAGAGGCGTGGGTCTTGGAACAATGACGTGAGGCGTGGGAGTTGCAACTGAAGGTGTTGCCAGAGAACTAATAGGAGCAGGGGTCGGACAAGGAGTAGGGTCAGGCGTATCTGGTGCTGTGATACCCTTCAGCTTCGATATTCTTTTCTGGACACGACGTCTGTCAGTTGGTCCAATTGCCGGACTTCCTGCACGACTGGGGGCAATTGAGGAGGGGACAGATAGAGAGCCTGTCAATGCTCTTGTGAAGGATGAGGTATCGCGGTAGCCTCTACCTTTGAGGCTTTCCAGCATACAGATACCAACAAGGCTTAGGTATGCCCTCCATTGTTTGTCCCTAGCTCTCATGACCAGTGCTACCCCAAAATCCTTGGGCTTGGCATGAACGAGTGGAAGTGGGGGTGCAGCCTCTATCATCAGAACATCATTCTCAGCATCAATACTATGCCCTTCTGTAAGGGCCCTTCCCAATGCTGCCACATGATCCTTCAATGCCCTCTAGACCTTCCGCATTCACCACTGTGCCTCCTGCTCCACTTTTATCCATTCCACCACTGCCTTAGTAATCCGTTTACAGAACACCTGCTGCTGCTGGTTGTTCCAGTTTCGCATTTCTCACTTGGCTTCCTCACGGGACTTGGATACATCGTGCATGAAGTAGAGTTCCATGAACTCGTGCCAGAAGTGGTAAAAGGGGACACCCCTTCTGGGTAGAGGACTCCTGTTGTCGATAATGATGGAATCTTGAAAAACCAAAAGCACCGCAGTGCGAGGGTCTGTAATCATAAGATCAATACACTCATCAGGTAACTGAATAGCGAGGGCCTTCCAGAGCAACTGGTGGCCGTCCCATTCAATACCACCAACATCCACAAAAACCAGTGCAAAAAACGTGTTGGCGGTATTGTCATTAAACTCAAGACCTGAATCGGCAGTGGATTCAATTCTGGATTGCAGTTCAGTACTAGACATTGCACTTTCCACCCTACGCCACTTGTTTTAGACAAGGTTACCAGTGGTCATGCAAGGTTAGTACCGAAGGTCAACAACAATTAATCAGGAGAGTGGTTAAGTGAGGGGGTCGCTTAATAATATACTGTAACGGAGGCAGCCCTTGGAAGATGGATCCCTAGATTGCGACCATACCGAACAACTTCAAACATATCTCCAAAGGTTCACACAGATCTAAGAGTAAAGTTAGCAGTAAAACCTAATATCATTAAGCCTAATGCTTGACTAAATTGAGATCTCAAGAGGATTGATGGTTGGAGTAGGAGAGTTCTTGCATGGACGTTGCAGTAGTTTTATCATATACTAGAAGCTCTCCCATCAGTTTACTCCAACCATTCATGTACACCCTACTCTGCTAAAGGTGGTCTGACACACCTCCTAGTACATGCTTTGAGCATGCATGTGTCGACACACTCTAGTCGGCATTCAGCTTATATGCTTATCGTTCCTGCGGCGCATTTCCATTTTGCCTACCGGAGTGAAAACCTCTTTGCATCAGCATCTTGCCAGTGGGTAACTGTCTAGACACCGGGTGAACTGGACTGTCTATAACACTCCTGCCATATGCATTGATCTCTTAATTACCCTAGAAGCTACCATTAGCGGTTTATCTATCTACTATTTTCAATTCTCGGTCTTCCGATGTTTTCCACAGAATATGGTGGTGGGGGAGGGGTCCAATAGGCGCTACCCATGAGCACTACCTTGGATCCACCTTACCTGTGGTAGGAATCATGCTCTCAGTGTCTCTGCACATCCCTTTCAGAGCCTATGGCATTGGGGACAGTTAGGGCTTGGTAGGTGTAAAACTGTCCCAGTCGCCCCGGTACCACCTGGGACTCCCTTCGCAACCTTCATGGTTAACTCCCATTAACTGCACCAGCTTTGGTCCGTTTTACTCCCAACAACTTGGAGGAGGTACTCCACCTTCCACCCTATGCCCCTTGATATACCCTGTGAACAGCTTACAGTCGACCAGATGGCAGCGATGTATACGGTGTTTCAAGCAGGTCTCCAAAGATTCCTCCTCCCTAGACTGCTCACAACTACACAACTATTTGCCCATGATATCCGGGCCTCAAGGCAGGGCCAGAGGGGTATGATAGGAATAATATCTCCAATTTACAGCATCTTTGGAGCTGTGTAGCTCACCCAATAGCACCTCCCGGAACCCCAGATTCCAGTATTATGTATGGCTTCATGTGACAAACATTCCAGTCATTTCTCCCAAACTCCCTGAGGGACTCTGTATTTCCAGGTAGGGTAACTCAGGACTTAGGACAGGGTAATCTAAGCCCCATGACAGGGTAACCTGATCCTGAGTGTAGGGTAACCTTTTCCTGTAGACAAGATAACTTCTGCCTAGGACCCTGTCTACCCTGTCACCGGAGATAGACACTTCTGACCTTTCTCCAGTTACCTGGCTTAGCTGAGTAACCGCCGCTTCAGAGGTCACCAACTATGCTGTCACTACTCCAGGGTGCAGCCAGGTCCCTAAGTCCTATCCCAGCTAGTTCTGTTCATCGCGGAGCGTGGGCCGTCAGGTCTCCGTAGGTCAAGTGCTTTCTTGCCTGCTAGTTCCTACCGGTACGCCTCCTGGCTTCGTGTATGGGTGTAGGTTCCTGTTACCACAGGTCATGTATGCTGAGTCATTACAGTAGAGAAACAAAACCAGTTCAATAGGAAGGCAAAATGGACACTTCCTTTGCAACTCGACTTAAGGCATGGGATAGAAAGCATGCTGCTATCCACCGAGCCCTCCTTAGTACTACCTCACAAGATATTCTTCACTTTGTTACCAATACACAATCATTCCATGAAGCCTAGCTGAGTTTGGCAAACCAATACAATCATGATACTGCACAATCAAATACAACCCTTCTACAACAGGTTGCCCAAATTCAAAGAGATAAAAGTGACTCAGTTCTTGCCTGGCTTAATTCGTTTGAACAACTCTGGAACCATCTTAACTGTCGTGTCCCCACTTCCAAAAAACAAATTGCTAAAGACATTCGACAAATGACCAGCTCAGATGGAATTAAGGCCGCCCTCCTTTTACCCTGACTACCTGTAATGGGGGTACCCCTAGGAAGATAGATCCCAAGGTTGCGACCGCACTGAACAACTTCAAACTTATTGCCAAAAGTTCACACCAATGTAAGAGTAAAGAAGACGATAAAACTTAATATTGTTAAGCCTGACGATTCACTCAATTAAGATCTCCAGAGGATCGATTGTTGGAGTAGGAGAGTTCTCACATAGACTGTCAGGTAGTTTTATCTTATGCCTGAAACTCCCCCATCAGTTTACTCCAACAATTCGAGCATACACTTCTCCGATAAGGGTGGTCCGACACATCTCCTGGCACACCCTTCGGGCATGCATGTGTCGACACACTCTAGTCGATGTTCACCTTATGCGGTTATCGTTTCTGCGGTGCATTTCCAATTTGCCCACCAGAGTCAAAACTTCTGCGCATCGGTGTCTTGCCAGTGGCTAACCGTCAAGGCACCTCATGAACTAGAGTATCTATGACACCCTTCCCATATGCGTTGATCTCTACTTGACTCCAGAAGGTACTGTGAGTGGTTTATCTATTTACTATTTACGGGTCTCAGGCTTCCAGTGTCTTCCGTAGAGCACCGTCGTCCAGAAGTGATCCAATGGGCGCTACCCATGACCGCTACCTCGGATCTGGCTTACCTGTGGTAGGACTCATGCTTTTAGTGTCTCTGCACTTCCCTTTCAGAGCCTATAGCGTTGGGGACACTTGCGGGCTTGGTAGGTGTAAAACTCAACCAGTCACCCCGGCACTACCCAGGACTACCTGTGGGACCCCCACGGTTAACACCCGTTAACTCCGTCAGTTTTGGTCCATTTTACTCCAAACAACTTGGAGGAGGTACTCCACCTTCCCCCCTATGCCCCCTCGTATATCCTGCCAACAGCCTGTGGTCAACCGGACGGTAGCGATGTATACGGTTTTGCAAGCATGTCTCCACAGTTTCTTCTTTGCTAGGCTGCACACAACTACCCAACCATTTGCCCATGACTTCCGGGCCTCAAGGCGGGGCCGGAAGGGTATGATAGAAATAAAGTCTCCAATTTACAGCTTCCTCGAAGCTGCATAGCTCGCCCAATAGCATCCCCTGGAACCCCAGATTCCCGGATCATGCCTGGCTCCACGTGACCAACATTCCGGTCTTTTTCCCAAACTACCTGTGGGACTTTGTATTGAAAGGTAGGGTAACTCAGGACCTTGGGCAGGGTAACCTGATCTTCAGGGTAGGGTAACCTGTCCGGTGGACAAGATAACTTTTCCCTGTTACCCTGTCTATCCCGTTGCCGGAGATAGACACTTGTGACCTTTCTCCAGTTACCCGGCCTAGCTGACCAACTGCCCCTTCAGACATCCCTAAGTACGCTGACACCGCTCCCGGGTGTATCCGGGTACCTAGTCACAGACCAGCCAATTCTGTTCATTCTCGGAGTCCGGGCCATCGGGTCTCTGTAGGTCAAGTACTTACTTGCCTGCCAGTTCCTACCAGTTCGCCTCCTGGCTACCTGTATGGGTATGGGTTCCGTCTCCCATAGCTCATGCATGCTGGGTCATCACACTACCAGCCTCTATGAATCTGATTATCAACAACATTCAAACCCAAGGCGATATGAGTTATGCACAAATTAGAGCAAAGCTTACGGATATTGGGTCCAAACCAACGTCAGATCAGGATAAGATCTATGTAGTAGCAAATAAGGGCTACAAAGGATGCAATAAGCCAGTTCCAAATCCAGGGCTGGTCTGTACCTTTTGTGATAAGCATGGTTGAATGTCTTCTGACTACACATACAAGGACTGCAGAAAACTAAAAGTGAAACAAAGTAAGAATAAAGCAAAAAGAGAAGATAAATGATAGGAAGAATATGCAAAATGGGTATCAACTAAAACGGCTACTAAGGATGAGGAACCTGTCCCTATCTACTTTCTTGCACACAAGATATCCTCCCCCTCTTCTGCCTGGATTCTCGATACTAGTGCAACCACTCATATGACCTCCACTTTAAAGCAATTCGAAACCTTAAAGCCTTGCTCAGTAATGGTTTTGATTGCTAATGATGATCGCCTTCAAGCAACTGGAATTGGAAATGAATGCCTGGTGTAACCGGTACCGGTACTAGGTTATGTTTTATGTTTTGTTTTACAGTATTGTTTGATACTTGTTATGTTTCAAAGGTATCACTTGATACCTGGAATCTTTTATATTTGATGCGATAGTATCATTTGATACTGGTTATGTTTCAAAAGTATCGCTTGATACAGGGAATGTTTTGTGTTATTGCTCATACTGGAGATGAGTGACAACTTGTCTTTAAATCCTGCTGATTCCACGATGGAAACGGCGGATTTCAACTGACAGTATCTCTAATCTACTTCATGGAATCACTACTTCTTGATCTCCTATTATGCCCCTTCGAAGCCTCCTCTAGTCTACACAGGTCTAGCCTCTTGCTCAGCAACTAGGCCACCTTCTACTATCGTACCCGAAGCATGATTAGCTCCCTAGGTGTGGACACATGACATTTTTCAACCTCAGCAAGTGGTTACAAATATTGTACCTGGACAAGGCCTCATCAACATACAGACATCCACCAAGAAACGCTAGCAACTGGAAGCAGTGGAACCCTCAGCAGTTGGCTTCGACAGCACACACTATTGAACCCCTTAGCACGAGAAGTGGGAAGCAAGTCCCACAGGAAGGGCTAGAATGTCCCAGACAACGCAAGGAGCCAAAGAACACGGCAGTGTCCAGCACTGGCGAAGCTGCCAGGCCGCTTGCAAAAGACCAGGTTTCACAAACCTCAGAACAACCTGAAAAAGAGCGAATCGAGACAACAGAGGACCCCCCACTATCACCAAAGAACCCCTCCAAAACAGAGGCCTGTGAAAGCGAGAAAAGCAGAACCGATATGTCTAGCTCAGAAGGCATGCCACCTCTACCAGTATGCCGAACCGTTAGCGCTGATGACCAGCTAGCAAAGAAACCTAAGATAAAGTTACCACTACTAGTGAGGTTCAATGGGACAGGAGACGACATCAAGCCTAAAGCATTCAAGCGATAGTGAACCTCGATATGCCAGTACCTGCTCACACAGGCAATCATGACATTCGAGAAAGAAACATGATGCTATGTGGGAGCTTTCTGTGAAGGAGCTGCCTTGGAAGCTTACCAGCAATGCATAGATGAATATGACAATAGACACTACATCAGGGGACAAACTGTGCTGGAATATCTGCAAAAATGATTGCAGTCAAGCTGCAATCGAGAGGAACTATACAAAGCCTTCAACAGGATTCAGCAAGTACAGAATGGCAGAACAGAAAGGATCACAAAGATAGCTACATTGCTCCTGATGTATCGAGGACAAATGCCTGAATTTACAGTTAACAACTATGCACTAAAGCAAAGGTTCTATGACACCATGGATACTTGACTTGGGCAAGTGGAAGAGCCAATGGAACGGGAAGATGATGACGTAGATGATATCATCGCAAATGCAGAACAGCAGGATGTAATCCTGTATGACACCAGCGCTTATGGAAAGCAAAGTACAGTAAAGTGAGAGCGAAGACCACAAGAGAAGCCACACCAACAGGAGAGGAAGACGAAACTGATCCAGAAGAAGATCCCCAAAAATATAAAACAGAAACGAAAAGAGAGTGGAGAATCCATTGAATGTGGAAAGAAAGAACACATGGCACGCGATTGCCCTACCAAATGACAGATCAAGATAGAAACATCAGCAAACCAGTTTGAGACACCGGAGCTCGAAGAGGTGGAAATCAACTCACCAGAAGCGGAAACTGAGATTGAGTGCTACCAAACCCTTCCAGCCCCCACCCTTGCCGCCCACTGAGCTCTCAAGGGAACCATCTTGATTAATGGCGCATGTGCCTGGGTATTGTTTGACACTGGAGCAGTGAGCGCAGATATCATTAGCAACACCTGCGTCACAACCCAGGGTATCTCCACCCACCTGATAAAAACACCAGTCACTATGAATATAGCCATGAGAGGATGACAACCAACAAGTCATAAAACTTCTAAAGTGACTATCCAACTCGTCTCGGCTAAGCTACTGAACCAAAGGATGCTGGTTGGGAATCGTGGGAAATATGATGCACTACTAGAAATGCCTTTCCTGACCCAGCATAGGGCTGTTATCCAGTGCGGAGAAGCAGTGATGGAACTCGCTGAGAAAAAGATCTGAGTACTATGCAAACCAACAAGTGTGTAGTTCAGAGCGGCCATTTCTCAAACTAAACAGCAGGAAATCCTAACCAAGTTTGCAGATGTATTCCCAGAGAAGATTCCACAGACCTTGCTACCCCTTAGAAAGGAGAACTACCACATTCACCTAAAGGACACAACGGACCTCCCAAACCAGCCAACATACACTACACCTGAAGCATACAAAGAAAAGCTTTGCAACTGGATGAATGAGAAATTCAGGACTGGAGTTATCTCCCAGACCGAATCCCCAGGAGCAGTGCCCATATTTGTTCAACCGAAATCCGATGGAAGGATCAGACCACTAGTGGATTTGAAAGTATAAACTAACAACACACTCATGAATAGCTCATCAGTCCCAAATCAGACACCCATCATGAATGCTATGGGAAGGGCAAGATTCCGGAGCAAGATAGATATTAGTGATGCCTACTTCCAGATCTGAGTTAAACCAGGAAATGAGAAGTTCAATGCCTTCAAAACACCTTTTGGTGGATTTGCGAGCAAGGTCATATTGCAACACAGCATGAATGCACCCAGTACCTTTATGCACAGAATGGAGGACCTAGCCAGTAACTTTCTACACCACTTTGCATCGGTGTATATTGGCGATATCCTCCTCTATTCGGACACAGAAACAGAGCACATATAGCATATCAAACGGGTATGTGAACGATTGTGGCAGGTGATGTTTTATGCCAGCAGAAAGAAGTCAACACTATTTGCAAAATCACTGCAAGTACATGGCACACTGTTTGCATCGACATCTGGGAGGAGCAAGAAACTACAATCTCACTGGCAAGGACCATTCAAAGTACCGGAATTCGATAAGTATACAGAGAACTACGCAGTCAAGATGGATGGACGAACCTATCGGAAAGACACTGGTGTCTTCCACCCTACCTCAGTAAAACACTGCCACCCAAATGCAACGAAAGATTTACTGGACGAGCCAACACTCGACCTACCCTAATTCTAATAAAAGAACACTAACTGTGAGAGGTTGATGAAATCTTGGACCACAGAAAGCGGTACAATGATAACGAATTCCTACTGAAGTAGAAAGTGTATTCTAATGTGTTTGGGCCTGGGCCTAGTCACATGGCAGTACGATAGGAGCAGATGGCTACTAGATCAATAAGAAGCGAGCGCTGCTTACTAAAGGGGGCTTCGAACTGGGTGTAATAGGAAATCAAGGAAGTAACCGTTCAACCAAGTATATTAAGAATACCGTCTGTCGAAGTCTGCTGTTTTCATGGTGGGAATCAGCAGTCTCTAAGTACAGCATACCGCTTATTTCCAGCATGAGCGATATTTCGAAACAGTGTGTGTATCAACTGATAGCACATGAAACAATACAAGTATCAAATGATTGTGTAAAACCAAACATAAAACCTAATGTGTATCAACTGATAGCACATGAAACAATACAAGTATCAAATGATACTGTGAAACCAAATATAAAAGAAGGTCTGTATCAACCGATAACATATGAGATAATACAAGTATCAAGTGATACTGTGAAACCAAACATAAAACAATATGTGTATCAACCGATAACATACGAAACAATACCATTATCAAATGATACTGAGAAACGCAAACCAAATCCAAATCTAGTACCCATACTGATTACAGATATCCATGAAGTGAAGACAGCTGGGAACCTCTGGAAGGTCTCGAGCACAGCATAGAGCAGGTGAAGGGATGGTGGGAATACACCAAGGAAAGAACACTACCAAGTATTCGACAGATCTTGATAGGAATCACCAGGCCAGCTACAAGGTACTGGTCGCTAAAGATGCCTGATACCCACCGCTTAGGAGAAGAAATCGATGAAGGACCAGCAAAGGAAGGCTTCTGGGCTGGTTACTTTGATAGCAAATTCGAATCGACCAGTGAGGAGGACAAAGCAATGGAGGACGCAGCACTTGATTACTACTTCCAGAACCTAACACCTCTCGATCCAAAACCATGATGATGTCAGAATCTGTGGAACTTAATGTGGGGCAGCGCTATGTGCTTGTGGGACTCTTAGTGTACTGCGGTACTGTCCCATTATCTGAATATTACCCTAAAATTAACTGTTCTTACTATGAAGAATATGGGATGGTGCGAGTGCCCTGTGAGGACAATCTTAGAGTGCGTGACTACTGTGGCATGCCCTGGTATGACAGTGGTTTCTTTGTTGAAGTTGCAGTTTGCACTTCTTGTTTGTCATCTGATTCCATGTTGGGTGATGATTTCCTTGAGGCGGAAGCTTATGGCGAGGAGGATTTCTTTGTGGATTTTGATTTTCAGGACTTTTAGATTTGTTTTGCATTAAACAGTTGCTTTGTTTTAGAGAATATAACCGGTACAGGTACTAGATTATGTTTTGCATTTTGTTCTACAGTATTGTTTGATACTTGTTATATTTCAAAGGTATCGCTTAATGCTTTGCATGTTTTATGTTTAATTTGATAATATCATTTGATACTTGTTATGTTTCCCAGGTATCACTTGATACTTAGAATGTTTTATATTATACCTCATACTGGAGATGAGTAAGAACTTGTATTTAAACACTGCTGATTCCACAATGGAAATGGCAGACTTTGACTGACAGTATCTCTAATATACTTGGTTCAATGGTTACTTCTTGATCTCCTATTATACCACTTTGAAGCCTCCTTTAGTCTACACAGCTCTTGCCGCTTGCTCAGCAAGTAGGCCACCTGTTACTATTGTACTCAAAGCGTGATTAGCACCCTAGGTGTGAACACATTACACCTGGAGTGTAAATTAAGTAATGGGGCCATGGCTCCAGCTCTCTTTCAGGACATTTTGCTAGTTCCTGAGCTTGGAAGTATTAACCTGTTCTCATGGAATCAGGTAAAAGATAAACATTTCACATTGACTAGATTTGGAGATGAGATGAAAACAACAAGCAAAAATGACAAGAAAGTAATGTGAGCAAAGACGGTCACGGAGCAGTACTATGTTATACAGGTTCCAGAATTTAATGCTTAGTTCTCCTCCTACTTGCACTGGCACCAAGCTTTTGGACACCCAGAAACCCAAGCTCTAAATCAACCAGACAACCTGTGCCAAGACTCATACCTAATACTGAAACCACCCAACAACTTTCATTGCAAAGATTGCGCAAAATCCAAAAGCAAACCCCATGTTCCACCACCAGTCACAAAATGAGCTAAAGACAAGTTTGAACTAATCCACTCAGACCTGTCAGGAAAATTCTCTGTTCAATCAACGGGTAAAAAAATGGTACTACATATCTTTCACCAATGATATGACCCACTATTCTTCAGTCACCTTCCACTTTGCAAAGTCAGATATGAAAGCTACTATCAAGGATTTTATTGCTTCTTCTGAGCGATAACATCTAGTGGAAATCAAGCGATTCTGAAGTACCAATGGCGGTGAATGTGTTGATGTAGAGTTAAACAATTTCTTGAAGACATTGGAAATTGAACATGAGTACTCACCAGCCCGCTCTCCTGAATCTAATGAAGTAGCTGCATGGTTCAATCAAACAATTACAATAATGGCTCATGCAATGTTTGGACAACATAGAAAGTTTCTTTGAGCTGAAGCAATTCACACTACAGTATATCTAAAGAACCAGGTTCCTCGTAAAGCACCCAAAGGTTTGATGCCATACAGAGCTCTTTATAGTATCAAACCAACCATACAACACATTCAGCTGTTTAGCCAAAAATGCTATGTTCATCAATCAAAGAAGTCGCGACCACCTGGTACAAAGTTATATTCAACGGCACTAGAAGGGAAAGTAGTGGAGTACACATAGAGTGATAAGATATACAGAATTTGGATTCCTATACAACATCATATGATTGAGACTCGACAGCTCTCCTTTGCTCCACTTGAGTTATTGGAAAAACCTACGGTTGATCTTATCCTCACAGAATATATACATCCATCAAATCTATCACAACAGCCTTCAACTCTCAATAGTTCAATTAATAAGCTTAAAATAACATCCCAGAAACCAGAGGATCTGCTATATTCATCCATCAGCACTCCTCAATTGTCACATGAGGAATTACCAGACTCTCCAGCTGAAACTATATCCAGAAGGCCCCAAAGATTGAGATTAATTACAGAACCAATTCAAGCTCCTGTTACTGGTAAAGGAACTTAAAGGCCACTACAATTTCTTTGAGATGAGGCTGGAAGAAGAGTTTATGAAGTACCTTTAACTGCAGATCCTCGGGTGGATGAACCCAAAACCTACAAGCAGGCACTCATTAGACCTGATCGTGAGTAGTGGAAACAAGCTGTGGAAGTTGAGCTTGATGTACTGAAGCGAAATGAAACTTAGGAAGTTTGTGATAGACCTGAAAACCAGCATGTTGTGGACTGCAGATGGGTCTTTATAGTTAAAACCAAGGCAGATAAATCTACTGACCACTGCAAGGCACGTCTCATGGCTCAAGGATTTATGCAAATTCCTGGTCAATATTACAATGACACCTTTGCCCCTGTTGTCAATTATGGAAGTCTTCATCTGCTTCTAGCTCTTGCTGCATATTCTGGTTGGATACCAGAATAAATTTATGTTATTACAGCATTTCTGGAACCGGTACAGGTACTAGGTTGAATTGTTTCGTGTGCTATTGGTTGATACAAACATTGTTTTATGTTTGGTTCCACAGTATCCTTTGATACTTGAATTGTTTCATGTGCTATGGGTTGATACACACATTGTTTTATATTTGGTTCCACAGTATCGTTTGATGCTTGAATTGTTTCATGTGCTATCGGTTGATACAGACATTGTTTTATGTTTAGTTTCACGGTATCGTTTGATACGTGAATTGGTTCATGTGCTATCGGTTGATACACACATTGTTTTGCAATATCGCTCATACTGGAGATAAGCGATATGCTGTATTTAAAGACCGCTGATTCCCACGTTGGAAACAGCAGACTTCAACTGACAGTATTCTTAATATACTTGGTTGAATGGTTACTTCTTTGATCTCCTATTACACCCTGTTCGAGGTCTCCTTTAGCAAGCAGGCTTGCTTCTCATTGATCAAGAAGCCATCTGCTCCTATCGTACCGCCATGTGACTAGGGCCTAGCCCGAACACGTTACATTTTTTTAACCTCAGCAAGTGGTTAAGAAACCTGCAGGGACCTGGTCTGATCAACCTACGAAAAGTCCAACAGCGAAGCTAGCATCAGGGAGCAGTAGAATCAAGAAAGGTTCAGCTCCGCCAACACGACACCATTGAGTCACTGGAGACTCGAAGTGGGAAGCAGGTCCCACGCGAAAGCCTTGCCAAGAAAAGGCAACCCAAGAAACTGAAAGGGCAAAAGAGCGATTTCTCGATTGATGAAGCAGAAAGACAACTAGTGTGAGACTTGACCAAGCAGACCTTTAGCGAATCAACTGACGAATTAGCAAAGGCAGCAACCAGCCTTCCTGGGCTATTCCCGCCCAGCCCCAGTAAAGGAAAGATGCGGCGCAACCACCGAAGAAAGATAGCATACCTGTCGGGACACCTAAGAAGGAAGACAATGACGAAGAAGCATCAGATCACTCAGTAGTAAGGCAGCCGCCAGACGAATTCCCCAGCGACTCTCCAGAAAGCTCGTCAGATGACAGCTCTAGTAAAGAACACTCCGAACACAATATGTCCGAGGGAGAATCCGCCGGGCGAACAGGACCTAAAATCGAACTTTCGCTGCCACCCTCATTCTCGGTTGAAAAGGACGACTTAAAGCCTGAAGTATTTGACTGATGGGTAATAACAACTTCCCAATACCTGGCCCTGCACGGAGTAGACAAAACCAAGGAAGGAAACGGAGCGTACTTTGGAACCTTCTGTACCAGAAAAGCAGAAGATGCATACCACCCAGCAATGAACCACTATGAGAGTTGGGAAAAAATCCAAGGAATGACCCTGATAAAATACGTGAGAGAGAGATTCCAATCCTCGCGAAACACGGAAGAACTATACAAAAGGTTCAAGGATATCGAGCAAGTACTAAATAGCAAAACAGAAAGAATAACCTTGCTCGCGATAGATCTCTTGATGTATCATGGACGATTGCCTACCAGGACAGTGTCCCAGCACATGCTGCGACAAAGGTTGGATGAGGAAATGCATCCCAGACTACACCAGGAGGTAGAACCCATGGAAGAGGAGGACGATTCCTTTGACAAGATTGTCAAGCGGGCCAAACGGAAGGACACTATGCTGTATGAAACAGGAGTTTACCGAAGCCACGTACCACTGCAAAAGAACAGTAAAGGATCATCATCGGGGGCGAATACGAAAAAGGATAAACCATACCGCAACGATACAGAAGACAAGAAAGAGAAGGAGCAAAAATGACGGGAGGAAGACACATGTTTCGAATGCGGAAAAAAGGGGCACTATGCAAAGGACTGCTATGCCAAAAAGGGAAAAGGAAAGACTACTAAGCGAGAGGCCAGCATGAACCACATGGAAGCAACTGGATATGACGAGGTGGATATTAACTCGGTGGAAATGGAAAGCCTCTGAATGCAACCGACGCTGGCAGTCAAGGCCCATGACGCTCCAGAAGGAACGATACATATAGAAGGCCACCCAGCAAAAGTACTATTTGACACAGGAACAATTGGCTGCGACATAGTTAGCGCCACCTTTATCTCTACCCATGGCATCCCTATGGAACCTCTACCCCAACCAACAACAGTCAATATGGCCATGAAAGGCTCCCACTCCTCAAGCCATAAGAAGTGTGGATTGACGGTGAGAATCGGAAAAAAGTAATGGACAAATCAGGAGATGGTGGTAGGAAATCTCGCCAAATATGACACCCTCATAGGAATGCCATTCCTGAAAAGACACAATGCCCTTATCAGGTGTGGGGATACAACGGTGGAATTTCCGGAGGAAAAACTGCGTGTGCTATGCAAACCAACAAGCGGGGAATTCCGAGCTACTGTGTCAGACACTAATACAACAACATTGTTGGAAGAATACAAGGATGTATTCCCAGACAAGGTCCCTGAAACACTACCCCTTGTGCTTAAGATTAAACACCACATTCAGCTAAAAGATCCAACCGATCTACGAAACCAACCAACATACTCGATCCTAGGAGCCTATAAGGAAAAACTCATGAACTGGATAAACGAGAAAATACAAAGTGGGGTAATTGTACGACAAGAGGTACCTGGAGCGGCACCTATGTTTGTACAACCCAAGTCAGACAGAAGGATCCGCCCCCTGGTGGACCTGAAAGTGAGGAACGATAACACAATCATAGATAGTCCGTCGAATCCAAATCAACAGCAGATCCTTAACCGAATAGGACGAGCGAAATTCCTGAGTAAGATGGACCTAAGAGATGCATACTTCCAAACATGGGTGGACAAGAACAGTGTTAAGTTCAACTCATGCAAAATCCCGTTCGGAGGATTTGTGAGCAAAGTAATGCTACAAGAAGACATGAATGCACCAGCAACATTTATGCGGATAATGGCGGACCTCCTAAGTGAATATTTACATCATTTTGTATGAGTATACATTGATGATATGCTCATATTTTCAGACACATCAGAAGAACACGAGAAACACATACGCCAAGTATGTGATTGGCTCAGAAAAGCAAAATTCTTCGCAAGCAAAAAGAAGTCAGTACTTTTTGCAGATAAGCTGAAAGTATTAGGACACATAGTGGACAACGAGGAAATTCATGCCTCCCCCCAGAAAATATCATCCATTGCAGTATGAGAGACACCGAAAAACATGAAGGAATTGCAACGATTCCTAGGAATAGTGAATTATGTGGCCCAGTTTCTCCCACACTATGCTACGTTGACGGCACCGCTAACCGACTTAACGGGGAACGCCTAATTCATATGGACAACCACCCACCAAACCGCATTCGATATGGTCCGAAAGCGAATTATCGATCACCAAGTCATGCAACCAAGAGACATACGAAGAGAGGAACCGATTTGGTTGTTTACAGACGCCTCAGATTTAGGAGTTAGAGCATGGGTAGGACAGGGACCCACTTATGAGACGGCATGACCAGCCGCGTTAAACAGAAGAAAGTTAACCAAAACTCAGATGAACTATGAGACCACCGATAAAGAGGCCTTAGCGATAGTGGAAGTGCTTAATCAGTTCCACAATGTAGCTATGGGAAATTTCTTTACAATAGTTACAGACCACCAACCCGAAACACATCTACGAACAGCAAAGAACCCAAGCAGAAAGCAAGTGAGATGGCGAAGTGTCTGGGGAAAATACGACCCAAAAATAATCTAGGCGCCAGGAAGCAGGAACCATTTAGCTGATGCCCTTTCCCAGATATACGAGGGAGAATCGGACTTGAACCCACTCTATGTCCACGATTATAAAAAGGTAGCAGATGACATCTTGGATAACACGGTGTATGAGCAAGAATCAAATGCAATGGAGCCCACCCATGAGCTCTCCCCTACTTCCCCTCCTTTCTCCTATACTGAGTACCCCAACGAGGCTCCTGTACCCCCTGAAAGCCCCTGCTCAATCACTGCAGGAAACGATTGGGGTGACCAGTATACCCTGTGAAGTACGCTAGCAGAAGAACTCCAACATAGCGCATTACACTGCTCACACTGTTACGTGGATCATTGCCCGTATCATCAAACCAAGATCAAATTCACGAATAACCAGCCTAGACAACGGAGAAAACCGACCCCTCAACCTCTTAGTGAAGTACGAAGCCCCCCAAGTACAGAAATCGACCCGAGCCGTCCGGAGTCCCCGGAAATCCAGGCTTGGGAATGGCAACAGATGATTGGCGGAAGACCGAATAGCGCAGGAGAAGGGCCGTCCACCCTTGTCCTCCCAACGCCCAGATCTTATGCAATTACGGCACTGCTAAACCCGGAAGGCCCGGCGTTCTAAATGCCGGAACCAGAACGGATAGAGAACCTTACGACTGAGACAATAGTGGCATTCCGAATGTCAGTACCAGACAGCCCACCACCGATTAGATGAGCAGACCGGTTAGAAAGTCTTAGCAATGAGACAATAGTCTCAGTAATGCCCCCGACGATGACAGAATATCGGCGCGGGCTATACGATGTCTTGGAAGACAATGAGGAGAAAGACCTACCTGAGACAACCAGAGGAAGCGAAATAGAAGATGAACGGGACACCTTACAAACAATCAATGAAATAATCGGAACGTTCTGAGCACACATAGTAGCAGCATACCGGAAAGAACCAATTTGGAAAAAAGTCAATGAAAGTATGGACTCCACAGGAAACTTATCCTCCTACAAGGTTGCAAACAGAATGCTATACGCAAAAACCAGATGCGGGGAAGACTGTCTGTATATCCCAAAAGGCCCCACATATGGAAATATGATGTTAAGAGAGTATGTCATTAGCGAAATGCACAACAAAGGGCACCCCACTGTTGAACGAAACTTACGGTATGCTACCGGGTACCTATTTTGGCCTGAAATGCGAAAAGACTTTAGAGCGTATGTAACCCAATGCCACACCTGCCAGATAAATAAGGAGCCAACGAAATTGCCAGAAGGAAAGGCTCAGACAATTACCCTGCCATCAGAAATCTTCGAATCAATAGCCATTGACTTTGCCAGGCCCTTGTACAATTTATGGGGATATGACAGGATACTAGTTGCGATGGATAGATTTTCGGGATTCACATGGCTCATACCTACAATGAAGCCAGTGACAGCAATAACAACCTGGGAACTTCTACCCAACAAAATATTTACACCCCATGGCTACCCAACATCTCTAGTAAGCGATGCAGACCCACAATTTGAGTCACATGTGTGGAGACAAAAGTGTCGATAATTAGTCATTGAGTACATCAAGGTGGCACAAGGCCATCATGAAACGAATGGACAAGTCGAAAGAAAAATTCGAGAATTGAAGACAGCTCTTCGAAACCTAGTGAACGCAAGGCAGAACAATTGGTTTGATGCCATACCAGAGACAGCAGCATCCCTGAATGCAGGATGGTCAGAAACTCTTGGCATGTCACTATATAAAGCTATTTTTGGAAAGAATTACCCGCTACTCCCCCTAGCTAACTTCAAGAGCTCCACAGTACTAGCTGCTGCCAAATTGTTAAACAGGCACCAAGCAATCCAGAACACAGCATTCAATGCGGTTAAATTGGCATGATTTAGAAGCACGAGAACAGCGGCAAAATGACGCAGACACCATACACCAATAGGAAAGGGGAATCTGTTACTGGTATCCGGAAATTTATTCGCAACAGAGTCGGGACGCAGCAAGAAATTGCAACTGCGCTGGCATGGACTATTCAAGATAATCGGATACGATGAGCATACACAAAATTATAAGGTAGAAATGGATAGCAGAGTCTACAGAAACCAAGAAGCGACATTCCACGCATCCACGGTGAAAAGATACCTCCCTAATGACGATATCTCCTTCCCTGGAAGGAGCCACACAAAACCAGCCCTGATCGTAGTTAACGAGAAGCTGGAATGGAAAGTAGAGACGATACGAGACCAGAGAAGACGATATGACAGGGACCAATTCCCAGTGAAATGGGTGCGGTACCCGGAAACAGAGAATAGCTGGAAACCCCTTGAAGGATTGGAAAATACAATGGAAGTGGTTAATCAACGATAGGAACACAACAAACCGGAGGACGAGCTACCCCCTAGGATAAACTATGTGATAGTAGCGTGGAGCCCAACACTACCAGAAATCCAACACCTGCTCCTGGACACGGACTAAGGGATACAGGACGGATTTTGGTCAGCCCACTTTGAGAGCGATTTCGAAAGCAGCAAAGATGAAAATCAGATAATGGAAGATGAAGCAGCATACCTAGCCAGGCTGGCCGAGACGGAGTACTGGCAATAGCGAAAAGGAAAAACACACCATCCAACAGCCTTATGATGTCAAACTACGAGCAAGTGCCTTGGAGACTGCGCCATCAGCTAATGGGACTGTTCGTGAACCGCGATATTATCCCTAGATGATATCTTACACACTGACTATTCATACATATCTGCAACAAATGCTTAGAAATAACAACAGAATCGACGAGACGAATGTGGGGAGAAACAGTATCAGATGTTTTCCGCTTCGGTAGCGGGTGCTACCTGAGTACAGAAAAACATGATGGTTCCATGGAGATGGAAGAAACCGAAATTAAGCAGCACCCTCTTTCCCCTGAAAACCTAAGCGAGGCCGACACCTAAGCGAGGCCAACATCTAAGCGAGGTCACCACCAAAGCATAAATACCACCCACCATCCCTCTAAACCCACTGAGGAAAACAGACCACACTACTAGTCCTCAGAACTGAAGAAAAAACCTTTACCCTCTTACAAACCTTATCCTTACGCGAAAGAAACAAAATGTCCAGCTACGAAGAAGTTAGCATAAAGGGACGAGACCTCATTCTAGGATACCTACTATACCGAGAAATCATCCCACTAAGCGCATACTGGAAGATATTCTACATTGATCACTGCGAGGATTGCGGACGAATCGATGTCGAGACGGAGGAATGGGAGGACAGGATAGTACGGAACTTCGGGGACCTACCACACTACTGGGAGTCAGGTTGCTTTGTGTGCGGAGCGCCATGTGGGGAGTGTTTGGAGAGATGGTTGGAGGGAGCAGAATGGATGTTGCAGGACGACATGAGATTGTTGCAGGATAGCGATGACGATGAGGATAGGTCCTAAGCAGACTTTCAGGAAAATAGTGGATTTACCGCCTATTAGGATTTCATTAGGTTGTTTCATTTTGTGAAATTGTTATTTTGTTTTAGGAGTGTAACCGGTACGGGTACTAGGTTGAATTGTTTCGTATGCTATCGGTTGATACACACATTGTTTTATGTTTGGTTCCACAGTATCCTTTGATACTTGAATTGTTTCGTGTGCTATCGGTTGATACACACATTGTTCTATGTTTGGTTTCATGGTATCATTTGATACGTGAATTGGTTCATGTGCTATCGGTTGATACACACATTGTTTTGCAATATTGCTTCTACTGGAGATGAGCGATATGCTGTATTTAAAGACCGCTGATTCCCGTGTTGGAAACAGCAGACTTCAACTGACTGTATTCTTAATATACTTGGTTGAACGGTTACTTCTTTGATCTCCTATTACACCCCGTTCGAAGCCTCCTTGAGCAAGCAGCGCTCACTTCTTGTTGATTAAGAAGCCATCTCCTCCTATCGTACCACCGCGTGACTAGGGCCTAGCCCAAATATGTTACAATTTCTCTATGGAGTACTAAAGGAAGAAATCTACATGGAACTTCCAGAAGGTTACATGGGACCAGGAAAGGTATGTCGCTTCCGAAAGTGTTTATATGGACTTAAATAGTCCCCTCTTGAATGGTATTCATGACTGTCTAAGGCCCTTTACAATATTGGGTTCATGTGTACTACCTTCGACCTCTGCGTCTTTGTTCATACACACAATCAGCTGCTTATAGCCATCTATGTTGATGGCACCCTTTTGTTCGGACCAGATACCCCTCTTTGCCAACAAGCACAAGATCCTCTAAACAAGGAATTTGAATGTAGATCTCTCGGCAATGCAGCATATTTTCTTGGAATCTAACTCAAACAGAACAAAGCAGGACTTCACCTTTCCCCAGAAGGATACACCAACAAGATTCTAAAACAATTTGGCTTATACGATTGCAAACCTGTTGGAACTCCACTCAAACCACATATCAGTTTCAAAATAACAAGTCCACAAGATGTAATTGAGGACCCAAGCCTCTTTCAATTGCTGATTGGATCTCTCATGTACCTTACTACCAGTACCCATCCTGATTTGTTCTATACTGTTGCACTTCTTTCCCAGTTTTCAGCCTGTCCAAGCACCATCCCTCTTTCTGCCCTCAAACAAGTATTCCATTACATTAAAGGCACCAAGAACTCGTGTCTTACCTATCCAAGACATAACCACCTCAGCCTTGAAGGTTATACTGATGCTTCTTATAGAACGATGCCAGACTGAAAGTCCTTTTCTGGTTATCTTTTTTGACTTGTTACAGTAACAATCACTTGGCAAGCTGAGAAACAAAAATCTGTACCTCTTTCTACTATGGAAGCTGAATACATGGCACTTTGTCTGACTGCAAACAATGTGTCTGGATACAAACAGGTCCCTACTAACTATAAATAAAAGAAGTTGACCCCCTCTTACATACCGATACTATTGGTGCAGAACATCTTACCCGCAATCCACACATTTACCAATGCTCTAAGCATATTGACATTCAATACCACTATGTACAAGAACACTATGAAGCTGGCAACTACAACTTGGTCCATGTTTCTTCAGAGAATAATCTGGCTGATATCCTTACCAAACTTTTGTCAAAACAAGCACATTATCAGTTCTCTGCTTGTATATGACTTGCTCAGCAAGGGGAAGTGTTGTAAATATTCTATGCTGTTTCAAGTCCTCATGTATTTCTATTAATAGACTAATCTAGTCTACACTATAAAGTGTTTGGAATATATGTTCAAAAGGGGTTGATAGAATATGGATCAGGGTCATACTAAGATAACCCTACAAACAATTTTTCCTTTGTATCATTCATTCATTTATTCTTTTCTTTTGTTTTCTCTTAACTAAAACCAATACAAACAATACTACCTTACTCACTCTCCTCCCTCCACCAAAGGTCTCATCTTCATTTCCTGCTACGTTCAGCCTTTCTGCTGCCACCAATCTCCTGTTGCTTCAACAGTGATTGATTCCTAGATCTTTTACTGTTATTCCAATAACTTTCAGAACTTGTTACTGGATCTGAACTCTATTTAGACTCTGTATTTTTCACTTCTTCAAGGATTGCTCTTAACTCTCACTTATAGATATATTAACTACCTTCTGACCTCCTTGATCACTGCTATGATGAAGTTCACCTTTTATAAAATTAACGATTTTACCCTGCTTCCCATGCTCGCCTCTCTTGATTATTAATCCTTCTGCAGATAGGAAACTTGTTGATCACTTTTCAGGGTTTCAGACTTTTCTTTGAGAAATCGATAGTGGTAGTTTGATAATAACTTTATCATTTCTGCGATCACCTAATTCTGAACTTTCAGCAACTGTTTGATCTTCAGAACTAAGATTTCTGTCTTCACTTCCAAAAGTCTTAAGAATAGTAGCTATTGATATGGGATCTTTGCTTTTGCTAAATACCATTGGAGTAGTTTCAGATTCAGTTGTTGAAACCACTTCCTTCATTTTATCTTCCTCCCTTTTTATGTTAATTCCTTTTAATAATTTCTTTGCAACACTGTGAACTTTCTTCTTTAGACGACAACCTACTACAAGAACTCTGTTGTTCTAACTTTGTGTACTAGCAATTGTAGTTGGAACAACAATTGCTAGAGATTTGGACTTCAGTACTAGTGTAGCTTTAGCTCATTTGCTGCCACAGAGAATATCTTCTATTTCTAAATCTTCTAAAAAATGAGAAATATTCACAAGCAAAGCATGCCATATACCACTCTGACTAGGTACTGAAATAGTCCTTCGATCTCTATACAGTTCTGTCTCTCCAATCAGGATTGGCCATATGGTACTCCAATCCATCTCTATCTCCTTTTCTCCTTTCTACTCCTGCTCTCCTGTATGGCTCAAAATCCTGTCTACTAACTACTCATTGTAGTCTTGCAATATCTCATCTAAAGGAATATCCCACCACTGAGTATTATTCTCTTTAACTTTATGTGATCTATCTTGATATGTCAGAATCATGGTTGTGATCTGAATCGGCTTCAGTCATTAAGTGGTTGTTCATAATTCTGATGCAAGAGTGATAGGTACAAATCAACTGCTACCTTGCGCTTGATGTTGTGAATCCATAGTAATAGCTTTCTGTCATGCAAAATTGACTTCATTTTTGAAGAATGGTTAATGGTGGTAAATCTTAGAGGTGGTTTGAGATTGTAAGAGTACTATCATTTCTAATAATCATGATAGTGTATAATGACCCAGCATGCATGAGGTATGGTAGACTGGACTTACAGCCATGCAGGCTACCCTGAGGCAGACTGGTAGGAACAGGAGGGCAAGCAAGAGCTTAACCCAGAGAAGCCTGATAGCCCGAGTTCCAGTATGTACTGTGAAGCATACAAGGCACCTAGACACTTGAGTATACACCCTTGAGAGGTGTTAGTGTACTCAAGAATTCACTGGGTAACTGGGCAAAGGGGAGCAAGGTCTATCTCCACCTAGAAATAGACAGAGTAATAGGGTAAAAGTTACCCTGACCTTCAGAGTAGGTTACCCTACTCAAGGATCACGGTTACCCTACCTTGAGACTCAGGTTACTCTGACTAGGAACCTGAGTTACCCTACCTAGCAATAGGAAGTCCTTTGGGGAATTCGGGAGAATAGAGCAGAGTGTTTGTCATACGAAGTCCTGCATCATACTTGAATCTGGGGTGCTAGGAGATGCTATTCAGTGAGCTACGCTGCTCCGAAGAAGCCACAAATTGGAGACAATACTCCTATCATACCCCTCCGGCCCTGCCTCGAGGCCCAGACATCATGGGTAAACGGTTGTGTAGCTTTGCGCAGTCTAGCAAAATGGAATCTCTCTGGACCTGCTTGCAACACTAGATGCATCGTAGCCATCCAGTCAACTATAAGCTGTTCACACAATATATATGGAGGCATAGGGTAGAAGGTGAAGTACTTCCTCCAACTTGTTTGGTGTAAAACGGACCAAAACTGCCAGAGTTAATGGCAGTTAATCTTGTGGGTCCAGAAGGTTGTCCTGGGTGGTGCCAGGGTGGTCAGGAGAGTTTTACACCTATTAAACCCAAACGTGTCCCCGATGCTATAGGCTCTAAAAGAGAAGTGTAGAGGTACTAAAAGCATGATTTCTACTCCAGATAAGGTGGATTTGAGATACTGGTCATGGGTAGTACCCCCTGGAGTACTACACAACTACCATACTCTGCAGAAAACACCAGAAGTCTGTGAGTCATAAATAGTAGCTAGATAAATCACTTACAGTAGCTTTCAGGATCACCTAGAGATGAATGCATATGGGAGGGGTGTCCTAGATAGTCCTGTTCATCAGGTGTCTTGACTGTTAGCCACTGGCAAGTCACCGATACAAAGTAGTTTTTACTCCAGTGGGCAGAATGGATATATATGGCAGAAACGATAACTGCATGAGGTGAACGCCAACTAGAGTGTGTCGACACATGCATACTTGAATGGTGTGCAAGTAGACGTGTTGGACCACGCTTAGCAGAGAAGGGTATGCTTGAATAGTTGGAGTAAACTGATGGTAAAGTTTCTGGCATAAGATAAAACTACTTGAAAATTTTTGCGAGAACTCTCCTACAGCAACCGTCAATCCTCGTGCGACTTTAATTGAGTAAAGCATCAGGCTTAACGATATTAGGTTTTACTATTACTTTACTCTTATATTTGTATGAACTTGTGGCAGTAAGGTTGAAGTTGTTCAGTGCAGTCCCAACCTTGGGATCCATCTTCCTAGAGGTGCCCCTGTTCCATAGTAGTGTTTTAGTTACTCTGGATCTTGTTGTTAAGGGTCAATATGACTGCTACCATCATGGTTCTTGGACATCACCATTGTGTTCATCATTTTTGTACAGTGTAATGATGTGCTGTGATAATGCTTGTTGCCATTTGGCTAGAGGTAAAACAATGTTGTGATGTACCTCAAGTAGATGATTGCACTTGGTATCAGCACACTTCTTCAGACTCCCTGATTTTGGTATAATGTTAGAAAATTCTCATGGTCGCAGTTTGCAGCAGCACATGGCTTTCTTGTAGACATTATGGAATAAAAAATATTTTAAAATGAATAATAAGGGTATGTTGCTCTATTTTCCTTTCATTCTCTGGTTCCTTCCTCGCCTTTTTAATCATATTTGATATAAAATCTTTTCTTTTTCCTGTATTCCTTTTCTTGCCACAAGTTTCTAATCTTCCTTTTCTTTTCTTAGCTTTTCTTCTTTGTATTCAATTTTTTTCTTCTATTTTTATTTTTATTTCCTCTTTTATCATATTTCATTCTTTTTCTATCTACTATTAAAATCCGGTTTGAATATAAATAGCTTCTTAGGTTCAATGTCTTACTACATTCATCTTCTCCACCTGTTTTTCTTACTCTTGGCATACCTACCATGGCCATACCCTTTGCTTGTACGCTGTTTTTTTTTATACGGCACAAACACTACGTCTGCCTTGCCGTATAATTGACCAAACTGCACTACTCGAGAATCTCAAAGTACCCGGACACCTTAGAGCAGTGAGACCGTGAGAAACGAGGATAGCCTACGGGTGCGGGTGCAATCAACCGATTTCGTTGACAACTTTTGTGACGTGGCCAATAGCTCTCTGTCCTATGTCCATAGACCCTCCTGCTTCGTAGAAGTCGACGGGGAACGGGGCTCCACTCGACGCCTCGCCGCAGCGGTCTCCTACAGCGCTAAGTACTCGGACTTTTTGTGTGCCCAGTCATTAAGGTGTCCCGATATTTATGATATTCACGAACAGAACGGCTAACAATAATAAAAGATATAAATGTAGGTCTAAAGAAGGGGCGATTGGGTTGAATTAGGTATTCAAACCCCTATTCTACCGGTAAAACACAGGTCTTTATACTCCTCACTCCTCCATATTATACAATTCCGGCTCTGCTCGGTCGGATATCAAGTTCTAATATTAACGATTGCCAGAATGGAACTCCAAACAAAGCTAGATGCTGCAGGGTGCTACCACTTTGAGACTCAAGCAGTTTCGAGGAAGGTACTTTTTCATTATTCAGGACCTTCTCGGCTTGCTGGGCGATATGAGATACTAATATCACAGGGCAAGTTACCCGCCACAGAAAGCCTTCGTCGTTTCCAATAAGGCAAATTCTCACCTCATTACCCTACAGATGTGTGATGGCTCTCAACAAACCCACCAGGGGATGGTGGTGGCCGCGACAGACTTCCAGGATTTCCAACGCCTGCGGAGGACAGTTGGCACGAATAGATAGCTGCCCTGGACTTCCTTATAAATACCCGCCGTTTCCCGACATTAGTCAGTTGATTAAGCTCCATCATAATTAGTACTAAATTCCCATATCATTGGCTTAGCTCTTATCCACTGAGTTGTCCCAATCGTGTCGCGTTCAAGTCCGAAAAAATCTAAAGCTCACGGGATCGAGAACGGATGATCGCAGGAGCTCACACTAGCTGCTAGACAATATTTCCTCGTGCAAGGGCCATTGGGGGACAGAGGAGTGATACGGGGGGGAGACAACCGCGAAGCTTGTATTAGTGGGATACGAGCTAGAACCTCAAGAAATGAGAGAACGGGCTTGGGTGGGGGGTCTGGGACGACGGGGAAAGTAGGAACACCGAAAAAGAAGAGAAAAAAGCCGGGTATTGGAAACAACCCCGAGCCGTTGTGGGGGTGCGGCCTTTGAGTCTCCTAGGTAAATATCACCGGAATTCTTGCAGACTTGGGCAATTTAGAATGGCGTGAGGAAATGAGCTCTCCCAAGCGTTTACTCCTATTGATCTTAGCCCAATGTCTCCCGGACAAACCTGGCTGCGATCGCCAGCCGTAAGCCCCGCTTACGCCTTGTTATGAACACCCTCCGGGGGACTCGCAATCAAGGGTGAATATAAAATTTTCCGGGCTGGCAATCTTTCTACCGTGAGCACAAGAGAGGTGGCCACGCCTCTGGATATTGGCACCCCTTGAGTGACAAATAACACCCAAAATAAGCGACGGCTTCACTCATTCCTCCGCTGCCCGCCTGCCTCGCTTCTTTTCTGAATTTCCGATTCCACCATTCCATCCCCTTTCCCCTTCTAACCACATTTCCGATCAATTGGCTCCCTGCCGATATATCTCGCACGCTCTAATTGCCCACACCTGTTAACGCCGGCTTCGTCAAGAATGTTTTAATTAACGAGGCTCCGGACCTCGAACATACTATATTCATGGCGACTTTAGTCTTTTGGGGTTGAGACATCACGGTCCTCCCAGCAACACCGAAGATACGGCGGTTCGGCGGGGTAGCAGTGTTTCCCACCCAAACGGTGCTTCCTTCCCGTCTTTCCGCTCCCCCTGGGCCCCCCCTGCACTCACGTCCCGTAAGAGAGTTACTATACGCTGTAGTAGGGCTGTCGGATAGTGCCGATACGGGGGGGATTTTCGTTCCGACCTGCGGAACAACACCCAGATTTCGAATACGGTAGGTTAGCCCCGGGCAAACCTAATGTAAGTTCGACCCTGCTCAACTGCCCAATAAATCTAACCCAGGTGACATACCATACCAAGTCCGTTAGGTCCCGCTGGGAGAGCAGGCTAGGGGGGTTGGGAAACCAGATGAGAAGGTCAAATAGCAACGGAAAAAAGCTCTATTTCTGGCATAACCCACTACCCACAATAAGTGTTGAACGACATTGGAGAGAATGCTTCCACCGTACTGAGTTGAAACAAGTGAGATGTGTCTGTTCATTCTGCGCAAAGTGCCACAGGGCAGGGTTGCGGATAATACAGGAGGCTGAGCCTTAGAGGTAGGACTAATCAGTTCACGGCAGGTTAGGTAGACATCGAGTGTGGAAAAATTTAAGTGATTGGTTGCCAGCACCACGAAGAAAAGGACCGTTAAGGCCGGGTAACCACACCTATCATTCGGGAGCAACTTTGCTCGGGATTCAGGAAATCAGCTAACGCCCTGCTTGGCTTGTCACTGAACAAAAATGCTGAGCGTTTCCGAAAACAGTGTATCCCCCAACAGGTAAACAGGTTTAGTTCTAATAAAGATGATAGTCGTAATTAAGACACTCCTCTTCTTGTTCTTGCCAAAGGAGAAAGCAGCAGGGGCATTTATGGTTGGGGAGTAGGGAAAATACTAATGTCGCAAAACGCAGTGTCTCGAGAAGAGCCGCATGTCACAGCATGTCTAATTTTCCTACTCTTCAACGACGAGTACAGTACCGTATAAACTCTTGCGATTCGCCATCTCGGGAATATGCGGTATCTCCGAGGATGTCGTATTGGCAGGGGGGAGAGTTAAGCAAGGTGTGACTCACTAGGCCGAGTGACAGGAGGTGATTCCGAAATGAGGTTTCAGACTTGTGTAATATATATTTGTGTCTATGATACATACCGTACCGGAATATGAGTCCACTGGCAAGTCTTTACCGCAAGCATATTGACAAGAAATGTCATGATGATATATTCAGAGTCAAACCTTAGCAACCCGGATTGCTTCATATTCAGTATCCTTTTACGAAGTCTCCACTATAAGTAAATATTATGAGTCTTTCGGGAATTGCCATAGTCCGGAGGGGAGGAGGAGAAACAGAGGCCCAAGCTAAGAAAGAAGTAATCCGAGGAATCTTTTGTGACTCCCAATACCAGTACGAGAATTCAAAGCTGATCAATAGCCAATATAGATAGGGTCTTGCAATACTGAGAAGAACATACACAGGCTTCAAGTCTAAACCACATCCTGAGTACCAGTACAATACTTCAAACGTTTCATTGACTTTTATATCACAATTTTGAGTCTTTATCAGAGCATTTCCATTTCACATCCAAAGTCAAATTCTAGCGATCTGGCTGGTCTAAAACTGCATTTGCCTCATATCTAGAGTCTTTTCGCAAAACCACTATTGAGAATGCCTCCAATTCAGGTATTCAGAAAGCGCCGAGGTCCTAAATCCAAACAAATAAGTGAAAGGGTACTCGATAAATGAAGTCTCAACCCAGTTGTTTGCGTGGAACATACCTACAGCCAACGACAAAAGATTCAAGTCCTTACTTTCTTAAAACATCACCGAATTCCACTTCGAATGCCCAGCCAGTTCTGGAAACCAACTATACAAGAAGCTGAAGACCAGTTCCACATACCACGATGGACCATTAGTGAATGGGTAAAAAAAGAAAAAATACACTAGAGAAAGTTGGGATCAATGTAGCTGGACGAGCTCTGGTACCAGAAAGTGAAAGTGAGAGTCAATGCTGGTGGCCAGAGCTCAAGCAAAAGTTATATAGTGACTTTCTTGAATGGCGAGGACAGGGGAGAATGGTTCGACAGGAATGGTTTCGGGTTCAAGCTGGGTTTTGATTTCGTGACCTATATCCAGAAGTCAATCCCACAGTCTTTCGATTCAGTAACAGGTAGTTCGCTAGCTTCCTAGGTAGACATCGGATCAGTCTACAGAGTATGATGAAAAAGGCACTAAAGGTTCCAATTGAGTACCAGACTCTTGTTCTCAATTGGCTTTGTTTCAATCGCCATAATTCACAGCCACATATCACCAAGTTCTTAGAAGTAGTGCTGCAACCATCCATTCATCAATTTGAGAAGTCCAATATCTGTAATCTCGACGAGACTCCTATCCCATTTGAGTATTTGGATGGCAAGACATACGATATGGTCAGTGAAAAAACAATTTGGGCTAAGAGCACTTAAAGCGGTTGGGAAAAGTGGCAAGCCTCACTAGTACTCTGTGTTTTTGCAGATGGGATACCCTGTGTTCCCCCTATGATCATTTTTCATGGGAAAGTTGAACGACTAGGAAGGAAGCGGCAGTATTATCATCCTGGTGTTGAGGTTGAATTCAATGAGAAAGCCTACATGAATGATCAACTCTTTTTATGCTATATCGATAAGCATCTTGTAACAGTTTTGGGTGGTCAGCCTACGTTTTTTGCTCTAGACTTGATGGGATCTCACAAAATACTGGCAGTTCTCAACAAGCTCCGCTCGCACAACACTATGCCCTCCCTCATTCCCGGCGGTTGTACAAGCCTAGTTCAACCTCTCAATATTGCCATTAATAAGCCATTCAAAGAAATCATGCGGGACCTTACAGATAAAGCTATCTTTGAGTCGGAGGGTGCTGAGGCTTTTCACAAGTAGAGTGTTAGTGAACGGCATATTCTTACAACCTCTTGTGTTGGTGATGCATTCTACAAATTTCACCTGGACAAAGGTGATCTAATTTGGGGTGTCTTTCGGAAAGTGGGGCTATCTCTGCCGGTGGATGGGAGTTGTGACTCTGAGTTGGACATAAAAGGCTTTTCAGGGTTGGAAATTGGAGATTGGAGAGAGGACTACCAGGCAGTGGATGAGGCAGCAGACATTTCAGTAGAGAATGATGATAATGATATAATAGACTTTGTGTAATTTATATTCCCCCAAGTCTGCTAACTTCTCTGAAGTCTGCCTCTCGTCAAAAAAGCAATGAGATATGTTATTCATCATTGCCGATCACTCACTCAAAGTAGCAAGCCAAGACCTCCCTAAGGGTTTTCGTCATAAGCCACGATTTCCTGAGATGGCAAATCGCAAGAGTTTATACGGTACGAGTACTCGTGCTGACCTCTCCTTTAGCAAGAAACGAGAAGAACAGTTTCCTTCTTATTTTTCACTTCGGAGCTAACCCCGTTTAACTATTAGGAAATATACAGTTTTCAAAAACACCCAGCATTTTTATTCAGTGACCAATCAAACAGGTCCTAATTTTAATACCGAGGTGGATGGATACAAGCGTGAACACGCTCTCGCTGCGACCTACCGCCGGATACGCTAAGGATGTACCCTCTGCGACACACCCCATAACCATGATAACAGGGATAGGGCTTCATCGCACCAGCCCTCGGGCTTACAAGGCGCCACGGTGTTCCATATCTTGGGATGGCGGTATGATAGAAACAGTTACGATACCTTATTGGAGATGAAGACATGGGATCTCAGCACAACTAATATGACGAGTAACACAGCGATTCCGTTAGGCACTAGAAAAGGAGTGAGGATATCTTCGGCACGGGAAGATGCCATTTCTAACACTGTGAACGAAAATGGACTAACACCTCTCCTGTAAGCTAGTAGGATCGGGAGTGAGGACCTCATAGAAATGGTCTTAGAGCGGGAGCACTCAAAGCTTGTTACACCGAATCTAGCCCTTACATGTTCCGGGCTTGAACTATCTTTCTGAGGGCCCAGTTTCTTCTTCCTCTCCATTCTCCCTCTCTCTCCTTTTTTTTGTGGTGTGGACACCACAACCTCCCAAAAGCTTGCAAGCTCACTTTCAAAGAGCACTCTCTAAGAGCCTGACAGTCCAACATGAGTTTGTGGCTNATAGTTAGCATCCCTGATGAGAGGATTACCGGAAATCACTTACTCGTGCCCTGGTTGTGGTGTGGACACCACAACCTCCCAAAAGCTTGCAAGCTCACTTTCAAAGAGCACTCTCTAAGAGCCTGACAGTCCAACATGAGTTTGTGGCTCAACATGAGTTTGTGGCTCAACATCACTTTATGGCTTCATATCAGTTGGTAATCCTGCCCAAGTTTACAGCTCAACATAGATTTTTTATTTTATCTGGCTTTACATCTACTTACACTATTGCAAGAGAATAAATTTTATAATGCAACTGTAATCATATTTTATATTGCATTTCTTTTCTAAAGCCTTGCTTGTCATTTAATGCCAACAATGAGGAGTTTAGATACTTTCTTTTTGTAGGCCCAAATAGCCCATCTCTCTTTTAAATAGGCTTTCATCTCATCCAGAAGTAGCTTGCAGTCTGCTTGCTCAGGGCTGTTCTTGGCATTTTGTGCCTTTTACAGTTGCAATTCAGCCTTTTGCACCTCAGCTTTCTCTTTTCTTCTTACTATTTGACAAGCCTCTGCCGTATAAAGAACACCACCTTTTTGTACTTGTCTGCAGTTTTGTGCTCAATATCATGCATTCTATACCTCCTCTGCAGCTTTTGTATTTTCTAAGTGCTCTATTTGTAATAACCCAGCATACATGAGCTATGGCAGTCAGAACCTAAGCCCATACAGGTAGCCAGGAGGCAAACTGGTAGGAACCAGCAGGCAAGTAAGTGCTTGACCTACGGAGACCCGATAGCCAGAACTCCGAGATGAACAGAATTAGCGAGCCAGGTACTTAGGTACCTGGATACACCCGGGAGCGGTGTCAGCATACCTAGGGAGCTCTGCACGGGCAGTTACTCAGCTAGGCCAGGTAACTAGAGAAAGGTCAGAAGCATCTATCTCCGGTGATAGGATAGACAGGGTAACAGGGAAAAGTCATCTAGTCCACCGGGCAAGGTTACTCTACCCTCAGGATCAGGTTACCCTGCCATGAGGCTCGCATTACCCTGTCTAAAGTCCTGAGTTACCCTACCTTTCAATATGAAGTCCCTCAGGAAGTTCAGGAAAAATGACCAGAATGTTTTTCATGTGGAGCCATACTTAATACTAGAATCTGGGGTTCTGGGAGATGCTATTGGGCAAGCTATGCAGCTCCGAAGAAGCTGCAAATTAGAGACATTATTCCTATCATACTCCGCCGGCCCCGCATTGAGGCCAGGATGTCATGGGCAAACGGTTGTATAGTTGTGTGCAGTCTGGCAAAGAAGGATCTTTGGAAACCTGCTGCAATACCATATACGTCACTGTCGTCCGGTCGACTGTAAGCTGTTCGCAGGATATATAAGAGGGCATAGGTTGGAAGGTGGAGTACCTCCTCCAAGCTGTTCGGAGTAAAACAGACCAAAACTGGCAGAGTTAACGCGTGTTAACTGTGGGGGTCCCAAAGGTAGTCCCAGGTAGTGCCAGGGTGACTGCGAGAGTTTTACACCTACCAAGCCTTAAAGTGTCCCCAATGCTATAGGCACTTTAAGGGAAGTGCAGAGACACCAAAAGTATGATTTCTACCACAGGTAAGATGGATCCGAGGTAGTGGTCATGGGTAGCGCCTATTGGACCACTCCCAGACAACTGTATCCTGCGGAAGACACCGGAAGGCTGAGACTCATAAATAGTAGATAGATAAACTGCTCACGGAAGCTTCAAGGGTCAAGTAGAGATCAATGCACATGGGAAGGGTATTATAGATAGTCCAGTTCATCATGTGTCTTGACTGTTAGCCACTAGCAAGACGCCGATATGAAGAAGTTTTTACTCTGGCGGGCAAAATGGACGTATGGCGCAAAAACGAGATCCGCATAAGGTGAACGCCGACCAGAGTGTGTCGACACATGCATGCCTGAAGGGTATGCCAAAAGATGTGTCGGACCACCCTTAGTGGAGAAGGGTGTGCACGAGTAGTTGGAGTAAACTGATGGGAGAGTTTCTGGCATAAGATAAAACTACCAGAAAAGTCTATACGAGAACTCTCCTACTTCAACAATCACTCCTCTCGAGACCTTAATTGAGTGAAGCGTCAGGCTTAATGATATTAAGTTTTACCGCTTACTTTACTCTTACATCTGTGTGAACTTTCAGCAATAAATTTGAAGTTGTTTGGTACGGTCGCAACCTTGGGATCCATCTTCCCAGGGGTGCCCCCGTTACATTATCACCAAAGCATCAGATTGCACCTGGCCTAATCCAACTTGTAAAACAGATTTCAACTTGTCTTCAAATAAGAGAGGAAGGTTTTGGGCATCTTGAAGTAATTCTTCAGATTGAGTTTTCAAGCTTCAAATTGTAGTTGGAATAACTAGCATAATAGTTGCAGACTCAGAAGATGTTGCCAGTTGGGGGAGAGTAATATCTTCTTCACATAACTTAGAAATAACTAGTTTGGAATTAAATAGGATAAGACTAGTAGTACAAAATGCCAACTTAACTATAGTAACCTTAAAGGTTTGTTGCCATATGGAGTGGATTTGATCAAGCAATTCACACTTGTCAAAAGTTCCACAACTTGTATATATCGTCACCTCAACAGCTTCCAAGTAGTAATGTTCGTAAGATTGAAAGACTACAATATCCAAAGGTTGGAGGAGGTAGCTGGTATGGGGGGGGGGGCAGAAGACAATAATTTTATTGTCATCACAGTAGTTTAAAAACTCCTTTGTACAATGAGATCCAAACCTATTAAGAAGTAAGAGCCAATATATCCCTCTTTGTCTTTCAGCAAAAAAATAATTAAAAGTGGACCAATCAATCCATGGTTAAAACGTCATTGCTATAACTCGTTTCCAAAGTACCAATAAGATAGTTATCAGGAATAGATATATTTGTATACCAGAGGTCTTAGTAAAATACCCCTGGCACAATGGTCATGGGTGGAAGCACTACCCAATCGTCACTAATGATTTCATATAGTAAGATAAGATCACAGTTTGTAAAACTTTCTAAATATGCCTGCCTAGTGGGATCTTGAGTAATGATCTACTGGTCTCATCCAATACCTATTCTGAAGCCAGTTTCGTCAAAGTTGTACTGGTCTCCTGACTGAATTGAGTAGGTTTCATAAATAGTCTGATAATGTGCAAATCAGTCCTAGAGACTGTCTGGTTGGTATGTATTCTTACAATTAATGTCAAGAGCTTGCTGCTTGTGGATAAAGTATTCAGCATGACAACTGAGAAAGCTTCTTGTTCAGTGCTCACTCAGAGTAGGAGCAGGAAGGGAGCCTGTATCTGCATATTAGAAAATTGAATTTGTACAGCCAGAAACCATCTGCAGCCGTACACTTGTACCAATTATACCTAGATGATTCAAATATTGATACAATGCAAGTTCCTGATCATCAGAAAGCTTTTTGTTTGGACCTGCATGTTCCTGACGAGATTGTCAACCCTGCCAGCAAGATCATAATAGTGAAACTGGTATTTCATATTTTCAAGTGGTGGTAGCAAGATTTGGATATGGTTCTTCAGAGAACTAAAGATATGAAACAGTAGCCTGAATACCAATTTCAACCTTACTGTATAGTTCAACATACTGACTTGAAATTATAAATAAAGGTACAGAGGGTATAGTGATTGTAATAGTAGGAGTTATCTTGAAGGTGAATTGGATTGGGATTTGGTGGGTTGAATATTGAATAGATATACATAATTAAGCTATGTAATTCATGTTTCTCATTGTATTTTTTAAACTACAATAGTATGTTGAGCTGTAAACTTGTATAGGATCATCAACCGATATGAAGCCACAAAGTGATGTTGAGCCACAAACTCACATTAAGCTGCAAACTCATGTTGGACTGTTAGGCACTCAGAGAGTGCCACCCAAAAGTAAGCTTGCAAGCTTTTGGGAGGTTGTGGTGTCCACACCACAACCAGGGCACGAGTAAGTGATTTCCGGTAATCCTCTCATCAGGGATGCTAACTATGAAAAATGCAACACGACTCCACTCCTCGGAAACCAACATTGGAGGCCATCGCGACTCGAAAAAAAAATAAAGTAAAATAAAATAAAAAGGTAGTTAATAAAAGCAAAAAAAGAAAAAGAAATAGTCTCACGAGACCCTGGGTCACCCGACCCCATACCAAACTCCATCCCGGCCGCTGTTATGTATGATAAGTCTGAAGAGGGATTATGCATCTAGCTATCGGGCAGGATTGCAAATGGAATGAAAGTAAAAGAAGAGAAACCAAGCACAAAACCAATCCTAACATTATTAACCACTTATCTAAGCAACCTATTCATATTCTGAGAAGATCTTATCAGATCACATGATTAGAGCACCGGTATCATAGTAGATTCCGTCTCCAATGTCTCAGCAAAACTATCCTTACCCTCAATAAATTTCTCCACATATCAGTCGTCCCCAATTCTTTACACATTTCCGAACGGTTGTCCAACCCCCTTCTCTAATTAACAAAAGGATTTTACCTGTGCCAACCAGTACACATGGTTTCCGGATACGGGGTCGATGGGTAAAAATGCAGTTCTCACTTCATTCAAGTATTATATACATCAAAGCTTTCCGACTTACTTTCTCAACCCAAATCCCACTTATTTTATCGCGAGCGGAACTGCCCACCCCAGGGCTGTGGAGACGGTTCGTCTGCACTGCAAAGTCGGGAGCACGTACTTTTAGCCAGCCCATGTTTAGGTCAATATTTTTCGTAGCATTATGAGTAGAGAGCACTTGGACTTATTCCCTGGCTTGCTTCATCAAAATCCCATAATGCACTAGAAATTCCTTGTAGTGCTCCCGGGGCTAAGCTTCTTTCGTGAGTGGAGGAAACCCTCGCAATAACAGCGTAATCTAGGGAAGAAATCTGCGATACATCAAGGTTTTAAATAGTTTCATTTAGATCCTAAAAGTCATAGTTACCGGTACTCCAGTGACCCCCGCACCACAAGGTAGAGAAGATAAAAACAGACAAAAAATCAAAGGAATGAAGATGGAAAAGATAAAACACAACTCCCTCTTTGCAACAGTCAATCTCATGCCCATCCATCATACGCAATCCTATAATATTATTATAATACAAACCCTCACCCGTACGTTCCCTAGCCCTATGCACTCGTAGCCTCCGGCCCCCGCCCAGGATTCACCAAACGCCTATACTCCTCAGAGCCAAGCATGCCCGTCGTCTCATCGGGAGTTCCAAAAGCCGTATGCGTCACGCCATCCCTCTGGTCAATAATTCCAAACATCAACTTCGTCTTCTCCAACTTCTCTGGGAACGGATCACCGCCAAGGCAAACCCCCTCGTGATCCCTAACAAGCGTATCTAGCGTCACATTCCTTGTGGTCACGAGAATCTTCGAAAACAGGGTATCGGAGGTAACCCCATTCATATAAATAGAGTGCATGCCGATGAACATAGACATCAGAGTGGCAATGACACTAAGAGTGTATCCGATCCAAAGGCCTTGACGAGAGTAATGGAAGCGATTCTCGTAGCGCCATTTCTCGCACGGGGCATTTGTATCCAAGGCGATCTCGAGGTATGGAAGGCTGAGGAGGGTTAGGCCCAGATCCGTGACAAGCTTTTCGACCCCGCCTTTGACGTCGTTTATTGCCAAGCGCGTGGTCCCATTGACCAGAGGATGATAGGCTGAGTATCGCATTGTGTCTCTGTAGCCATCCTTAAAACCGTGGCCGTTGATCAATCTAAGCCGGACGAGCTTCCCAAAAGCGTAGTACAGTGCATTCTCACGATAGTTCGAATGTCCGGGACCCATTTTCGGTGGTTCGAATACCCGTCTTTTATTCGACGTTCTGACAGTAGCGGATTGTACCTCGTCGGTGAAGTTGAAAGTTACGTTCCAGAACGCCTTGCGCAGATCGCAACTTAACCAGTGAGGTTCGAAGACGGTTTTCCAACGACCGTTGTTCGAGTCTATGGATCCTTCCACCACAGGAACGCCCGTGTCGACAAGGTACCCGACTCTTATGGTCGGCTCGTCCACGAAATAGCCCTGCAAGTTGTCTGAGCCGTTCTGATAGGGTGGCTGGATGGGGTCATACTCAGGTCCGTCGAATATGGCACTCAACGTTATGATGCCCCGGGGGGCCCAGGTGTTGTTTCCAGGCTCAATCCAGCTCATATTTTCCAAAGCATTTCTCGCATCCTCGACGCTTCTCTCATGGCATTCATACCACGGCGCGTCGAACCCGACGTTCCAGGTGCAGTTATACCCTTTGCAAGGCGAGGCAACTTGTTGAGGATTTTTCAAATGGAATGACAAGTCGGATGCTTGTGTAAATGTGTAGCCGATATCATCAAAATATTGCTGTTTACCCGGACCCTCGGAGGTATTGAAGAATATCAGGTCGTACCCTCCAACCCCATGTTTGGGTTTTTGTTGAATGGCATCATTTTGTGCCGAGGTGTTGAGAGTTGGTATAGCGCAATCAGCTTCTGATTCCACATATATCGGTTGCGCCGTCAGCGCACCGGGGGACAAGACAGCGGCGAGGGGTATAATCCTAAAATTACTCTCAGTCATGATCCCGTTCAGATAAAGTGGACGAATAGCTCTCCACTAACCATGTTGCCAGTGCCATGGCTGTTGCAACTTTAGCTTTAACTGCGACATCCTTGGAATAGAAGCATGTAGGATCTTCCGTCAGCGCAAATAAATTATCGATCCCCTTTACTGTAATAGCCTTCGTTCTCAGCGTGTACCAAACCCGTTGCCTATAATTATCAGCATCACAATCTATCATTATTACCATCGCCGGGACTCCACAAACCTATACGCCAGAACGATACTCCCGACCAAAGCAGCCTTCGTGAAAAATGCGAATGCCGTTCCAAACCGGACCATGATCAATTGATCATCCGCACCCCTTCCATCCAACGAAACATAGAACCAGTGATGCAGCAAAGACCCCAACAGCCCCAGGATGAATAATCCTACCATCGCACTCGGAAGGAACCAGTGCAACTTTGTCCCCCATGATATATCCCTGCGAAACCGTCCTCGCAGTCGAGAGGCATTCGAAGCGTCCGTCCCCGATGTCGAAGCAACCGACCTTGCACCGCTAATAACTCTTTCAACCTTAATACCGTCAGGTGAATCGCCAGTTATCATCCCCGGTCGCAGCAAATTCCCTGTGGGCCCAACGTTGGCATTCGCGGGCGGGGAGGGGGTTATTTCATATATATCTCTTGAAGGCTGGGGTGGATCGTATTGATCCATATTCTTTCTTTTCTTCGTTTCCTTGATTTCTCTGTCTGTGGTTTTTTATAGGGTGATTTCGCTGCGGTATTCCAAGTATTGAAGGAAGTCAGGAAGTAGAGTGAGGAGGTACGGTTGCTACTTGTAGAGCGAGATCGCCAAAAGTTGGCAAAACCCTGCCACTTCATCCCCTTCCGCCATGCATTGTTCAAATACCTATTAGAAGAGTTTTTACACTATTAGCTAGGCTGTGAGCGCTCCCATTGGGAGGCCGGCCCAGTGGGGTACCGGTATTTGAGCCCCGCCTGCCACGGAAGTCCGTCTTGGCTAGCTGACAGCTAAGCCCTGTGAAAGCGGGACTCAAAAAGCAAGGTGAGTGGAAAGCCGAAAATAAATGCACCATCTTCTCGATATGATACCCTCTGAGACTGCGAAAAAGAAACAAAGTTTTACAACTGGCTAGGGAGCTATATCTAGGATATTATCTTTCGTAAAATCTCACTCGATTACTCATCGTCAGCCCAGTTAGCGACGAGTCTCATTTACCCCCCTCACCTGCAGCCCGAAGCACTTTCTCCTACGGGCACAACTCCCCTTCATCATAATTCTCAAGTATAATCTAGGTAGAAAAACGAGAGCATTCGAATATCGATACCCCATCACCAAAACATGGCGCAGCTACGGTGCCGCTAGTTGAGTCAAGCTCATTCAAGCACTTGGAATTGTCAAGGGTCACTATCATACGGTACTTATCGACTAGGTTACACTGGGTCTTTGGTAGTCTAGACAACTTTCCGTATCATATCATAGGTAACTTAAGTTGGATTTTAGTGCGCTTGGTATATATGTGTAGCCCCACCAAAAAAATTCAGTCCCAGAACAGTGTCCTCCAAATCTTTCTATTCCATGAGCTTGTCGCAGCAATACATCACACCAATACCCGAGGACGATGCTTCCAGGCATCTCACTACAGCACATTATGAGCGGCCGAAATCCCCGGTATGCAATTCAAAAACTCGCAGCCCCAACTTCGCAGGTAACGGAAGCAATAATGGTAAAAAGGCACAAGCACACTTATCCCCCGACCCAACCAACTCCGCGACACAAAAATCTCAGCGAGACCCCACCACATCATCGAGCCAATATCATGCAATGGCACAGCCGGAGTGGAGAATATCAAAAAAAAAAAAAAAAAAAAAAAANAAAAAAGAGGGAACACCGCTCCTTCACCAAGCACAGGTCCCTGCGCCCCCAAACGGTCCCCGGTAAGTACTGGTCAAGGGTCACCCGGAATTCATATTCACCATCACGTAACGGTGCTCGGGTATTGTTGGCGGAGAAGGGCAGCCATTGCCACACAAATCGCCTTTGGGAAACCGGAGCATGCCCTGCAGCACCCGAATATTATGATACTCGTAGCTCTTTGTCGGCCGAATTTAACATCTAAAACCCGCCCAGTACCAGTAGTGCGATGAGACCATTACTTCGCCAGAAGTGCCAGAAATTCCCACATCGCCAACTCTAAAATCCAAAGGGCATGCCTATGAGTAATGAGGTATTTCAGGAAGCCAGGACAAGCGACACGCGTAGGCGACTCCATTCGACTAAACTTTGCCCTGTACAGTACCGTACAAGATCTTGAAGTCAGGTGAAATCTCTACTTCCCAGCCGTATATCACGTTATTACACCTCAATAGCGAGATCACTATTGTGAATCAGCGCGAAAGTTAATAGATAAACAGCACCAGAGAGCTCACCCAGAGCAGGAAGCCAATGGTGTCCCAAGTTTGGGTAGCCCCAACCCTATATTTTAGAGAGTTATAGGTCCTTAGAACCCGCAATTTTCCAAATCCCAGACCCCGATAAGTTAAATTAGCATGCATCTAGGAAAGAAGCACCCTCCGGCAAATTCTATGATAAGTGGTGTCATATCTTACGGTATGGGGCTACCTAAAGTGTGAAGCAACTCTGGGGCCACCTCGATTCATCCCGCACTAAGGTGTGAGGTGCAAAAACATCCACGAGCTGCAGGTTCACAGAAGTGCAGGAAGTAACGGGAGCAAAAAATGCTAATAGAGAATCACTTTCAAGCCCAGTTGGGAGGAAAGCCAATAATTGGGTTCTTACCAGCCACCCCGCCCGACCAGTCCCAACCTACGTGCCCAGCTGACATAACTCAGAAAAAAAGGTTGTCATGTGTCAACACAGCTTCGGCCCCTCGATTGGTTTTCAAAAGACCGTCGTGGCAGAAACCCATCCAACCACGAGTGCCGGTATGAGGGGAAACAAGAACTCGAGCAACACCAGTGCATGCAGTTGTGCACTCTGTTCGTCCAGAACCATCCATCCCGCTGCAAAGCTCACCCAACAGCAATCACTTCGGCACATAGACCAATAATTGAGATGTTTTTCCGGGACGGGAGGGTTCCACCACACACCCCATTTAAAGCAAGGCCAGGCCAACCGGGCCAAGAGCTGAGAACCTTGCCGCCTGCCTCAAGCCGGGAAGCAATGAATGGCCAATCATTTCTTACGCGCAGTAGAATGTGCTTCTTCAACGCAGTTTCACAGTCTATCACGAATCCCCCGAGTAAAATACCGTACTGTAGCGGTCCTCTTCCGACCTTAGATTTTGGATATGGGCCTCCGACGAAACTCTCGTGCTATGCGCCGCACCACCCCACCCTTCCGCTCCCGGGTCTGTCTCAGCAAAAGTTGCGCCACCGGCAACACTCCTATTCCGAATATTAACGACCAAGTAAAAACTATTCTCACATCATATAGTCGAGAAACGCAAAGAACTTCATCACTCTAACCTACATTCCACTCGAAATCCAGGGCCAGCCCTCGAAAATCCCCAATGAATTGATGTTTCTAATGCGTAGCTAAATCTATTGACTATGAACAAAAAGAGGTTCGATGGATGCCCCTCGACTTTTTTCTATTCTCAAGAAGAAGCATCTATGGCAGTTGACCCATACGACGATGTTCACGGATTAGACCCTCGATCTGAGTACAATCCACTGCTGCCGGTAACCCCCAACCACCATAGAAGAGGAGGTTCCAAATTGGTGCAGTATCATACCGGCGGAGCTATCCGTGTAATGCAGCCGGGCGGTGATACAGTATGCAACCCAGCATTCGCTATCCTCCGAGAGCCTTGAGACCGCAGTCCCGCATAAATTAATACCTTAATTTAGAGTAGCTGATCGCCCAACCTTTGGCCGATCCATTAACGCACTATATACCATTGGAGCAAGCAGCGCCGAATCGTTTTTAAAAAAGAACCTCTATTGAACACCGCTCAGGCCCGAGCTCAAGGGCCAATTTTAGAGAAAATTCTGCCACATTGCAAGTATAACCCATGGACTTATCATACCAAAAACGTCAAAAGCTCGCCCAACCCTGACACCATACCCAAACTTTATGTTTGTAACCCTCTTCTGCATCGTTGTCTCCCGGTGGTGACAACCAATTCTCCGTACTGGCACCGTAGTTCAACTGCGTTCTAACTCACCTGTAAAACCCTCAGCATTAACTAACAACAGAGGAACCCGTTTTCATGCTAAGGGGCCAAAATAAGGTGTGAGTCAGGATTTTCCACAAATTACCACCCCTCTTCGGTCAGTTCACTACCCGAAACAAAACGCAACCCCTCGAAAGGAGCTCGGTGGCAAATATTTATAATAATCTACCGCTAAAGGCGACTCTCGACTTAAATGTGCCCCTGTCTTACGGAGGTACAACCCCTAAGTTTTGTATGTTCCACAGGGGCTAAGGGCAAGAAGCCCCGCTTGTGGAACCTACAAAACTTAGTTGCTCTACCCCCGTATGCCACAAGTTCTTTTGACTTCTTAGCCTGAAAACTAGTTTCACGAGTTACCAGTACTCGAGTATGCCCGTACCTGTATTGTTACCGCCGCGCTAAAACTAAAACTCAACCGCGCTCTCCAGTATCACGTATACCCATCCTATCCTACCGGTATGGAATGAACCATGTCGGCTATGGTGCAGTTGTTATTCCCCACAAGTCGCTCCCCATCCCCCTAAGCCTCCCGAACTCTCTTCTAAATTTGAAAAAAAAAAAAAGACTGCTCTAGCGGAGGCAGCATTAGACCAATGCCAACTCCAAATATCCTGCCTTATCACAGTACGGTACTTGTGATGTTACCGCCCTTAATCCCAGAAAAAACATCTACTAAGCCCTGCCGAAATCTATATACAGAATTTGCACTATCCCCGAGAGCATTCCCGGCCGATCGGGTTGCTCTGCAAAGCCTCAAAAAAGAAACGGTCCCCAGCACCCGAGTACTTGTACTCGAATACCTGTATTTACTCGTTAAATCCACCATCGCCCATCGGTCCCGGATCCCCCCGATCAGAAACAAAACATCCCGAGAAGGAATAATGTATTCCAAACAGAGTATAGCGCTGGGGGGCCGAGCTTGCGGGATCTCATTAACTGGTATTCGCAATGTCGTTAACTTACTCTGCTAAGCCTGTTGCGGTTTAGACGGTGATTTCTATCTAGATCCTCTATGGTGGATTTAACGAGTATAGTGCAAATGACTTAAAAGTGGGACCTCAAAACAGGCCAAATTGGACGTCTAACTAGTTGACAGCAACCACAAATATTAGGGAAACAAAACCCAGCAGATAATCTTAGCTCTTAACTAAATAGCTCCTGGGGGTTTTTTTTTAAAATTATAAGAAACAAGAGACATAAACTACACAGTGTTGTGCTGAAAAATACTATAGAGAAAGTGTGGGAAGAGTGAAATAAAAGAATAAGCTGAGGACAGAAGAGTATTTCTAACAATACTACCTACCTTTTATTACTTTAATGCTATGCCTTACTAGCAAAAGAGGGCATTCCCAGGAAGTCATAGCCCAAGGAGGTTGTTCAAGCAAAATTCAGTATCAACCAATATCCTCAATTGCTATTCCTGAAACTAGTAAGTACAACAATATTCTTGAGAGTTCAGACAGTTCAGAGAACAACAGGAAACAAAGTACAAAGGATTATAAAAGAATACAAGCTCCTATTAAGAAGGATAATAGGAGGCTTTTGTAGGTTAAATATTAATAACAAGGGCTAGAAAAATATCACTAATTCAATCTGAAAAGAATATAAATAGAGCAGAAAGGGAGGAACAACAGTTCTCAAGAAGCACACTGTGGTGAAAAAAGCAGAAGGAAAGGGAGCAACAAAGAAGACAGGAATTGGGAGAACAGGAGAGGACTGAATACAATTGAAAAGCCAGGTAGAGGAGAAATGGCCATGGGTGACAAAGGAGATTAGAACCATAGTTTTAAGGAAAGATGCAGTTAATTACTATTGCTTTAATTGAATTACTCAAGTCAGTTTACTAAGATCAATATTGGATTATTAGGAGTAATAGATATACAAAAAGCTCTAAGATATAAGAAGAAGCATCCTAAGGGTACAGCAAATTCAGAGTGATACTATCAAGTTCTTCAGTTCATGAACTGACAATTGAAGTATCCAGCTATGCCACAGAAAACAGCGGCACTTAATACTGCAACTAGTTGGGGATGTGGCAAGCATACCATAGCAAATATAATTCAATGGAAGAGAAGCTGGCTTCAGGGACAAGTGATTCAATTAAGCCAATGTGGGAAGCATGCAAAGTCACAAAGCATACTGAACAATGAGAGTACTCTGATTGCTGTACAATAATATATAGAAACTAGTAGTGAAAGTATGTATCAATGATGTTTTCATTCCTGTTAAACTAATTAATTATTGATGGATACATTAGATATTACTGGTGCTGAGCCTGTAAAAGCTGTTACAGATTATTGGAGCACATGAACATCACAGAGAGATGCTGAAATCCAAGTATCTTATATCTATGAATCTTTGAGGGATGCTCACGAAACTAGTAAATGAAGCTTAATTGTATCAACTGCAATTATTTGGTTGAAAAAATTAGGCTTTGAATAAAGAGAAATCCGAAAAGGAGTCTATATCAATGGACACAAGAAGTCAGAAGTTGTTTTCTACCCTCAATATCACTTTCTTTCTCTCTGGAAAGAACTGGAAAAGGGAATGCCAAAATGGAATTGTTTAGGACAACTTGACAACCAACTATTACCCACCAGACAGTGACCATTGATTCCTTGTACTCATGATGAATGTACATTCTATTCTAATGATGGTGTACACTATTACTAGATCTATAAAGATAAAGGCATAATTAGAAAAAAGTCAAGTGGTCAAGGCCTTATAGTATATGATTTCATACTTTCCTATAATCAACTTGAAATACTAGCCTCAATTCCATTACCAGCTATTCTTGAAGCTCAGATTATTGAACCTATTCCAGGTCTTCAAATCAATCAAAACCAAGCAACTGGATATGTTAAAGTTGGTCAAGAATCATGATGGAAAGGAGATAATCTTATAAACCATGTAGTGAACATGGCAATTCGAATCTTTAGGACAACATTTCCGAATGCTCAAGCCTTATTCCATTTCAATTGTGCAACTTCTCATACTACTGATTCTCCCAATCTACTTCATACTAGGTATATGAATATGAACCCAGGTGGAAAGCAACCTCACTTGCAAAATAGATGGTGCTATGAATCAAATAGGGTTACATTAGATTTACAAGAAATAAGGTTTCATACTAATGATTTGTCAATTCCTGAAAAATGGTGAGGTATACCCAAAGGGTGTAAAAGAGTTCTACAAGAGCAAGGTCTTTGGCCAGAGGATAGATTAAAACATGATTGCAAAAGCAGGAAGTATAAGAAGAACTGAAACTATATTGGAAATTTTTGTTGTGCCAGAAGACTATTGTCAGTCCAACCTGATTTCTTGGAACAGAAGTCTCATGATCAGGAAGAGATTGAAAACAGTGGTCATCTTTGTCTTTTCTTTCCAAAATATTATTGTAAACTCAATTGAATTGAGTACAGATGGGAAAGGGCAAAGTGGTTTATCAGAAAGAATTGTCAATATAATTGGCCATCACTGGTAAAGACTGTTCCAAGAGCATTAGATGAGATATCTCCTCTTCAGCTATGTAAGTACTGGTGGAGGAGTATACAAACAATTGATGTCTACTCCACTGGACTAGATTATGGCACCTTACAATTTATGGATAGAGTATATAAAAGCCATAGATGGGTTCCATTAGCTTAATATTTGAGCTGTGATAGTTTTTCTTTTGTTCTTTCTCTTTTTAATACCTTAAATTGTATTTATTTATAGTTAACAATAATCACATCTACTCTATTTACTCTCCTAATCATTATCCATATATGTATAAGGTCACCTATGAATACCAGGTTTTTTTTTTTTTTTTAACTCATATGTTTATTGTTTATGGCACAAAAACGCGTATGCACCTTGCGGTATGATGTACAAAAAGCCTTAATTCCAAAACACCCTCCTCGCCCCAGGGAAAAAATCGCCCCAAGTCCCTCTGGTCTGGGACCAACCACACAATCCCTCCCCAACGCCCAAGCCCCCAGCCAGCCATAAGACAAACTAAGAAACCCAAGCAACAGGAAGAGCAGGAAGCTACAAAAAACCCACTGGCGACATCTCAACAAAAAATAAAAATCCCTCAAAAAAGGTGCCCTCACGGGCGGGGAGTNCTTTTGGCGATAAGTTTGAAGTTGTTTGGTGCGGTCGCAACCTTGGGATCCATCTTCCTAGGGGTGCCCCCATTACACTAGCAGAGAGGATGCCAGCCGAGAAGGATGGATGACGCCGCGAGCAGCATCAGAGCCAGACGGAAAAGTGGCGAGCAGGTAGAAGAGCTGCCGCATGGTAAGGAGGTAGGGCCCCGAGGACCCGGGCAGTAGGGTCCCAGCTGACCCGAAGGGAAGAAAAGATGGAAGACCCAAACTAGGTGAGGCACTCCCAACGATACGGCAGCAGGCTGTAGCTGCGGTCACAGAAACCATCCCCTCTAGGCAGAGCACAGTGTTTTACCGCTTCTCTCATGTAGTCCCATGTTCTCCGAGAGAAAGCGTCACTTAGTGGATAGGATACCATAACTGTACAATGCCAGGGGAAGGACCAGGCTCCCGATAGCCCAGAGGACCACCAAGCAGACTGACCGTCAGACCAGCCCCTCCCAGAGAAAAGCCAACTGTGCAAATGCTAAGCGAGCCTTGCAAAAGGGGGGAAGTGTAGAAGGGGAACCACCACGAGGCGGTTCCAGACAGAAGGGATCGTCTCCAGGAGGATTAACCCAGGGGGAAGAAAGGTAAAGGCCATAAGTAATGCCTGGCCAAGCGCGGAAGAAGAAGAAGTAGTCTAGCACCCCCGGCAGGGGGGGTGCAAGACCGGAAAAGTGGTGATAGTTCTCTGGTGTTGAGTCGTTCCCGATTAGGAAATAAATTTCAATGACCGGAGTTGTAACGGAGACGGAGGATGCTATGAATACCAGGTTATAGAACAGTTATTTGAAGTCAGACAGTGTCATTTATTCCTATCTATTTCTGTTCAGGAGTTCATACCCTTATACCCTATTGCTATGATTTATTCAGGGTATAGAATTTCGCATTTCTTGGCATTTCTCAGATTGGTTCCATTGGGTTTCCCCGGAATTGCTGTTTCATCGGAGGACCCACCTTTAGGTGCTTTGCACCATAAATCCGGTATCAGAGTTACTCGCCATCGATCTTTTTTTTTTTTTTTCGGAAAAATCCAAATTCCGAGCCGGGGCTTCTCGTTTCTTGAGACCTGTGGGCATAACTCGCACGGGGTGCGGACTTGAAATTCAGGATTTTTCAAACAAAGAAAAGACCAGGTGCCAAATGAGCCTAATACCGGTATCTTTGCCGGGTGATTCTCTCGCCCTTCGTTTCAATCGGCCTTCCAATACGGTTCCCCTCTCTTAGAATCACTCAACCATCACCGCAAAAACTCCTGAATTTTACTGCCAGAATATAAGCGGAAACCGGCGAGTCAACTCACGAGAGGTTTGGTTTGGCAGGTTAACAGTATCATATTACAAATAACAGGAAACGAGATCCAACACGTCCAGTGGGCCCATCTTATACTGTGTTAGGAAAACGCTAATCCTTCCCAAGGGCTTTCTTCTCCGAATCCCAGATTATAGGGCTGGAGGAGATAGTGGATCTCGGGTGCCTTTACCGTAGGAGAAAAGCAAGCCCAAGTATTCGTCTGGGAATCCTAGAACTGCGGGGGCGTAAGCAGCTGGTGAAGGCGAACACAGGCACCAGATCCCTAACACCCCGCACCAGCGATGATATAAATCATTACACGTGGTGTATACTACCGCCAAGGTAGCCAAACCATAGCTTAAAACTTAAGTATCTACCATCTCCAGAATTCCCTTCTCTCTGGACCCGCAAACCAAGCTATACAGAAGCTTCTAGACTCCTAGCAAAAAAGGCGGAAACGGTGAAGATCAGCGGATGAAGTAAGGCGCGAGGGTGTCCCGAAGCGAGTTATTACGGCTATAAGAGAAAAGGGTGGAAGGGGGAGCGGAAAGGTTAGATAGGCTTGAGAAAAAGCGTGGTCCGAGATAGTGCGTGCGCCTCAGCTGCATGGTAATAGTGGTAAGAATAATAGTAGTGGTGGTGAGGCTTAGGCCATGGCACCGATAGACCACTTCCAGTACTTCCCCAAAACGCCAGGGTCGCTTAATTTACACGGCATCGAGAAACCCGAGTGAGATGACATGACCGTCACTCGCATAAAACAGATAACCCTGCAGAAAATAATATACTAAGTGGAACAAATAACTAGGCGCTAGGAAACACTAAAGTTTAGGTTTGAAAATTAGAGGAAAAAACGACACCAACTCTTCAAGCTACAATTCATTATGCCAACTGTATGATACGCCCATAAACCCCCAACACTAGCAAATGCCGAACAATCCCATTCACAAAGTTCTCCCCCGAGGTCCTAGGAGTTCAGAATTTTCACAACTACCGCACAAACATCCTATCCACCCCCACCCTCATCGCCCTAAGATCGGCTTCAATCTGTGCTAGGCTCAGGCCGACCGGAGCAGTGCTCAACGGCCTCTGATTAAAACACCCTCGGAAGGGATCCTCATATCCTCTAGGTACAACAGGGTCTCCCCGCGCATTGTAATTGAGAGGCGGCACAACATACGATAACACTATTAGAGAATTATCGGAGCAGTCATTTCTTTTGCCCCTCCTCTGGTCCCCGGACACGCTATGTTGTTGTTGACTGTATCATAAGTCTAAGTCTTTCCTAATTTAACGAGGGGTAAGGGGTTAGGGATACTTTTTTAAGGGGTTGCTATTCTCCAGGGAACATGCAACTTTCATTATACTAATTTTGCTGCGACAGCTGATGAAGCGATGACTTCGGTGGGAGATGTGTTTTGTGGGGCCAAGATAGTGTGGCTGGTATACACGCGACAAGGAAATTTGAGAGTAGAAGGAGGCGTATTTTAAATGAACGAACGCTCGTTCTGTCGGTTGCGGTTTGGAGACTGGGGATGGAAAAATGGAGGAAACGAGGGTGTGGTGGGGATAGAACAGCCGCCTAAAGGCCACGAGTCGCAATGCAAGTAATGAGGAGCGATGAGACCGGGTGACATAAGCTTCCGACGTGAGAAACTATGAGGATACTTGAATCAAGGAGGTAAAGTGAGTCGAGTCAGGATATAAGGAGGGCCAAAGGCATAAAAAAAATACCTATGGCCAGGAGAACAGCAAAATAAAGCAACTGGGGATGTGGGGGGAAGATGGACCCCCTACTTCATAAATATCTGAAATCATTCGGGTTTCAACGCGTGACGGACGCGGCACCCTCAAGAATCAATGTGATAAGGTCATTGGGCCTCTTTGAAGAGCCGTCCGGCCCAGAGCAACTAACAGAACTTGTACAACCTCCGGAACTTGGCTCGTATTAATGTCTTTGAGCCTCAGCACTATAGATTTCCGAACTCCAATACAAATTTTTTTTGTCCGGGCACCTATCTCCCAGATAGGGCAATGCGGGCTACAGGACGGTATTAGCTCTAAACAAAAAAAAACCTACCGAAACGCGAGGTGTGATTTCCCAGCGGACGTCTGCGGGGTGAATCTCAACTTAAGGCTCTGGAGACAACTTAGGAAAAGAAAAGAGAGGATAGGTGTGATCATTCCAAATTTAACGTTGCCCAAAAACCATCTAGATAAAGCCCTGGTCTTCGCCGGAGAAGTCGACGTTAAGTATTGAAGGAAACTATAAGCAAGAGAGACCCAAGGGTATCGGAACAACCGAAGGGGATTTGAGAAATGATAGGTCTCGCCTAACAGAGCACACTAATGCAAGAACAGTGAAACTACAGATTAGTAGGGAGATCGAGTGATACTACATGATACGCCTAGTTCCGGACTCCAAAAAAAACTTGCCCCTGCGTCCGAGCGACATTCTGTCACTATGCCTGCTGATGATAAAAGGGTGACTGTTATCAAGTTCTTCGCAACAAATTCGCAGCAGCGTGGGTATTTCTTCAGGGTCCCTAACGAAGGCAACCTGCGATGGTATGAGAACCTTTGATGGGTGTAGGATCATTCCACAAAAACGCCAATAGTGCCCGATATTGGGAACGGGTAAAAACATGTAATACAGGGGAGCGTATGCTCGCCACGATACCTCTAAATTTGCCAACACCTCACTCGTAAACGGTCCCGACCGCTAGAGACCCGATGATGCAGGGACCCAAAGCAAGAATGAAAAAACAATCAACTCATGAAACTCTGAGTCCAAGAAACAATTCCAACAGAGCCTTAAGTATTGTCGCGAATAACTTTTGAATGAACTTTGCATCAAGACTTTGGGACATACATTTCCCCATCGAACCTGTTCCTTCTGATCCCCCCTGTGGAATGCTTGGAGGTACAAAAACTACCCTACTTAGATGAGTGTGAAGGGCTCTATGCATCCCTCATGGGCGCTCAGCCCCCCCGGCTGCATATTGGAGAGGTGGAAGCACTTTTTCCTTTATTTTAGGTTCATAATTTCAGTGGAAAAGAAGAAGCTCCGCACACAGCCAAGAGGTGGCTTCTTCTAAGGGCTTCTAGTTCTACAACCACGCTAAGCACAAGAGAGAGGGGCCTAGAAACGCGCTATGCCACGAGGGAGAAAGAGAAAAGAAAAACTCCAAAAATCGGATTAAACCTAGGAAGAACCGGACATGCCAGTATGGAGAATTATGATACCAAGATTATGGGCGCAAACCAAGTCCTACCGTCCCTATCGACGCAGCTGATAACACTTACGAGAAAAAATTGTTCTTTAATAAGTTCATGCATACCCAGCGCCTCGAATGACCCATTAGTATTGCTGGGCCCATGGTCCTACAAACGGGAACACTTTTCGGCAGACCGGATGGGGCAAAGGGGGCACATGGCTTTACTCGAGTACAATTTCTTCTCTCCCGTGAGCAGAAGATGCACGTGAAGTTCCGTTCGGGGAAAAATCGTTTGGAGAATTCCAGAAATATGACAACTACAGAGATTATACCAATTTTTGAAGCGCGAAGTGTTCAAGTTCCAGAGGGGGGATAATATATCTCCAACCAACACACCTCCGGGGCGAGGATCCAAGGGAACACCGTAAGGACCCGGCATGCATCCCGATCCCGCACCGCCCTCGCTTTGGGACCCCGGTTTTCCTTTCAAAAGAGTGCAATATTAATACTATGATGCACGGGTGCCCTTATATCGCATCCAGATAGTTTTATCGGTTCTGGCTATCTTATCAACACAATCACATCATAACTCAAAAGACCTCCCATGCTTCCGAACGCTCAATGCTGCGATATCCAGTACTCCTACATAAGCATTGTGGTCCAGGCAGTACCTAGGAACTACTCAACCTTTTTGAGTATGATAGTACGGGCTTTCTCGAATTCTATTCCAGAAGCGCCCAGACCGTAACTTGGCGGGATAACCTAAAGACTACAAGACCTGCTCCAACAGGAACACATGCTATCACTCGGATCTCGGGCTTTTGGGCACGCGCTAGGGTTATACAATATGGTATCATACCAGAAAAGGATGGACTTCCCTGGATCCGGCAAGGAGCAGAATACCGGTAGCGAATATACCCGACCTTCTCCAGCACCTGCAGCACCCGGGGGGACCGGTGAATAACGAATTTCGACGGCCAAGCTTATCGGAGGACCATATGCAAAGTCTTGGCGGTTGGACCGTGCACCCCCGTGACTGGTTGCTGCTACGAATAAGATCAGACCGGAGGATTATCATGCTTGCGGTTCAACCTTCGGAGGCGAGATGCTCGCAGACGTCACATTCTGCTTCCATATTGTGTTTGATCAAACTAACCTTGACCCTTTCTTTTCAACTCGACACCGTGCATCTTGACTTCGTCCCCCTTTCTCCCTGGCTATTTCTCCACCTTTAGCCCTCTATCATACCACTGTTCCATACAGCCCTCGGTCTCCTCACTCCAACCGTAATATTCACAATTCCGACTTCCCTTGTCACTCATCCCGGGATGGTCTTCCTGACCTCCTGTTTCTAACGTCCTGCAAGCTTTCGGCTCGATAGGCCCGAGCTGTTCTTGCCCCTTGCATTACCGCCGTGGCACCAACACCTCATTCACACACCCCCACCCGAGTCTCGCTGCTCTTCCCACTACCCCAGGTTCCCCTCCAGCCTACCATTCCCCTCCGCTACAGCCTCTGTGCACCATCATTCCCTTCAAATAGGACGGTATTCCTCCGGGCCCAAAATGACGCGTGTCAGGTCAATCCTCGGCTTCACCCCCTTTCCGGTTACGCTCCTCACAGTTATCACTTACGTCTCGTTATTTTCTGCTCTCCTGTACATCGATAGGCAGCCACCAGCCTTGGCGAAGAAGGGAGAATTAGACTACTGGGGGGTAGATATTGAGGAGGCCTGGAGTGATCTGGAGGTTTTGACGAGGGAGTTTCATCCGTACAATAGCCGACCGAATGACGATGTTCGAGCATACCTGCTGGAGAGGATCCAAGGAATACTGAGTCGGAACGGAGTCGCGGGATTCGGGAATGAACTCCAATCGTCTGGTTATGGGTATTCGGGAACGGTAGATCTATTCGATGACGGAATTCCGGGGAAGCCCGGTAGTAACGTTACGTTTGTCGGCGCTGGGAGAGAAGACCTCACGGTATTGCATCCCCCCGCGTTTTTGGTTCGTCCGAGGTGTGTGTGGTAGAAACTAACACCTATGGTAACATCACGATAGGTATACTTTGAGGGGACCAATATAATTGTCTACATTCATGGAGATCGGCCCGCCGACGAATTGTCACCCGTGCTTGTCAGTGCACATTACGATAGTGTCTCCACTGGTTACGGTTTGTACCTACTCTTTCAATCTATTGGCATGCATCGAATTATTACCATATATCCACCCGCAACACCAAAGTGTAGAAATTCTCTGCACTGCGCACAATTTCTACGCATGGTTCCTGCCACGGTCGATTGGTTGGATGTGTGCTGAATGATTGGCTTGTTTACCTCAGGTGCAACTGACGATGGCACTGCCGTTGTCTCGATTCTGCAAATCATCAAATCGTTTACTCGCCCCGAAGGCCAAGGAGGGAAGAGACTTAAACGTGGGTTAGTGGCCTTGCTGAATAATGGGGAAGAGGATTACTTGGTTGGTAGAACTTATTGCAATGCCTCCAAGAGTGTTCACTGATATTCCGGAAATCTAGAACGGAGCAAGAGCATTTGCCATGCATTCCGTGGCCAAGCTACCTCGTACGATATCATTCCCCATGTCTCAGCTGGGCCGCAGAGGCGCCCCTGAGTTGCAATTGTTAACAGATGTGGGGTTTCAGATTCGTTTTTGAATTTGGAAGGCGCTGGCGCTGGCGGCAGAGCAACGCTCTTTAGATCCACCGATGCTGAAGTGACAAAATACTACAAAAAGGCAAAAAGACCTTTCGGTACTATTGTTAGCGGTGATGGCTTTAAGGCCGGACTTATCAGGTACAAGATTTCATTCTCAGAAGGGCAAATCAGGAATTAATGAACACATCCCTCCTATATGCAGGAGCGCTACAGACTACTCTGTCTTCGTCGAGAATCTCGGAATGAGGGGTCTCGATGTAGCGTTTTATCAACCCAGGAGTCGGTACCACACTACAGAAGATGACGCCAGACACTGTAGGTTTCCTCCACAACAGAATTGCGCAGCAAAGTAACCCACTGATGTCGGCTACAGCAAGCAAAAGGTCACTTTGGCACATGCTTGGCGGGTCTCTGGCCACGCTACGAGCCATGACTGATGATACTAGCAAAGTCTTCGATCCACCGAATGGGGGCGCAGGGAAAGGCCACGACGCTGTTTGGTTTGATCGTATGACCCCAGTTGAATCCTGAAGTTCAGGTCAATTCTAACGATCATTAGTCTTCGGCCGAGCTTTCCCGGTACTTCATCTACACACAGTTTTCGCCTTCGCCATCGCGTTGATTGTTGTTCCCTTTGTTGTGATAGTAGTAACCATGTGGGCTCTTGCCCATTCGGACAAGTTTTACTTTTTTTCAAACACAGTCTATATGCCATCCCCACCCGAACACTCTATCGCTTCGAGAACGACCCAGGGATGGCGTGGGGCGTTCCGTTTTCCAGTGGCGTTCGTCACAGCCAGTGCCGGTGTTGTGGGAATGGCCTTCCTAATCAATAAGCTTAACCCAATGGTTGTTTATTCCTCGCAGTACGCCGTTTGGGTTTGTTTCCTATCCACCTGGTGGATCATCGCGTGGGTGGTCCTCCGGGGCGCAGATGCAGTTAGGCCCACGGCGCTAGCTAGGGGATATGGATTTCTTGGGCAATGGTTACTGTGGTTCGTGGCCATGATTGGTGTCGCTCTAAGTATCGGAAAGTCGCATTTGGGCAGTGGATACTGGGTGCTCGTCTTCTACTCCGGGATCTCTATTTCTGCTTTTATTTCTCTTTTAGAGATGGCCGCACTTCAAAAGAAGAGCGAAATTAAGGTTCTTATCAGTGGAGGAGGTGATCGGGCATTTCCATCGGAAGAACATTCTCAGACTGGAGCGTCCGAGAATGTCTCTAATCGTGCCGCCAACGACGATGACGATAGCGAATTTGCAACTGAAGAGACGCCACTTTTTCGTGGACCTAATAGACCATTGTCCTTTGCTCCGCTTAGGAACCCTCGTTACGGCGGTGGTGATCACGATAACGGGGACATCCTTGTTGAGGAGAAGGATGAGGCGGTCTATGGGGGTGAACAGGGGTGGAGCAAGGATTTACCATCGTGGACATGGATTTTACAATTCTTTGTGACAGTACCTTTGCAACTAGTATTGGCTGGCTCAGTGGCCCTCCTCTTGGGAAATGCGCTAGCACAGACCGGGGCTGACGGAAGTGGCATGCTTACGGTACTGTTGGGCTTCGGAATACTTTCGATAATTCTGTTACTACCCGTGACACCCCTTTTGCACCGAATCACTTACCGCGTCACGTTGTTTATATTTGCGATCTTCATTGGGACGTCCATCTACAACATAGTAGCATTCCCGTTCTCTCCAAACGCGAGATTGAAGGTTTACTTTCAGCAAACACTAGATCTTCAAACAGGAGAAAACAATGTCCATCTTGTCGGACACCCGGATTATATCGACAGAATTGTCTCGGAATACATTCCTAGCGCAAAAGGTGAAGTTGACATATGTCAAGCCGACAAGCTCAAACTTAGGCTACGCAGATGTTCCTGGAAGGGGATAGCACCGCGAGTTGTGCCACAGACGCCTGGTGGTGTGCCGCCCGAGCACGACTTCAGTGATTGGATCTCTTACAATGTCGTCAAGACCGGGGACGGGAAAGCGACGATAACACTTGGGGGGAGAAATACCCGCGCATGCAAACTGCTGTTTAACAAGCCGGTCGGGATCGAGGTTCTGAACGGCCATGGAGAAGACCCTGCATATGGCAACTTAAGCAGGTCCAACAGGCAGTATGATAGACAATCGAAACTTGCCAAATCCCCGACCCTTGGCAACCCCATTCCGGGGTTCCCGAATACTAGAGAGCTGCGGCTCTGGAGTAGAGATTGGGAACGTGGGTGGAGTGTAGAGCTCACTTGGGACAAGGAGGATCAGGAGGGGAGCAAGAACAGTGATTCGTCCTCCATGTCTACTACTAACCAGGTCACAACTACAGAGCTCAGGTCGGTGAGGAAGAGGCAAAGCGTTGACAACGATAAAGAGAAAAGCGGCGGCGATTCTAAAGGGGGTTTGGACGGTAGAATTGTTTGCCTGTGGAGCGATGGAAGCAGGGTGTCTGACGAGATTCCTGCATTGCACGAAATAAGGAGATATCTGCCGGTTTGGGCTATTGCTAGCAAGTTAGGTGAGTTGAGTTGTCATTTTCTCTTCCCCCCGTTTTTCCTTTTTTCCGAAAAGAAGGATTCGGGTTGGGTCGAAATTCTTAGTAACCGGTTTTTGAATGCTAATTGAGATGCGGGGTTCTTTTTTTGATTTTTAGCGGACGGGCTTGTGGAAGGATCTGTTCCCTTCATGATTTGATTTGATTCGATTCGATAGGTTGCTATGATACGGTATAAACCTATCAATCTATCGGACAGAGGGCGGCTGTGCGGTCGGTGTGCCTTTGCTTCTCTTTTCCTTTCCCTGCCTGCGCCTGGTTTTCTTTTTTCTTTCCCTCTCTCGTTGCTAGTCTATTCGGGAAAGGGAAGCCCGAAGCGGGCATAGACTAGACATGTGTGGTGGTGGTGGACTTTCCGTATATGGTAATTTTAAGTGGGAATCTCGGTAAGGGTTCATTCAAGCGCAGTTGATGTTTGGGGAAAAGTTTGTGAGTGGGGCAGAGAGCTGGAGGGGAGGTCGATTGCTTGCTTTCAGTTATACCTTTGCTTGCATGCGCATTTGATGGGATTTCGGTCCTTTTTTTCCTTATTTCCTTCCTTCCGCGCGTTCGGGGGATGGGTATGGGTACCAATGGTGGTTGGGCAGATCTGAGCGGATTGAATCAAACAGGACTTGATTAAATTGCGTTCAAAATGTCCCTCGGATACAAATATACGTTCATGCATAAACTCTACCCTTGCACAAGTACAGTACAGCACGGTACCCTTGCACAAGAAGGGTACAAGTACAAGTACCGGTACATCCGACATTAAGCTAAAGTAAACCACCTTCCCACCGCCCAGTGATTTTTTCAAGAGAAGAAGAATCTATGTCACCGATATAGTGATTCTCCATTTATCATGCATATGCTACCCAAACCCCCGCGCAAGCCCACCCACCAGCCCGACCGCACCGCACCGGAAAGCAAATCAAATCACAGTCTAGCTGCACGTAGGCCAAGCGTGCTTGTGCCAGTATTGTACGAGTACTCCACTTCACTCTAGCATAATACGATTCTCCAACAGCACAACAAGTATGATACCGCACCGGCAAGGTAACATTACCTATCCCAACCGGAAGGCAGAAAAAAGTGATAAGAGTCGTTCCGTGATGTTGCATGTACGGTACAGTACTCGAGTACGGTGCATGTATATGCGAGGGAGGGACGGGGAGCGGTGAGATCTCACCCGCATTTACAATACCCTAAATCTCCTTGAGCATGTATGCATGCAGACGGAGTACCGTGCCCGTACACTTCAGTCGCCCGGCAAAAGCCCTACTCGAGAGTGGAATGTCTACGGTACAGTATCGTACAGGGATTCCGGTGTGTATGATGCGGTGATCATGATTGTGGTCTATGGGAGGGGCCCAGGGGTGGACCCGTTCCTTGGGCGAATGAGAAGTTTGTTTCCCGGGGACTTTTTGATGAGCGGCCTCACCGTATCATACTACTTTACCGCACAGTACTTTGGGTTCTGAGTTCTGGGTGGGCTGGTCTGTGGGAAGCAGGAGTTTTTTTTTTTTAGTTTTTTCTCTCTCTCTCTCGCCCGGTATCGTGCGTGGACGGTTAGGTGAGACCGGTCCAATTGTCTGACGGCCGATTACGGTATCATAGCGGGTGCTTTTGTGGGAAACAGTTTGGTCTAGTGTGGGTGTGATAGCGTAGCCTCTCCTACGAAAATGGGTGTGTTTCGAGTGATTCTTTGTGATTTCTCGCGCTTGCGGGGGTATTCCTATATTATTATTATAATATTAATATTATTATAATGATACAGGATGGTGCTGTGTGTGGTGGCTACGAGGCGGGAGTGGGGTGCCGGGCCTATTTTGGCACACGTGATGTGGATGTAAGTGGGGTTGTGCGTGCACGATACGGCGCTTGTATGACGGTGGTATCAGACTCACCTCGCGGTGAGTATCGTCCGTGGTGGGGGTGCTCGGTGTTTGGTGAAGGCCGGGCTGGGATGTTTCCCTGTATTTGTTTGGTTTTGTTTGGTCCACTGGGTGGATGGGTGGCCTATTCTCCAGAGGGCCCTTTGGAGGGTGGGACCTTCATCTGGTAAACCGGTTTAATTCCTCGCGCTCGCCCCAGCACAGGAGGCTCCGCCCCCCCCCCCTCCCAACGCTTGAAAACAACTGCACCGAAGACTGGCATATTGAGAAAATGAAGAGGCCTTCTACTCTAGCTTTCTGACGTTTGTGAACACGGCTGCTATGATACTGTGTATCATACGGTACCACCGAAGTCTTGGGGCTCCGCCCGAACTTTTTGCCCTTAAGTTATGCACCAGCAGCAGTGTTCACAAACCTCAAGAAATTGCGGGTGAATCCGGTATGGTAGCAATAGGCCAACGGGTACTGTTCCAAGCTATCGTACTCGTAGAAGCACCGGAAAATGGGGAGTATATTGCTCACTGGCACTCAGGTGCGCACAGCTTCTTTTGCCATACAATTCTTTAATCCTTGTTTTCCAGCGCTTCCATCAGGGGACAAGTATCATCATACTAGTACTGTACAGTATCGTACTAACCGTTTTTCCCTTCCGGCCGGCAGACTGGAACGGGACCCCCGTCGGCATTGGACCGCAGGTGTAAGCTTGATACGTTACCGTATTCTTGGATTGAATGAGCGTTCCAACTTCCAAGTCCAAACATATCATAGATACAAGTTTCACGCTAAGTATCTTGGATTTATGCACCCCCTACCGTACTGTACAGTACAGTACAGTACTCGACTACGGTGCCGTACCCCTAGAAATGCGATGCCCAAAAATACCACCGTTCCTTAATATTCCCACAGGATAATGCCGCAGAGCAGTACTGTACTGTACAGTACATCGCGCACATGCCCATAGTCGACCCCATCCAGCACGTTAGCCTTAGTCTAAGCCCAGCAACACTCCTTCTCATCCACCCCCCTTCAATGAGCCATTTAGCCATTTCCATTGTGATCTGATCTAATCCGAGCCCACGTTAACTTGACTTAAGCCCTACCTCACCTCGTGGAGAGGTGCTGAAAGAGCCATTTTCTCCACCACCACCACCAAACAATTGGACATGCGCCGCCGCGGAGATTGACGAACGAACGAAGTGGCAAAGGTGCGGAAAAGCGTGGATTTACACCAGGTCACTTCGGAACCCTTCTGGGGGTACCGTACGATATGATGGACGTTGCCTTATTGTACTGGCAATGTTACCCGAAGATTGAAGGCGGGGTGAGATCCAATACAATCCTGTAATGTGCTGCGCTCGAGTACCAAGCCAGTGTACTATCATAGTACAGTAAATTTATCCCATTCACCAAGAGGCCAGCCAACAAGCGCCAATCAACCGCCCACGGATCCCTTCTGCCGTACGTTAGCACACTTTATTCCATTCTCTCCTCTCCGCCTCAAAAAAAAAAAAGCTCTAAACATGATACAATTACGTCGGACCAAATCTCTATACTAGCTAAATCTCCGTTTCACCCTATCTCGCATTATAGCAAGTCATGATAACCGTGCAGTTAGCTGCGCAGTACTGTATATATACTGTACTCGTACGTGGAACTTTTGCACAGGGCTACGGAGCACAAGGCGCGAGAATCACCCATTTCGGGGTGGCTCTTTTTCGGTGTTTATTGGTATCATAAGGTTCCGCAAGGCTGTGTGGGGTTGCCGGGCAAGGCAGGGCAAACTACCGGTAAACGCGACACTATGCCAATTTTACCATCGGAGCGGTGGAAGGTTGTGTGAACGGTTAAGACTGACGCCCATATTGCTTGTGCACTGGTATGATATGCCTTATGCGATGGTATGCGATGAGTGATGATGGGACGTGGTGGCCGATATTTTGGGTTTTTTGGGTTTTTCTTTCACTTTTTGTTTACTCAGCTCGTGTACCGTACTGTGCTGCACTGCTCGTTTGTCTGTCTGTCTGGCTGGCTGGTTGATCGTCTGTAGGTACGCCCAGCATGTTGTGCCTGCGTGAAAGATATGACATGACGGTGTGTGTGTGTGCTTGTGTATCAGTTGTTTTGTTGTTGTTATTGTCAATGTTATGATATGGGATTGGCTTTCTTAGGTTTACAAGTGGTCTGGTCTAGCCCGCTTTATTCTAGGCCGCGCTGTGGCTTTTGGGGGGGGTCTGTACGAATTTGGTAATGGTCGAAACGTACCCCACTCCACTACGAGTAGATATCCCGTCCTCCGAAATCTTGATAATGTGAGTGGTAGCCGTAAAGGGACTTTGACATTATGATTTTTTTTCTTTTTTTCGATCCTTATTGGCTGTCCTAAATACGGGTACGGAGGCATGAAAGCTAGCTTATTGGTACTGTATGATATGATACTGCACGTAAGATGCAAAGCCCCAGAAAGGTTGGCGATCTTGGCGTGGATTTTGACCTTCCCGTTCAGAACTCATGGGCTTTTAGATTCTGCAGAACAATTCCTGTAGCCCGACATTGGACTGCGGGAATCTTTGGGTATTGCTCTCTGTCGGGAAGGAATACTGAAGTTTTCTCGCTCGTCGTTGTTAGATGGATTCGTATTGAAAATCTGTGCTTTGTGTGGAAAACTACGGTGGGTAGGGGGGTACATTTCCCCTGTTGCCAAGATGGTACAGTTGTCCATCGCGTATCTCCGGCATGGGCACGGCGCAGGGCACTTGAAATCAGCATTGATGGGTATGTACAGTACTTGAACTAGGGGGTGAGCAAAGTGAGGCGATTCCGCCTTTTACTGGCCAGAATTTGTCGAGTGTAGCTGGTGGAAATGAAGTGAGGCGAGCCGTCTAATCTTCCTGCCACTGTGGCTCCAAGATATCCTGCTGGCCAACGAGCCAAACACACCCCCCCTCCGCCTCACTTTACCCTTAACATCCGGGCATCGTATAGCACACAATTCATAATTTACTTACATAATACACGAAAAAGGCCAGGGCTCAGAGGGTGCCATACGGTGCATGGGCGCCGGCACGATAATTCGAAATTCTTCCATCCCCACGAATGTTGCGTTCGTCAGAAATCGGAAAACACAAAGCCAGAAAGCGTCTCCCGAGCGCCCTTAGGAAGCCATGTCTTCTCGGTTTGGAAATTTTCGAAAATCATCATTACCATCATCCTGTTTGGCTCGGGGTTGATTTCGGGTGCTCGGCACAATACCCCACTACCTGTATGAGGGTGGGGGNGGAGGGATGTTCGGTGGAGCGGTGGCCGTGTGGATGGAAGCTGGGGGGTGATCATGTTACCGTACATTCCTGTCCCGTGCTCGATAGGTACAGTACGGTTACTGTACACTCGCACCCCGCTATCCCGGATGGCCAGATTTCTGAAATTTCATCCGGGACAACGGGGTATCCGGAACAACAGAGAGAGAGAGAGTTCATATTCATTGATAAAAGGTGAAGGTTTAACTTAATTCTTACAGGAGCTTTATCTTAACAAGTTTTCATAGGCAGCATTAATGCTTCTGGTTTTCCATCTTGTAGGCACACAAGTTGCATGTTCTTCTTCCTGCTCTGCAGTGCTACTAGTATTGGGATACCTCAACTCCATGTCCATATCCCAGTTCAACACCGGTCCAGCAAGACCTATTCCAATTTCCTTTCCCTTTCCCTTTCCTATAAGCTTTGTCGGCTCACACCTCATACCTATTTCATCCTCCTTACAATCATCATCATTGGCGGGTAGTTGTATGGATAGATTTGCTCGAGTAGCGATCATGGACTGGGGTTTGAAAAACTGAGAAATGGTAGTCTGTTTATTTTTGTGAGTATTGCGATAACTATAAATAATTAGATATGTAAAGAATATATTATATAAAAGGAGAAAGTGGAGAGGGGGTACCGGAGAAGGGCTGAGTGAAGCTCATGAGAAAAACAAATTAATTCCTCAACTGAAAGACTAGAATTCATTGACAATAGTAGATTGGTGGTTGGAAGGGCTGCGAGATATCGTTCAAGCTTATAGGTATAGTGCGCCACAGTCTCTACTCCAATCAAGGGGACTGTGAAAGCAATTTCCTCCTCATTTTCAGACTCAATATGATCGAGAGAGTCTTTTGGCCGAAGTAGAATGCCACCGGTAACCTCTCCCTGAATAATGGTGATAGCATCTGGAGGAGAGTATTGGGGTAAAAAGAGTTCCTCGTTATCGTCTGCTTGACCGATACCTGGCCCAGGAAAGTAAGAATCAAAGCATTCTTCAATGTTTTGAAAGTCTGCTAGCTCAGTATCCTTTAAGTCAGAGAAAGCTTGATGGCATTCTCTCTCCTCCATACTGATAAATTGCTCAAATGGGCTTACTATCCCACCTTCCTCCACTGGATCCACCATTTGACTCTCATTGACTGTAGAGCCTTGAATGCTGGCATTCCCGGTAATTCCAGCTCTTTTCCAGCAATGAATAATAGTTGATGGGGTAACAGACTCCCAGGAGTCTGCGATTAGGTAGATAGCCTGTAGGATATCTACTTTGGAAGGAGCTTCACCATGTAGATTAAAGTGTTGAACCATAAATTAAACATAGCATCTTCGATAAGCTGCCTTGAAAGAGGCAATTATTCCGGCATCGAGAGGTTGGAGAAATGAGGTAGTACAAGGCGGCAGATAAACAAGGATGATGTTCGTTAGAGTAGGAGGTTTAGGGCCTTTATAGTCGATAGGTGGAGTGGTAGGAGAAGGATGAGTAGGGCAGTTGTCAGTAACAAGAGCAATAGAGTGTTGTGCGATTCACATTTCGTCATTCAATCCGCGGAGGAATTCATACCACAGCCCAGTTAGCAACCAGGCCTTCTTATTATAGCGGTATGCCACTGGTAGGTTTGCTGGGTTGACTTTATTCTGACAAAAGGCATGTGGCTTCTCTGCACGTCCAATAACCCAAATCTTCTGTTTGTCTGTTCCTGCTTCATTCACAATATGAAATGTTGTAATTCGAATCTTATCATCCTTTCCTCCTCTTAATTGTTTCCCGTTTTCTAGCCATACGTTGGATGACTGAGGTTGTTTATTGAATACTAGACCACTTTTATCACAATTATAGCGGTCCTGAGGAGAAAATGCTGCTAACTGTTGCGATAGATATCTGCACTGTGCTAGTAAGGCTGCCTGGTCAACGTCACCAGATTGGCCCCGGGCCCAGAGTCTACCAATATTATGCCAATTTTTAAACCGCTTCAGCCATCCATCCGACATCTCAAACCCATCATAAGGCTCATCCGCACCTACTTTCTCTAACTCTTGCTGAATAATTGTTGCTTGAGTACGAATAACATCATTGGTAACAGGAACTTTGGCATATTCTGCAGCATCTATCTCAAGCACTAGTAAATGCTCTAAAAATGGGTATGTACTAGGCCTCTATTTCTGTTTATTTCCACTCATCCCTATAGTTTATGAGAATGTCTCTTAGTATTATACATGATACAAATATCATAGTTAAACTTTACCTGCAGGTGGATCCTCTTTCACCCACTCTCTCCATCCCTTCAAATAATCAGAAAGACTTGAAACCGCCAATGGTTTTCCATCTGAATGCCGAGGGCACTCCTCAAGAAGAGCAAAATTGGCTAACTTCATTTGAGGATTTTGGGCACGAAGGCGGCAAAGTTCATATTTCTGAAGCGCTGTTAATGCCACCTTCTTGGTTAAGTTCGTTGATAGCATTGCTCAATAATCATAGGGTGGTGTTCATATCTGGAGTTGGGTTCTCTATAGTTTATCTATTTACTCGTTCACTTATTATTTACACCTGACCGCGCCATTTTCCTTCTTTCATCCTAGCTTTACTGGAAGTACCCTCGGTAACCGATTCAGCAGACCAAGATTCTATGGGAGCAGGGGTAGGGGTATTGTAACCGGTACGGGTACTAGGTTGTTTTATACTGGATTTCACATGATCGTTTGATATTTGTATTGTTTCATGTGCTATCGGTTGATACACACATTGTTTTATGTTTGGTTTCACAGTATCATTTGATACTTGTATTGTTTCGTGTGCTATTGCTTGATACACACCTTGTTTTGCAATATCGCTCATACTGGAGATAAGCGATATACTGTATTTAAAGACCGCTGATTCCCGCAATGGAAACAGCAGACTTCGACAGACAGTATTCTTAAATATACTTGGTTGAACGGTTACTTCTTTGATCTCCTATTACACCGTGTTCGAAGCCTCCTTTAGCAAGCAGCGCTCACTTCGTGTTGACCACGAAGCCATCTGCTCCTATCGTACCGCTACGTGACTAGGGCCTGGCCTGAACACATTACATTTTGTTAACTTCAGCAAGTGGTTAAGAAGCCTGCAGGATCCTGGTCTGATCAATCTACGGAAGGTCCAATAGTGAAGCTAGCATCGGGGAGCGGCAGAACCTTGAAAGGTTCGGCTCCGCCAACACAACACCATTGAGTCACTGGAGACTCGAAGTGGGAAGCAGGTCTCACGAGAAGGCCTTACCAAGAGAAGGCAACCTAAGAAATTGAAAGGGCCAAAGAGCGATTTCGCGATCGACGAAGGAGAAAGACAGCTAGCGCGAGACTTGGCCAAGCAGACCTTTAGCGAGTCGGCTGACGACTTGGCAAAGGCAGCAACTAGCCTTCCTGGACTATTTCCCCCCAGCCCCAGCAAAGGAAAGGCACCAGCGCAACTACCGAAGCAAGATAGCATACCCGTCGGGACACCTAAGAAGGAAGAAGACGACGAAGAAGCATCAGATTACTCGGTAGTAAGGCAGCCACTAGACAAATTCCCCAACAACTCTCCGGAAAGCTCCTCAGACGACAGTTCGAGTAACGAAGAGTCCGAACACGAAATGTCCGAAGGTGAATCCGCCAGACCACCCAACCCAGGGGCCGGGCGAACAGGACCTAAAATTAAACTCCCACTGCCACCCTCGTTCTTGGGTGAAAAGGACGACTTAAAACCTGAAGTATTTGATCGGTGGGTTATAACAACATCGCAATACCTGGACCTACATGGAGTGGACAAAACTAAGGAAGGAAGCGGAGCATATTTTGGAAGCTTTTGCACTGGAAAGGCAGAAGAAGCATACTACCAAGCAATGAACCACTATGAGAGTGGGGGAAAAATCCGTGGAACGACTCTGATAAAGTACTTGAGAGAGAGATTCCAGTCCTCGCAAAACACGGAAGAACTATACAAAAGGTTCAAGGATATCCAGCAAGTATGAAATGGCAAAACAGAAAGAATAACCCTGGTCGCAATGGATCTCTTGATGTATTATGGACGATTGTCTACCGCGACAGTGTCTCAGTATACGCTGCGACAAAAATTGTATGAAGCAATGCATCCCAGACTACGCCAGGAGGTAGAACCCATGGAGGTGGATGGTGATTCCTTTGACAAGATGGTCAAGCGGGCCGAACGGAAGGATGCTATCCTGGATGAAACTGGAGTTTACCGAACCCACGTGCCACAGCAAAGGAATAGCAAAGGATCCTCATCGCGGGACAATACGAAGAAGGATACCCCATACCCCAAGGATTCGAAGGACAAGAAGGACAAGAAACAGAAATGACGCGAGGAAGGACCATGTTTCAAATGCAGAAAAAAGGGGCACTACGCAAAGGATTGCTATGCTAAGAAAGAAAAGGGAAAGGCCGCAAAGCGAGAGAAAAGCACAAACCACATGGAAGCAACCGAATATGACGAAGTGGAAATTAACTCAGTGGAGATGGAAAGCCTGTGAACGCAACCGACATTGGCAATAAGGACCCGTGACGCTCGGGAAGGAACGATTCACATAGAAGGCCATCCAGCAAAGGTACTATTCAACAGGGGAACAATCGGCTGCGACATAATTAGCGCCACCTTTATCACTACCCATAGAATCCCTACAGAACCACTACCACAACCTACAACAGTCAATATGGCTATGAAAGGATCCCGCTCTGCAAGCGACAAAAAATATAGACTAATGGTAGGAATGGGGAAAAAGAAATAGAAAAATCAGGAGATATTGGTAGGAAACTTGGCAAAGTACGACGCCCTTATTGGAATGCGGTTCCTGAAAAGACACAATGCTCTTATCAGATGTGGGCATACAGCAGTGGAATTTCCTGATGAGAAGCCACGTGTGCTATGCAAACCAACAAGCGGGGAAATCCAAGCCACTGTGTCAGACGCCACCTCAAAGACATTGTTGGAAGAATACAAGGATGTATTCCTGGACAAGGTCCCTGAAATGCTACCCCCAGTATGTAAGATTAACCACCACATTCGGTTAAAGAATCCAACCGACCTACGAAACCAACCAACATACTCGATCCCAGAAGCCTACAAGGAAAAACTCATGAACTAGATAAACGGGAAATTACGAAGTGGAGTGATTGTACGACAAGAGGTACTGGGGACAGCGCCTACGTTTGTACAACCAAAGTCAGATGGAAGGATCCGCCCCCTGGTGGACCTGAAAGTGAGAAATGATAACATGATCATAGATACTCCTTCAATTCCAAACCAACAGCAGATCCTTAACCCAATAGGCCGAGCAAAATTCAGGCGTAAGATCGACTTAAGCGATACATACTTCCAAACACGCGTGGACAAGGACAGTGTTAAGTTCAACTCATTCAAAACCCCATTCGGAGGCTTTATGAGCAAAGTAATGCTCTAAGGAGACATGAATGCAGCAGCAACATTTATGCGAATAATAGAGGACCTCCTAAGCGAATATTTACATCATTTTCGATGGGTATACATTGATGATATTCTCATATTTTCAGACACATCAGAGGAACACGAAAAACATATACGCCAAGTATGTGACCGGCTCAGAAAAGCAAAATTCTTTACGAGCAAAAAGAAGTCAGTACATTAAGCAGACAAACTGGAAGTATTAGGACACATAGTGGACAACGAGTAGATCCATGCCTCTCCCCAGAAAATATCATCCATTGCAGAATGGGAAACACTGAAAAACAAGAAGGAATTGCAACGATTGCTAGGAATAGTGAATTATGTGGCCTAGTTTCTCCCACACCATGCTACGTTGACGGCGCCGTTGACGGACTTAACGGGAAATGTAACGTGTTCGGGCTAGGCCCTAGTCACGTATCGGTACGATAGGAGCAGATGGCTTCGTAGTCAACACGAAACGAGCGCTGCTTGCTAAAGGAGGCTTCGAACGGGGTGTAATAGGAGATCAAAGAAGTAACCGTTCAACCAAGTATATTTAAGAATACTATCTGTCGAAGTCTGCTGTTTCCATCGC
>PYWC01000053.1:716210-753996 GCA_003182015.1 Tuber magnatum
TTGTAATTTTTAATATAATATATATTTATCATACCCTTAATGCTTTCGTATATCTAAGTTGCATAAAGCATCTCCACCTTTCTCCCTCTTTTTGTGCTAACTACTTTCACTATTTACAGGGATCAATTACCGTCCTTGGCAAAGGACTTTCAGCCCCCGGAACCCCCCTGGTGTCCGGTCCGTTCATGCCAGGGACTTGTACCATAGTAATTAGGTAACTTGGGGGGGTGGGTTAGAACCTTTGGAGGAGGCTATAGTATCGGAACCGGTCATGCTGGGATGGCGGGATGATATGGGATGGGATGGGATGTGATGGCATCTGGCTGCGGTTGGGACTTTCAGCCACGGTGCTGTGCTGCGGTGGTCGTGCAAATGGCGGATGGATGGGTGGATGTATGGGTTGTAGGGAACTTGTTGCTGTCCAAAAATAGTGGAATTCAGGTTGCGCTCTTCTCGAGGAAACAATCCCTTCGTTACTTCCTTCTTCCTTTCTTTTCGCCCTACAACTCTGCTCCCCTCCACCGGTATTCAGCATGACAAGTCACGGTACCGCTATCCCACAAGGACAAGCACGAGCACAAGCGCCAGAACGAAGGACGGGCTGAGTCTCTCGGAGGAACACAATTAATCCGCCCAAACACCCGTGGTAATCACGCGTAGATCATGGTCTCACGTAGCGTCATCCCGATTGAGTTTCTTCGGTTAATCCCTAATCCCTATCGAATCCCGAACCCTTTGTCATCATGATATGATACCGGTACCCGCACTGTGTGTACCCTCTCCGCCCATCCCCCCCCCGTTGTCCCAGAAACAGGTTCGGCCCGAAACAAACTTTGTGCGGGGTAAGTTCGCCAGAATCATCAATAAATAACTGTTTGTGGAATGGCTGCTTTGGATGGTGGTGGTGGCATTTGTCCAAGTCAATCAAGTTAGCTGGGGCGGTTTATGCGATGCGTTGTTCTGGTACCGGGGTTGCGATACGGTACTGTGCGGTACGTTGTTGGGTCCGTCCCTGATGGGGGTCATGTGGGGCTTCTCGCTTTTTTTTCCTTTCTTTTTTCTTCTTCTTCTTCTTCTTCTTCTTCCTCTTCATTCTTTTTGAGGTTTTGCTAACGTCCTTTTCTGATGAATTTACTCGAATGGGGGGGGGGATGATGGATGACATGCTTCGAGAAGAGATGTGATATCGGTAGTTTAAATGAATGGCTCGGGTCATCACCACGGGACCTGTCGCTTGTGAGTTTGGTCTTGCGTGTGTGTGTGCGGTTGAGGGCACCGGTAGACTACCGGCATCAGCTGCTGTATCATATCATGGGAAGCGAGGAAGAGGAAGAGGTGGTGGTGGTGGTGGTGATGGTGGTGATGGCTGGATGTGAATTGGATGAACTCACACGCACGATTTACGCTGCTGTGTGGTGCTCTACGGATTCTGAAGCAAATACCATTGCAACTCAAACTTGGTTCCTACCGGTATCCCCGCGCGATCGGATTTCCTGATTGATCCCTTGAATGGGAAGGGAAGACGACGATGATGCGCCGTCCCGTTCTCATGGATACGTATATTCCCGTATCATCGGGAATTCCCAAGCGACTACGGTACCTTTGATAGCCACTGCCCCTTCTCTCCTCATCCGCCCCTCACTCTTTCCTTGCGTTAGTTTACCTCCCTCCCGCCTGCTTCCCCCACCCCTCCCCGACCTCGTCTTGTTTCCCCCGCTAATGCCAAGGATGTAATGGAAGGTTTCTGGATTGGGATGAGAGATGTCGATGGGCAATGCCAGCTTTCTCTTACCCGTGGTGCAACTCCTTTCCCCTCCTCGTATCGTACCGTATCGTACTATTTATTTTCCTTTTTCCTTCACTTTTTTCCACGATTTAGCGGCAATAAAGTAAGAATTTCCCTATTCGGTATATTATCGTTGTGTAAATGCAATATCCAAGTATTTCCCCTCCCATCCTTCCGAATGGATAGCCTATCGTTTGGAGATGCTGGATGCTGGATGGGTGGTTGTGTGGATGGATAGATGGTAGAATAGCCTTCTTGGACAACTCATCACTAGTGGGAATCGAGATCATGCTTCTTGTGGTGTGGGTGTGGAACCTTTCAGCACGGAAATGGAAGGGGGGAAAATGAAAAAGAAAGAAAAAATGTGAAAAGCAGAGAGGGCGTTGTGGAGCCAATCACGACACGGTATGGCCGTCGATTGGGGAGGGCAGGAAAAGGGTGTTCCTTTCTTTTTTGTCCTTGGAATCCTGTCCTGTCTTCTGCTGCCGCTTCTTCGGTGTAACTTTTACCTGTGAAGTGCAGATGCACATGGTGGGCGGGTTCACGATGTTTAGTCTAACGCTTTTTCGAACCTTGGGCTAACCGCCTATCTAATTCGTCTGTGGCCTTCTGCATTGGAGACTGGTCAAGTGGGTTTCTTTGGAGGGGAAGAAGAGAGATAGGGAGAGATTGTGAGGAAAAAGGAATCTACTCGTGTATCGCTCATGCTCTCTCCTGTATGGGAATCCGTCCATTGCTCGAGCAGTTTTATCATCACTCTGCTTTCTCTCCCGCCCCTTTTCCTTCTGTCGCTCTGGCTCGTGCTGTAGATTTTGTATTTATTTTTTTCCCCCTCGGTATGCTGCGTGAGGGGCCTCTTTATGATTTGCTGTCGTGTTCTGGTACAGACTGTATCATCCGCTACTCGTGTAGAGTGGGTTTTAGTATGATACTGTACCATACAGCGGTTGGAACTATCTACCATGCCGTGCTCGAGTATCATCACTATTCTCTGTAGATTCTCCAGATATTCCTTCTGCTGCTTCTCTGTAATCTACTGCTTTTTGTTCTCTTTCTTCTCTGTCGATACGCACCCTCCTTTTTGGTTTTGGTACTGGCACCCTTCGAAAACCCCCCCCCCCTCCTCCCCGCTCTGCTCGAGAACAGTACCAGCCGGCGCATCCATCACCCACTTCCAACCAGTCACCACACACCTCCCTCCTCCACCAGGAAAGTAGGAAAGAACGAGAGTAACAATTACTGTTACCCTCCCATTACTTTTCTTCTCGTTCCCCCCTGAACGAACTCCGCTTCGTCCCCCTCACCCTCTCCTCCTCTTCCTTCTGCACCGAAACCAAACAACTCGGTCCGCCCTTTCTCCTCTCGATTCGCTCTTCCCTCCCCTCACTGTTATTTCTCCATCTCTCTCTACTTCTCGCTGCTTCCCCCATTGCAGCGAGTATCAGTCGCGTAGGTTGTTGTTGTTGCCGGGAACATTGATCCCTCCCTACTACTTGAGCCTTCGTCAGCACCAAATCTCCCTCAACCGCTACCTCTCCTTCCCTCACCCCTCATCAACCCGGTTGCATTAACTTGCAATCCGTCCATCCATTACATTTTAAATTCCCTCTCGCCCCTTCGAAACAAATATACTCCATCTCTGCTCGAGCTTGCCATCAAAATTCCGACCGTTTGTCCGTTTGCCCACTCTCGGAGACGGAGTTAACGCTCTTATTAAACAAGCGAGTTTCGATTGAGTGAGTGTGTGATAGGTGGCGAGGGGCGGAGCTTTTTTTCTTCTTCTTCTACTTCTTCATATTTACAACCCTACTGGCCTAGCTTGCCCGTCGGTTTCTTGTTCTTGCATTTTTCTCCCTATTTTTATTTTTTTTTGATACTTCTATTGTGTTCTCTTCACTTCATTTCGCCTGGTCGTCGTCATTTTCTCACGGTTCTGCGAGCCACCCAGCATCTCGACCACGTTTACATACGCTTTCAGCTCAGCGCGAGACAGCACAGCCCCCTTCTCGGAGAAACAGAAAAAAAGAGAGAGAGACGAACCCCCCCTTCTATTATTGACCGTAGATCGTCAATAAGTTTCCTTGACGAATGTCATAATCGTTCATTCTTTCATTTCGAGCCAACATCTCGCTGAATCCGTCTATTTTGCCGCTGGTTACAACTTGATCCTTCTTTCACATCGGCAACAAACTGGTCGACCGACAAAACCAAACAAAAAACATTATCGAAAACTAAACCACTCATTGATTTTGCTCGTTTTTAATTTCCTTGATTTTTATACAGCAACCGCTCTTTGTCAAACTGGCCTCCATCATCTGTGCTCGTCCCCCCAGAGGTAATCATAATATCTCCTGTCAACAATTGGCTCGAGTATATCGCAATCATGGTGATCACCATGACTACAGATCCCTACGTAATTCTAGGAATCCCTCAAGATGCTGCCCCACCGGCTATTCGAAGTTCGTACAAAAAACTCATCCTGCAATGTCATCCCGACAAAGTGCACGACGAGTCGCTTCGTGCCGAAAAGCTGGTACAGTTTCAAAAGGTCCAAGAAGCCTACGAGTTACTCATTGATAGTCGCCGACGGCGAAAATACGACGGTGAAGTGGAGAAGGCGGCGGCGGCTGCCGCTGCTGCTGGGTCACCCAAGAGTGGGGGTAGTGGTGGTCAGTCGTCGGAAGAGAGACATAGGGATCGGGGTGGGGAGCGGGATAAGGAGAGGGGTCATGGCAGGGGCGGTAGAAGAAGGGAGGAGGATAGGAGGACTCGGGAGGAACCATCACCGAGACATGCTGAGGACCCTCGAGAATCACCGAGAAAGTCGTCGTCGTATCGTCATCAGCACTCCGAACCCACTTCAAGATCCTACGAGGGTCATCCACATTACTCAGAAGAGCAACCTTCGAGACACAAGTCCTACAGCCAACGATATCCTGAGGAGTCGCCGAGAAAGGCCTCTTATGGTCCCTCATCACATCACCGCAAGGAACCGCCGCTTTCCGCCCGTGATATTCCGAGGGAGTCGCCGCGTTCCGCTCGTGATATTCCCAGAGAACCTCCTCTGTCGTCCAGAGATATGCCCAGACACTCGCCTCCACAGTCAACTCGTGATATCCCGAGACCTCCCGAGCCGCAGCCACAGCCTGCCCAGGAAGCGGTACGACCCGGTTATCTTGAGATGAAGGCTGCTGAGAAGGCAAAGTTGGAGGGAATCAGGAGGAAGTTGACGGAGGAGACATCTGGAGGTGTGTCGGACGAGATGAAACAGGCTGCCATAGCGGAGAAAATGCGGGAACGGGAAAGGGCTAGGCTTGAGAAAGAGAAGAGGGAACGTAAGCTGAGGGAGGAAGAGGAAGAGATGAGGGAACGGGTCGAGCGGGCTGAATTTAGGGAAAGACCGAGGGAGAGTAGTGGGTTGGGAAGGAGTACTGATGTCCCGTCCTTTCGGGAACGCAAGTCGTCGAAATCACCGCCGACGCGCAGGGGATCACCCACAGCTTCGAAAGTCGGAGAGGACATTCCGTCCACACCAATGACTAGACCTGCCTATGTGTATGGATCTTCGGCTCCTCAGCAACCCACCTACCCCACCTCTCACCCCCTGAATCCTAATAATAGCCACGGCCCGAGACGGAGACACTCGAGTCCTAGCATCGAAAAGCAGCAGCACATGCAACGGGATGGTCACTGTGATTCCGGCTATTCAAGTCCTTCAACAGATACACCTCTCACTGACAAGAAGATGCCAAGTCCGGGAGCCATGCGGGCTGGAACGGAGGTCTACCAGGGGTATGTTTTATTTCCTAAGTCTCGTTGACCTTTTTCCCCTCTGACAATCGCAGTTACGATCATCGCGCCGGCATCTGGAAACGATATACCTTCGAGGTTTACGTTCATGAAGACGAGGCTACTGCCCCGGGCAACGTGCCGACTCCACAAGGCCCTGTCCCGCATACAACTGGTCCCCTACCCCACGTCCCTCATCAATATCAATCTCGTCGGGCTCCTGGCTCGACATCTCCTTCGAATCATCCCGCCGAGCCCATTGGGGCTTCTCTGCCCCCAGAATTTGTCGAGAAGGTTACTGGAATGGCCCCAGAGTTTGTCGAGAAGGTTACTGGAACGCCCTATTTTGCCAGTAGTACTGTCGATTCTCGCTTCGGATCGCCACCTAGCAATCACCCGCACTCACCGCGCTCGCCACATAGTACACCACCACGACCGCATGCACGCCATCACTCACATCACTCGCCGAATCATTCTCCTAAACTCGGTTCGGAGGCATTTACGCCGTCTGGTGTGTCGCGATCCCACACCTATAACACCCATTCCCGGAGAGCGGGCCTCGACCCTCGAGACCCCCATTATTCGGGACATGTACCCGGTTTAGCGAGGAACTCGACCTTTAGTTGAAGATCCGTGCTGGGGTGGGGGTGTCATATTGTATGGGGTCTTTCTTCACGACTCGGCAATATTAAATGAAATTGGGATCCATAGTTTTTTTTTTCCACAGATTTCTCCAAATGATGTGTTAACAGCGTTCTTGGTTTATATTCGCGGTCTTTTTTTTTGTTTCAACTGATTCTTCTCGATTTGTTTTATTCGATGTCTAGCTTGATTTGACAAATAGGCGTGGGGGCACAAATTTCGCTATCATTTTTCAAATCCTATCAATCGTTCGTTCCCGCACTGCTTGCTTCTTTCTTTTTTCACCAGCTCAGTTTCATTCTGTCGCATATTTTCTTTCACAACATATTAAACATCTGGCAGCTTTCTTCTTTCATTTTCAACGATTTATGAATAAATGGTGGGATCTTTGTTTCTATCTCTATTTCTACATCATTCGTCGATCCTTTTCAGCCTTTTTGCCCTGCCTTTTGCTTTTTATTCTTCCCAGTTCGCTAGTTTGAAGCTGACTATTCCGCGCGCGTTTGTTCTAAGCGGAGGATATCCTATGCGCTGTGGTCGGTAGTGTCTCGTTTCGTTGTTTTGTTGTGGGGAATTCTGGAGTTAATGTGGCGATCGTTTTTCCATTTCTACGTTTCGAGTTTTTGTCCCGTGCGTTTTTTTGTTTTGCCGTTTTTCATATGTTATGACTAAGTTGGTCTGTTGATTAACGCTGGAGCGGTTCATCCGCGCCCGGGTTAGGGGTAGTGTGGTGTGGCATGTGTTTGGAGGGGGGGGGGTTGGAGGTTTGGAGAGCTGAAGGTTTATAAAGAATTAAATTTGTTTTTGGGGGTGGAGAAAAAAATCTTTTGCTGTCATGTGCAAGTGAAGTGAAGTGTGTGATTTTTGAGAGTCGATAAACGAAGAGAAACGAATCGCCCTACCATGATGAATTTGCGGGGAATGAGTTTGTATGCGTACCAAGATGCATACATAAATGCATGTTAAGCAAAAGTCCAGTGTCTCCCTCGTCAACAGATCGCATCGATCAACTGCATATTTCCGTGCGCCAGCTGCGAAAACTTGGCTAGGGGGGAAGGTGAGGTATGTAGGTACCGATGAAAGTAGGTGTTGAACGTTGAAAAGATGAGCAAGCAAGGTGGATGGGGTGGGAATCTGGGGAGGAGCTCTGGATCTGGGATTGGTGAATAAATGAACAGCTCATGGTGCAGTTTTTGGTGGTGAGTGAGGGATCGTGAGATCTGTGTGCTGCCCGTGGTCATTGTGGGGCGGTGATGGGATGGAAAGATGGGGCGGATGAGAAGGGTGGTAGTGAGTGATGTGGCAGGTACTGTAGCAGGCTTGTGGGATTATAAATTTAGATGGCTATAGCTGGAGCAAGGCAATTTATCACACCTTTTGGAATATGGGTTGGTGGATTGACCATAGGCTTGCGTGGGATTAACGAGATAAGTTATCAATATTATATCCTACCCAACCCGAGTACTGTACTGAAGCTTGAGAGCGGACCGTCGTGCCTTTGGCAACTTACCTGTAACGCTGTCACGGTTGTCGACTGTGAGGTCGAGAGTGGCAGCGGTAGCGAGGACTGGGGGGGGGGGGTTGGAACTGCGGGAATCGGTAAAAAGTAGACGGCATCATCATCTAGACTCTAGGTTGTAGGGGATCGTGGGTAGAATGTTGGCCGGGTTGGAACGGATGGCGGTTTCGGGTGGAAATTACTCTACTCTCATGGGATCGGCGGTTGTAGTGGTTGCCGGGGATATCATACTAATTTACCACCGGTACAGTACCGCAGGCTGTGGGCGGAATGGGAGGTGCTTGTGCAGTGCTGTATCACGGTTGGCTTGGTTTAAGCATGATCTTGAGCTTCTTGCCCGGGGCTGTTGCTATTTGTTATGTGCTGTGCTGTGGGGTACTCTAGCAACGGTACCGGTAAGACTCGTGGAAGGTATACCGGTAGCTAAGGGTCTTTTTGCTCTGTTTTTTTTTTCTGGGGGGGGAATCTGCTACAGTGCTGTTCTTCCTCTGCTAGTCTAAGCGTTGTGCCGGACTGCCAAGCGATTGACAAAAATTTGGCTACTCCGGATTGAAAGTCGTGATTGGTGCAGAATGTCTGATTAAGGGCTTTGCGCCTAGTCTGACATTCCGGTTTGGGGAGTGTAATGTAGGTATCGTAGGGATTGTATCATACTCGGGCTTGGTATTGGCATACCGGTACTCTGAATGGAGTCACTCCAGGCGTGTAGTGTTGGGCTTGAAATAGCGGTTGTGGATTCTGCATTTCAGGGCAACAGGGGGCCTCGCTAAGTGGTTTATTCCAAAGATTGGTATTTGGTGTGGAGTATAATACAAGCATCCGATGGGGGGAGGATGGGATCTTCGGTAGGGCACTTTGGTATCATACTCTCCGGTTTGGGGGGCTGAAGAACTCATCGTGGAACATGGAGTGCGAGTGATCTTTTGTGTGTGTGGGTTAGGGTGGACAGTGGATTACTATCATACCTCACTGGAGAAAGAACGGTGTGTTGTGCTATGATACCCTATTAACCTGTTTTGTATGCGATAGCCTTGCGGATAACGTGTAAGCTGATTTTCTCGGAGATCTCTTGTGTGTGCGGTGATAAATTACTGCCGGTAGACCATGGTGCAAGTAGGGTACATTACCCTTTTTCCGGTTTTCCAAACGGCCAAGTTTTTTCCTCATTACTCGAGCATTCCCTCCCCCGATCTCGATCCAAAAAGCTGTCTACAAAAGCTGTGAGTCAGTCAGTATCCGTGCTCACTCAAGCTTCAACCCAGACAGAGTGCAACCTCTACAATATATTTTTTCTTCTTCTTCCCCCCATCACACACCAGCGTTACAAAGTCAATCATTGACCAAAACGCCACTTTTCACCGTAATCAAGCAACCGGTGGTACTTGTAACTCCTCACGTCCAGAAACAGAGATAACGTGGTTCCGAGTCATTACACATATTAATGCCTTTTTCACCACCCTATCTCCCCGATTACCGTTACTAACGCCATAGGGTCTCACGCGAGCCACACAAACTGGATCTCGTAGTACTTTGAGTCACATATAATAATTTGGACCTCGGGGTCTCACTCTGGCGGTAACTGCATATTATTATCGTGTCCACGAGGTCCTCCCCCCCCCTCCCTTCCGGAAATCTAGGACGTTATTTGATTTCTCTGATCTGCAGGGGCGCATGATACGGATGGATCCGGGAGCTCTAACTTCGCGTCGTGTGGCATCAGGGCAATAATTTTGTGGGATTTTAAGTAGGGGCACTTTTGGTCAGTTCTAGTTTGGTCCGGAAAAGTGATAGTGCCGTAGCAGTGGCACAAGTAGATATAGGGGTAGTCTACTACCGCTAGACTACAGTACTGGTGTTTCAACGGGTTGCGATGTTTGCTTGGGTTGCATAAGGGGGGGAATGTAGGCGCCTGCTCTGGTTGGCTAGTCGCCTGATTTGGCTGTGTGGTGTTGTGGAGATCACTGATTAGGTAAGTGATACCAGGGTACGGTACTGGAAAGTAACCTTCCTCACTTCCGCGGTATGATGAGGAGCTGGGGTAGATGAGAGGCTGCATTCCATCAGTTGACATTCACTGCCGCCGCCGGTACTCGTATGTATTGTGCTCGAGGAGATCTGGGAGATCTTACGGTATCTTGTTCAGATGTAAGACAGTTCTGATACTACAAGCCACTACATGCACAACCTTGCCCCTCATTTTATCCGGCTAGTTCTAACCCTCCACAGGGACCACTTCCCCCGAGCCTCGAATCCCATCCGACCCCACCTGCAAGTTCCGTTCCTATGCGAAGGGGCCAGGAACTCGTATGAGAGTTTCACTTTAAAAGACCACCCATCCCGAGTCGGAGTCGACGTGTCCGCCCTCTGTAGCGGGGATCTGAACCTCGACGACCACGCAGCTTTCCTCCAAGAATGGCTATTCTTCGGCACGCTAGTCGAAGTCCTCGGCACGGCGGATGTGAATGTGGACATTGGAGATTTCGTCGCGAAATCCGGCGGCGAGTGGATTGTCACGACGGAAAGGTTACCAAAGTATCTTTGGATGTGGGTCGCGGCGGAGTGCGTGCCCGGCTGGGTCATGGATTCCGAGCACCTGCCGCGCGTGAAGGAGTGCCTTTCTTTGGTCAATTCCACCGCTAACCAGCTCGCCAAGATACCCGTCGGCGCGGTGAGTGAAGAGGCTTGGGATGCGGGTTTCGGCTACCCGCCCGGTCATACGGTGCTGCTTTCGGTGGTTCTGCTCGGGGAGCTGTTGGATAACGCGCTTGCTGGGGTGGTCTTTTCGCTCCTGAAGGTGAAGATGCTTAGCTGGGAGTATGGCATGTTTGGGAAGTATCTGTTGCAAAGGGCCGGGTGGTGTCTTGGGGAATTGGACATGTTGGGGATCACCGAGCCCGCGATATTATTCTATGTCAGTTCTTTCGACAGGCTTGCACTGAGGAAGGATCACTCGAGGTGCTCTGATAGGGTGTGCTTGGCGAACCAGATTGATGAGAAGGTTTACAAAACAAGGCATGCTACGGAAACATGCACATGCGAACATATAGTTGTCGAGGAGGAGGGTAATAGACCCGTCACTGAGGTCTTGCATAGAGGCGATATCCCGGTTATCTCCTACGATGGGGAGAAGGTCCTTGTGCGGAGCTCCGACTCAACACCCTATGTAGCAATGTCTCATGTATGGTCCGATGGACTAGGCAATCCGCGCTCCAACTCTCTGCCCAAGTGCCAATTCGAGCGCATCCAAAATCTTGTGAACGCCCTCCATCCGGACCGCGATCCAGCATCCCCGGTCCCATTCTGGCTGGACACAGTGTGTGTCCCTCTCCACCTTGAGACCCGCAAAACCGCGATCCGGAGAATGGCCAAAACTTACGACTCCGCGGCAGAGGTTCTCGTCCTCGACGTCTCTCTGTCCGGCACGAGCGCGGGAGTGCCTGTGGACGAGCTGCTAATGCGGATCCGCTGCACGCCCTGGACGCAGCGTCTATGGACTCTCCAGGAAGGCATGCTCGCCGAGGAACTCTACTTCCAGTTCAGTGACAAGGCCATCGTTGCGGAGTCGCTCCCGGATATCTGGTACGAGGCTAACTCCCCGATAAAGTTGTGCACAAAGCACTTTGGGCGACCGCGCGCCGATAACTCACCGCTTGAGACTCGAGTCTTCCGAGCGCTGGCGTCGGATGCGGACGAGTTTGTCAAGGACGAGATAGCCATGGAGTCTGCTCTTGAAACCTTATCGCGGCATCCGGATTGTCCGAATATGCTAGATCACGCGCTGCTGCACCGGTTAGACACCATTCACTCTAGTTCTTTCCATCCGGTTTATTTCGCCGGGTGGGGAAGCTTTCACAGGCTCCGCTATCGCTTCGGTGTGGGTCATTCAGCGCTACCGAGCGTTGCCGGTGCGCTTAGGGGTAGACTTTCCAGTAAGATGGACGACGAGACGATTTGCGTCGCTACGCTACTGGATATAGACCCTCTACACATCCTTTCCGCAAAGGGTCAGAGGGCAAGAATGAAATTGCTCGTCGATAGCATGGACAACTTCCCCCCGAACATTATATTCACGGACGTCCCCAGAATGGACTTGGACGGGTACCGCTGGGCCCCGGAATCTTTCATGTACAAGAACGCGAATTACGCGGGCCTCCTACGCATGGGAGAACCGGGCCACCGGACGAAAGAGGGCCTGGTGGTATCGAATTACTCTTTCTATACATTCCCCGAAGACTGGAAGTTTCCGCGCGCCGGCTCGTTCGTGGTCAAGGGCTGGGAATCGTATTACCGGATCACGCATGCTCACGCGCTGACGGTGGGGGTGGCGAGGCCGGCGGTGATACTCGAGCAACCGCCGGCTGCGATCTCGCGGGGGATAGTGGTGGATATATGGAGGGAGGATGATGGGTTGGTGAAGTTTGGGAGGCATGTGGGGCATGTGAGTGTTGAAGTTTTGGGGGACGAGTCGGCTGGGGAGGTGGTTTGTGAGGTCGTCAAGAGGCCGATTTCGTACAAGTGGTGTGTTGGGTGATAGGGAGCGATATGCGCTATACTGTGCGTTGTGGGTGTACTTTGCTTGGTTGCAAAAGTGTCGGGTGTAGGCTGGGCACTGGTGCACGACTTCAGCATTGGCGCGCCGCTTATGAGGATGGCTCGGTGGGGGATTGGATTGGCTGTATATACGTGATAGAGTAAGAATGGAGCAAAGAGTTGAGAATATTAAGGAATTGATGAGAGGTGCAAAAGACTAGTATTGAGGCCTAAACTAAACAGGGGGAGGGGGAGATCTAAAGCGGGCATTGCCATGCCCGAGTATAGGAGGTGAGAGGTTTATGTGTGGATTGTTGTGAAGGTGGAGAGTCGGAATTATGGAAAACCTGAGCTCTGTCGGCGTTCCGTGGTATTTTCCTTATGAATCAACTCAATGGAGAAACCCGAGTGATTATCGATGACCACCAGCTAGTAAATATCATAACCTGGATGGTAATGTTCGTTACCAATTCCCGCCCTGTGAATAAACGAAAGTACCATCTAGACCTCGGGGCATCCCCTCTGGCATTACTAGCCGGCGCCTTTTTTTTTTGGTAGGAATACGGATGGATGCTTTTAAAGTGCCCTGTGGGTAAATCCAGCTCAGCAAGAGAAATCCCCCGTTTCTATCTCTAGGGGGAGTAATGGACAGGGCCAGTATAATATAGTAGAATGAGGATACCCTTCAAGCTCTGAGTGTCATGGACTTTCCCGACATCGGTATTGTTGGGTTTGAAAGCCATCGTTGGAGATCTACGATTTGCCTTCCTCATACCGACAACCTCAGACCGGCTCAAACACTACTATTCTTCACCGCTGCGTTGGACAGGCGTGGGCTGGTTTTTGTCTTGAAGGATGTCCGAAATGAATCTGTCGTTGGCAGGAAGGAGAGAACGAAAATCTTGAGGGATATTGTAAACGTGGGGCGTATATCTTGAGCAAGGTGGTTAGTTAGGTGCGGTAGGGGGTGAAGTAATAAATAAGGGGGTTTTTTCTTTCTTTTTTTCCCCACTGAAATAGCGAAATGCCGAGTTGGGGATCGGGCCACATTAGCAGAGATGGGGGAGTATGATACAATTTGTTTAAAAACATGAGATGAGTGTAGCTGGTTCATCTGATTAGCTTCTTTTCTTCTACCGTAGCCTTTTCCGCCATGGAAAAAGAAGGCAAAAAAAATAAAAGGGAAGGAGGTAACCAACAAGTGTGTTCAAGAAGTCTTATTTTTGGCCCTCCTAACTTCTAATGGGCATGGGCTTGGGCCGAAGGTACGAGGCTGGAATAAAGTCGACATGGGAGGATGGGAGGGAACCAAGCCTAATGGCATAAATCCCCTCTGGGGTAACCTGTGTGGTGTACTAAATGAATTTGAGCTTTTACAAGACTATCCAAACAGACTGAAAGAGTGAGCCAGCTGCCCCTTCACAAGAATTTTATATCTCCACTAAGGGGTAAAAACGGTCCTCCCCTAGTGTTAAGTCTTAAGGGCGATGTCTCATAATATTTTCGACAGGTTCTCCTAGATTAAGGGCTAAGAGATCGGTCACTGCAAACGTTTTTGGGGGAAGCTTGAGGTTTGACTCCACATTCGGGAGCCGACCTGGTGGGTATTAATAGATAAAGGAAGCAAAATGAAGAGTGAACCCTAGGGAACTACTCTTTGGGATTTGGATAGTTAGAAGGGTTTCTCTAATGAGATTTTCGAATTTTGGGCATACCGTACTCCGGTCTGGAATTATTGTAACACGCCCAAAGTTTATCAGTATTATTCTACCGTTATCAGTAGTTTTGGGCGAAGGGGGTGAAAATCCACCTTTTAGAAGGATAAAGATTCATCCCCGTGATGATAATTGATATCTCTAGATGGTGGGGTGGCTGGGATGTCAACAACCCGTTAGCGTTTATGCAACGAACTGGAACCTAGGAGCTCAATTTCATCTCACAACGAGTGATAATTAGACTACCCGTGAGGCGGGGGTGGGGAAAAAAAAGGGCTTGTGCCCAATGGGTCCTGGGAGACTGCAAACCTAGCCTCCCTTAATATCATGAGCCTTCGGGAGAAATCAGTCCTACCACCAGGTGGAAGTTTGCCATTAGAAACAGTGCTACTGGGTTCGCACCTGGGTGCTTGGCGAGAGAGGTTTTTGTCAGAAACATGACCTCGGTCGATTATAACCTCGGACCTTCTTCATATGGTGCTGCGCAATTTGGTAAAAAGGGACACATGATATTGCTTGCCGTAGGAGCTCGAAGAAAATGATCATGTGCTGGGTAGTCCGGAACTCCCTCCTCCTGAATCGAGGTAAAAAACAACGAAAACGGCACTGTTTCCGAGACAAATAAAAAATAAAAAACAAAAAAAAAACATTGGATCTTACTCAGAGGGGAGCCTACTACGCCCTGGCGCGTGGACCGATCGTTGAGTTCTTACGGTAGCAACCATTAACCGGAACTCCACGCTACAGGGGTAGATGAGCTGTTGTCACGGGAAATCACTCGTTTCAGCTTCTCAAGCTGTCGCACACAATTCCTGAAATGACACTTGCGTGATCGCCTGAGGCTTCTAGCCGGGATATAGTAAGTGGCCCCTGGGTGATTCTTTCATTGTTGATATTGCTGTTCCAGCTGCTATATTAATCCATTGAAAATTGGGGGATCTCGGAGTAAGGAAGCGAGTGACTAATATTTGCGGGTTGCTGTTCTTCCCTCGTCGGTATATGTGTTCTGGACACTCCCTCCTCACCCGTATGAGGGTAGCGAATGCCTATCACATTTCCCTCCACCCCCAGATACCTGACGAATCTTCGGCTGTCTATATTTGAGCAATACCCAAATCCTTCTAGCTTCCTTCCTAGGATCTATGTAATATGCATTTCTCCCCCTTGATGCCCCGATATTGATGCCTCTTGCTTAAATTTCTCTCAAGCAAAGCACTAAGTACCGAGAACAAGCTGTGATTGATATTTGTTATTATTATTATTATTTCCTTTCCCTTTCTTTCGGGGGGTTATGTCTTTCCTCCCTATGTTGGAAATTCCTCTTACACTGCGGCGTGGCCTTCAGCCCCTCCTCATTTGCCTGGGGAGACTATATACCGCCGATGGGCTGCTAAAGCTGGAGTATAGCTGTGATAGTGAAATAAGGTGGGATCTTATATCGACATATCCGCCCTTCTGCTGAAAGGTAGTATAATGTGTGCGAATTAGCGGACTATGACTAACATCTCGGGAGCAATTGCGTGGAATTAAGTATATATCGGGCAGAGTGCCTCCTGGTCGTAGATATGGTTGCTTTTTCCTGTTTCTCTCGCTATAGAAATAAGTCTTACTCAATCATTAGTGATGATTTGCCTTCGGAGTAGTGGTGTTCAGAACGGCCCAGTCCGCCCGTCTCGGGGGCAGGACCGGACGGACTGCTAGCTGTAGCTCGTCTTTTAGCTTGCGTTAGGACTCCCTAGGGCAAGGATGGGGGAAACTGAAGGCCCTATAGGCCCTAGAGTATGGCAGATGTTCGGTGTGGGGTTGGATTTGGTGATGACCTTCCCTACCGATCCATCTTTTTGACACTAATATGAATTTTTATCACTAGTTTTCTTGCGGTTCTTTTCTCGTATGAGACCTTTTCCGTAATTCTCTGGACCCCGTGATCACACCTTCTTCAACTTCGATATGCTGTTTCTTATAACCTGTTATTTTTTCGCCCTGCATTCTTGCGGTTCTATTGTTCCTGCGCCTTGGCCCCTATAACGAGAGGGAATGTCACCGGATAAAGACATGCGAAATGCACTCCTGATTCTTTATGTTCTATTTAACTTCTCTGCGTTTTACTCTCTAATTCCTATTAGTCCATCGATCCGGTAGCTTGACCAGAGCACTGATTGCAGAGTATCATTCATCCTCTTTCCTACCACACTTTCATCCACCTTCCCCTACGGTCTATCACTAACCCGACGGCCATCTCACATGCCTTGCCGTCTCTCCATCTCCCCAGCGGTTTTCCACACCCCCTACCGTCCCCCGCAGTCACCGGTATTGCCAAGGCTCCCCGGGCAGGGCCCTGCAGTCATAGCTAGTCCTTGCAGTCCGCCACGCGATTCTCCCGACTGGGGATGACACCCCATGGTCCCGCCTAGTATCGTTCTCTTGGCAGTCACCACACCGTTCCAATTGTGCCCCGGACTGTTCGGAACACTGCTTCAGAGTCGAGTGCAGCATTCTTGACACCCTTGTTGATTACCCTTGGACGAGATGTCTTTTCCCCTTGAGCAAGAAAACATGGTAGGGCAGAGGGTACCACAGCGGTTGTAGGAAGCGTCGTGTGGCGGTACGGCAGTGATATTCCGAGTATGGGTGTCACTAGAATCTACCCAACTTACTAAGTACTAAACTAGGAAATCATAGAATCCTCAGCTCTAGCGGCAGAGAGTGAAATGATAGGAAAATGACAGGCGGAACGGGAGGGAATAGAAGGGCCTTGTACTGTACTTCAATAGGGGATAGCCAATGAACTGTTGGAAGGATATATGTGCCCGGTGAGGCGGTGGATGGCTAGTCGTGGAGTTTGGGATGTGCAAGTGTTGAAGGATAGAGGGGGAGTGTAAAGAGGTGGAGGTAGGAGTAGATAGTGGTGGCTTGGTTGACTACTTGAGTAGATTGAATGTGTATATGATCCTTCAAGTTTATCCGCATCCTCCGTTCTTCCAGTACGGCATCGAGTGCTTCCCAATTCGTGGGCGTAGAACACCCAACAGACCGAATGTCTGTTGTCCAATACCCGAGCCTGCAGGCGCGCTCAAGATCTGAAGGCTGAGGGAGATCCTGAAGGTCGGGACCGATCACATTCCAGCGAACCTGAGACTAGGAACAGAATAAAAATTCAATGCTCATGTTGGAATAAAGTGTGTGGTAGTCGCAGATATGCGTAGCGTTGTGATGTAAGTATATTCGGGTGACTACTCAAGATCGGCTATTGATTGAAGCTAAGGGGAAGCGAAAATGGACGCCGTATGTTCCGAAGATATCTTCATATATCGCTGGCTCAGAGAGCTAACGGAAGAGGGAGGCAATAATTTAACCAAAGCCGTTGGGAGATCTGCTTGTATATGCCTAAGCGATATGGATTGAGAACCTAAACCGATGGAAAACAGTGTCATGGTGGGATTGCGGCTTGGGGTAAACTGAAGGAGGAAGCAAGTATCTAGCATGTGCTGACTACCGCACTAAGTTACTTTGCTCAAGCGACGGGGACACTTCGAGCGGAGGTGAAATCGGTCCTAAGGGAGGTACCGCGTAATAACAGCAGCGGGGGTGGTAATCTATTAAACCACTTGATTAGGGCCTTGGAATGGCGTCATACCGTATCGTCCAGAGATACAGCCATGGGCGGATGCCTGCGCCGAAGATGCAGGATTGGGGAGAGAACTCCTGTCTGTTTGGATCAGGGGATATTCTTGGTGGAGTAGGAGTAACTCTGGTGCTTATTTTCAGCGATGCAGAGCTTTGGTATCACATTTTCGGATGCATGGCGAAGTACGCCTCTTCACATTGGCTTCACTCCTCCCAGTTGGAAGTCCAAGCTGCCATTTTGCTTGAACGTGAGAGCCTCCAATGGAAGCAAGGGAGTCGAAAGGGGCAATTCATAGCATCACGACAGGTGCTGGTTGTGGGATATCAAGTTCCTCGGCGGGGTTAAAATGTTGGGGGGTGCAGCGTTTGAAAACTCAGTGGAGTTAGGATAGGTGAACCGCATAAAAGCCCAGAGCCTTGCCGTCTACTCAACCTCAAATTTTTCGGGTGTATGAGCACTGCACCATACTCTGTGACTAGTACGATCGTAAAATATCGGAACAATCTGGCGTCAGTTAGCATCTCCGGCTGATATCGGCATTGCGAAGTTGCCCGGCTTGTTATCCAGCTTTGTATTAATCCGGCACGGTAGGTTACGGCAAGTAGACCGTAGCGGTGATTCCGCTGTACGTACCGGCCATATCCACGGCTCCCGGGGCTCGGATCATCCCGCATTCTATCATCCGCCCTCATTATCCTTCCCCGTCGCTGGAGCCTCTTCCCACTTTTCAAGAATGCTCCCGGCACCGGTAGGTAAAGCGCTTTGTCGCCACTCCTCCGACGCTTAACTTGCCTCTGCATGCACGAACTAACTTATCCTCGAACTTTGCGCCTGGCAAGGTTCTTGTCTTGGACACGGGGGACCGCAGTGCCTGTTTGTGCCCCTCTCGTGAAGTTATGCAAGGGCTTTGTTGCGTTAAGGAAGTGGGTGAGTGAGTTTTCTGGTGCTCTAGTCACACACGGACAGGCTTGTATGCCGTTTTTGGTGCAGGGGATGGGCAACGGGTTACCGTTGGGGTTGGAACGCGGTAAAGCGAACGACTGCGAAAAGTTTGTACTGTGCTAGTACGGTACTTGAGCACGCTACTCGGCTGGAGTGATTGTCTGCGGCATTTGTACCAAGTTACACCTCCTGGAGTGCCGATGCTGGAAAAAGCGGTAACATTTTATTTTTTGGTGATGGCTGGGTCATGATGGGCCTTTGCCTGGGGTTGAGTTATAATACCGGTACGCACGATACTTGTAAATGTCCCCGGTCCCCCTCCTCGGGGCCCGGGAACTATTGTACTGTACCTGTACGATATGCCGTCTCGTAGCCGTTTGCCGGTGCCGGTAGAAGGGATTTTCTGGACCTTGGTCAGCCACATTTCCTCACTAAAAGACGTTGATGAAAATTGTACCAATACCTAAACATTGTATCAACCATTCCAGTAGAAAAGGTTATACCGGTATTATATAGATTTCTCGATTGTGATCATCGTGGTAAAATGAAATTACAGGTGTGAAACCTAACAGATACAGGTAGGAAATGGGTTTTCATGGGATTGCACCCAGCAGTAGCTTGTCGGTTCTCCGTTTTGTGCATAGAATAAGGCGTAACATGTTGAGTGTTGCCGTGGGGCGGCTGACCAATTGTACAATACCGTAAAAACTCGCCAACACGCTGCGCAGCCAAGGCCGCCTTGCATGCGGTACCACAAGTTCGGTGGGATCTTTTTCTCCGGTCCGCCTAATCCCGGGATGGTCACTGAAGTACGCAGTGAGGGGGCTTGTCAGAATGGGGCTCAGGGATCTTCGCTGTGGGGCTTAAGGATCCTCGCGCTCCGATTGGCCACTATGATACCCCATTTCCGTGAGTTTTGGCTGCATCACGAATTTGTACAAGGTACAGGCATAAAAAAGTGGTACGGAACAGGGGGGGGGGAAGCTGACTGTGGTTGGAATGTTGAAACAGAGTTACCAAGGAAAAGTTGGTAAATCTAGAGATTCACCTGACACCGCCAGCAAGGGAGCAAGGGTTTGAGAAGGGAAACTGGTATCATGACAGGTAAAACAACACTACCCATATTGCAAGCATAATAGAAATAGAGAAAAAAGTAAAAAAACATAGTAAGTTGATGAGCAGCTGAGCTGTGAAAGAAAAAGATAAGGTCAGATGGTTCATGAAATAGAGAAAGAATTCCTTGTAGAAAAATGAAGAAAAATATGTTAGATAAATGAAAAAAGATAAATGGGTAGCTATAAGAAGTGAAATCTACGTTGCAGAGCAAGACTGTATTTCCATGCATTTTTGGCAACCTGTATTCTAATGGAGGGCCAACAAATCCCTGGTGCGGTCTCAAGTCCAATATCTCCAAGTTTAGAAGAACAAGAACAAACTCCTCTTTTACTTTCTCTCTCTTCACCCTGGAATAACCTTCCAAGCCCATCGATTTCATTAAGTATGGATATACTAGATGACGATAATAGTACAATTTCAGAGCAGGTCCTACAACCTGAGTTGGAGACCCCTGCGAACCAACCACCCCTACTGTGAACCAGTCTCTCAGAGTCTTCTACTTCATCTTCTTTAACTTCTTGTTCTTCTACTATTGCGGGTGATGAGCTCAATCTACCATTCAAGCAACCAAGCCAACTTGGACAGCTCTCACCAGAAGTCAAAGCCCAAATCTATGCCCTCCGCTATATTGAATTGTGGACATACAGAAAAATAGCTAGCTCTGTAAATCTCCCTCTCACAACTGTCTATCAGGCAGCAAAACAACCTCTTTCTCCACAGGCCCACTACCAAGCACGCTCCCATGGCTGCAATCCTGCTATCTCTCCAACTATCCACAGCAAGCTTGTTGACACAGCAACTGCATCAGCTGAGAACTGCCACAAGCCCTTTACTGAAATCTCCTATCTTGCTGGAGTTCAAGCCTATGAGAAAACTTTACAATGAGCCTTTGCCTAGGCGGGATATCACCATCGTGTCGCTAGCAAAAAGCCTTTTCGGAAGCTGAACCATATTAGGGTATGTACTTTCTTTATTATTATTATACATTGATTATTATAATATTTCTATTATTCTTTATTATTTTCTTGGATTATTATTTGTTGAAATTTGGCATTCGGTTATGTACTTTCTATATTTTAGAATACATCAAATCTTGTTATTCTCATTTCATATTAGCTTTTGAATGATGGCTGGTATAACCCATTGCCTATTACAAAAGCATCGCAAACTCCATGAAGGTAGTGAGATTTACTCTGGCGGCCCTTAGTGGGATAAGGTATTGCCGGTTACCTAGCCAGAGTGGGGCCATAGCTCACTACCGCCAGAACTTGAATAATCGAACCATGTACTAGGACGTTGGGCTTGTCTCTCCTAGTAAGGTCTGGTGTTTTTTTCCTTTTATTTTGTCTCGTAGAGGCAGACTTTTGGTGTGTTTTCACCCCTTTTCCAGAGGAGGAAATTTCAGACTACATAGTACAGGGTCCGATTATATGAGTTACGGTATACGGTGTCCTTGGACTCCAAATACATATACTCCCCCAAGCACTCTTCCTTGTCTAAGAACAACGAGATCACCTAGCTTCCTGTTTTCTACCACTTGGGTTCTTTATTTCTCACCTGCTACCCGGTTGTGAATTCTTTACTTCCTCATCATTACAGTGGGGTTTATTGGTCGTTACTATCCCTAATGGTAAGGGCAGCGAAACCCACACCCAAGCCTCCGCCAGTGGAACATGTCTTTCAGCTAACAGAGGAAGAACTTCACTGGGCATGTCTTTCCTTTTGTTAGTTTTCTTCTACTATTTCCCTTTCTTGTTCTCTCTTTCCTTCTAGTAAGTCAATATAGTCGCAGATTTCTTTCGCTTTGGGGGATTGAGCCTTTCTAAATTTTTTTTTTGTTTCTAACTACTGGAGCGCAAAGTAAAGATTAAGAAAGAGTGACCTTGATACTATGTTGTAACTATGCGCTTGTATGGCACTCTTCTTAATCTTTAATTTGTGCTTGAGTATTCTACAAGTATAAAGACTAACTTTTTTTTCCCTCAACATCTAGGATCGGCTTGAGTGGGCACAACGCTTTAGCGATTGGCAGGTAGAGGATTGGTCCAAAATAATTTGGACTGATGAGGCGGCTTTTAATGTTGGGGGCTCCCCTGGGCGAATATTTGTTACTTGAAATGCTTTTGAAGAATTTGGTTCTTCATGTCTTCTACCAAGGTTTGGGAAGTTGAGCACTATCCATGTCTGGGGATGCTTTTTTGGTATGACAAAGGGCCCTCTACTATTTTGGGATAGGTCTACTATGGGAACAATTACTGCGTCTGGCTACTGCCAGGATACACTGCCTTATCTCGAGGAATTTTGGTACGAAAGTTCTCGCATTACCGAAGACTACGTCTACATTCTACAAGATGGCTCTTCAATTCATACTGCCAACCACACAACCCGTGTCCTTAAGGAAAAAGGATTATTTCACTATCTTTTTCCATGGGTGTCTAACTCTCCTGATCTCAACTTGATTGAAGGAGTCTGGAGATTAATGAGGGTGAGAATAAATCGCCGCCTCCCAAGACCAAACTAAAACGATCTCATGATAGATGCAATCTGTGAAGAGTGGGAAAATATTACTTCTAATGATCTTCAGAATTTACTGACCAGCATGCCTACTCATGTCCAAGCTCTCATTACTGCAAGAGGTGGCCATACAAAATATTAGGAAGTACCCCCTTCCTTCTCCCCAAGCTGTTCAGAGTCTTTTTTTTAATTTGTTTGTATTCTTTTTCTTTATTTCTACTTTTTTTCTTTTTGATTATTTTTTCCTCTTTGATTATTTTTCTTTTTATTTCCTATACTTGTTATTATTTGTTTACAAGTTTATTTCTCTTAATAACTATTACGATTTCTACCTCTTTGTTTATATTGTTTTTATCATTTGAAAATGGGTACTTGACCTTATATTGTCCAGACAGGAATGGGAAATGATAGGTATTGCAAGAATGCCATCCAGTATAAGGGAAGTTATACTAGTGGCAGGCTGGAAGTGGCTCTAAAGGTTTGAGATATGAGTACTGGTGTGAGAATTTATGGAATTCTGATTGCAAGGCTGCTTCTCCATTTACTTCTTATCTCATCCTGCTACTGCAATTTACTTTCATATTTTCTAATCTATTTCACATACCTTTTAGTATAGCCTCTTCCATTTCTAATTTATCAATATTATTATACAATTCTATGAAACAACTAAGCAAGGATAATTGGAAATAATATTTTGAAACCTTTTACTGATAAAATTAATTAAATCATCAATTGGCAAGGAATATATTTTGTAGGAAACTGATTATGCATAAGTATCTCTGTACCACTGGGAATGAGACAGTAACCCCTGCTCTGTACCACTTTTTTATGCCTGCACCTTGTATGATACCGTACGAGTTTCTAGATTTCGGCTTGAAGGCATCCCAAGGCCACTTCCATGCCCCTTCCAGATTCCTTCGGGAAGTTCTCCATTGTCCAACCGGGACTTCTCCGGCAGCAGTGTTTTCCGACCCACCGCACTCGAGCAGGGCTAGACATACTAAGCGTATATCGAGTTACCCTCACCACACCTCCAGCCATGCAATCGGAGGGCAAAAGTACATAAACTGTCTGGGGTCCACCAACCAGACCAGCTTATCACATCCTCCTCCTCCCCCCTTTTAATTGTGTTTTATAAGTGTCAATTTCTTGTCGAAACTCGTTATGGCGACGATATCTCATACATCACTGCACTCCAGATTGAGGGGTGTCTCGCTATTTGGGGACCGTGTGGTTCAATTCCGTGGTTTGAAGTTTGCCAGTGTGCCTAGACGGTTTTCCCGGGCCGAACTGTTCGGGGAGTATCCTAGTGAATTGGATTGCACGCGTCATGGGTGAGATGGATATTGCTTCCCCACGAGTACCGGAACTTCAACAATAATAGTGTTATCATATGCTGACAGAACAGCCCAATCTGCCCGCAGGAGACCGCTGGCGCCGGATTCGACTTCTTCGGCATTCCTGCGCCCCTCCAAAAGGCCAAACCTGACTTCACCTTCGACGAGCTGGAATGTCTGAACCTCGCAGTCACATTGCCAAAATCACACATCTCGAATATCCCTTCCGGCAAGAAGCTTCCCGTCCTCGTGAACATCCACGGCGGTGCGAATCGCATGGGTGCCGGGTGCACCTCGGTGCAGGACCCGGCTGGATTATCCGCTGCTAGCGTGACGGAGGGGAAGGAAGTCATCTGCGTGGCTATAAATTACCGATTGAACGTGTTTGGCTATGGGGCGTTGCCCGACGGTGAGGGGAGTAATAACGGATTATTCGACCAGCAGATCGCGCTGGTTTGGGTGAAGAGGCATATTTCTGGCTTTGGCGGTGATCCCGAGAACATCACACTCGCCGGAGGGAGTGCCGGTGCAATGGGTGTTGATGCGCAATTACATGCTGCTTCACCCATTGGCAGGGGCTTGTTCAAGAGGGCAATAATGCAGAGCGGATGCTTGGATATGGGCGCGCCGAGGCCGAGGGAGAAGGTTATCCAAACGACGCAGAGGCTGGCGAGCTTCGTGAAGCGTGGCGGCGGGGGAAAGGGTGAGGACTGGGTGGAGAAATTGCGCAACGCAAGTGTGCGGGAGGTGGTTGGCGGGCTGATTAAGGCAGAGGTGGGGATATGGTGTGTTTCTGACGATGGCACATTCTTTTCTTCGCCCTGGGACCAAGCGGTCGGTATACCGGATTGGTGTGAGAGCCTCATAATCGGTGATTGCGGTTTTGAAGTCCTCTCTCCACTCCTGGCAACCCCTTCCCTTCCGTAGTAAAACCTGAAACTCACAGTAGATACCTACCCAGGCAATCCTATGGTACCCCCAGATCGCCCCAGCCTCTGCAGTCACAATACATAAAGCCTTCGCAGGAATCCAGCCACACAGCGCGCGCATCCTAGAAGCCTACAAAGTCCCGGCCCCATCCCCGGACTCGGCACCCGCCATACGCGCCGCCGCGTTCGCGTTCCTCGGCGACAGCCTCTTCAGCTACCCTGCCCATAAATTAGCCTTGCGCTGGCGTTCTACTGGAAAGAAAGTCTACGAGTACTGCTTCGACCAGCCAAATCCCTACACACCCGAGCTCCGCGGAGCACATCATGGCGTGGACTTACTATACCTCTTCCCGAACCATGAACTCCCGGAGAAGGATAGAGCCGTTGCGAAGGCATTTCAGAAACACGTGCTTGAGTTCTGCCACAGTGGGAATGCATGGAAGGCGAGTGATGGGCAGGTCATGGGGTATGGCCCCGCCGGGAAAGTGCATGTCGTGGAGAAGAAGGAGAGGAGGAGGGTGGCAGAGTGGGAGGATAGTTTGGAATTGCTCGGAAGGGCGGAGTTGGTTAAAGCTATTGGGTACGTTAAAGAATACCTTGGGGAGGCCAAGAAGGCGTTAGAGAGTGAGGCGGTAGTAAGCTGATAGCGATTTTGTTTTAGGCCACTGCTCAGGGTTCAGCCGGAGAGGGAGGGGAGGGCGATGTTGTAGCCGTCTTTCTTGGGGAGAAGTTGCGGAAGAGGGGGGGTGGGGGTGGGGCGTGCCATAATGACAACCTTAATCATGAATGCGTATTCTTGATTGGGAATGATATATGCTACGGACCTGCTGCTGGAGTAGCTAATGAGTGAAAGTACTGTAGTAGATAAGTATATTCTCTAAACCTGCTGATGAAATCTAAAGAAAGCTCTAAAGTCTGAAGCGGTGAGAGCGCAATCGCAGCGGCCCAAGTACAGCTGAGTGTGGATTCAGGCGCGAAGGAGACGATCTTGTAGTTATCCTACACAATCATTAGCCGCGAAGACTTGAAGATCTAGCCATCCATACATCGGGATTAATTGTCAAATCATAGCAATCAAAAAATTCGTGCATATCTCGCTTGAGCAAGATCCCATTCTGTACAGAGTTGATCAATCCGTGGGACTCATTGGCGGGCGGAATGGTAATCCAACGCCCGTAGTTATGATCATTCCAGTACCCCTGGTACGCCAGGGGAAAGATGCGAGCGGCTTCCAAGGCTCTCCACCTGCCTGGCGCTGGTCGGTAACCGGTTAAAACGCAGCACCCGTCCCGTGCACGTACTTCATCACGGAACGCAGCAATACGGGTTCCGGACCGCAACGAAGTCGTGCGAAGTAGCGGGACTTCGTTAGTGAGGGTGATGGAACCCATTCAGAGTGAGCAGCTGCTAAAGATGGAAAGCACAGAAGAAACTCACCATTTGTGACAATATAGTAATTGCCCGGTAGAAGTTGTCCTCCATCCTTCTCAACCAATTGTCCGTCATGGCGGCGTAGCTGGAAAGTGTTGCTAAACAAACAGAAAATCTCCACCATGGAATAGAGATTGGCATTGGTAATACCTGGTGTGGCCCAGAGGCCTCCGAGCACGGTATCACGATTGTTGGAAGCCTGGATGTAAGTATTGCGCCATCCGGAACGATCGATAGACGACATGTTTGGCTATCTTGGCCCGTCAACGATGTCGTTCTAACTGGGGATGGGGAAGAAAGGAAGACATGCATTTACGGAAAAAAAAAGAGAATGGAATATTTTGTATTGACACGGAAGTCGAGGATCTGGTGGATCAGATGCAAGAAGGCAACTGAGAAAAGCAAACATACGAGTAGACAAGCTTTGGCCGGCAACAGGGGATCAACGCTTATTTAAGCACTACAGTAAATCCTCAACCCTAACCTGACCTAGCTTACCGGATTCCCGCTATACCGGTATGTCCCGCACATAGCCTGATTGCTTCAGCAATTAGCACAACTCCAGTCACGTACGCCTAGCTGAATGATATGAAATAAATGTGCCCAACAGCAAACTAACAATGTGGTTTCGTGGTGTAGTTGGTCAGTACACCAGAGGAGGGTTAGAAAATATTGACTTCTGCTTCGCCTAACCTAACTTAGTGACTCTTGGTGGGGCTAAGCGACATGGGAACCCAACTCGGCTTTTGTTAAAGTGTAGGCTAGAGTCTGGGCAGGTTACAAACGGATTTTTCTCACCCAATTGTAGCCGTGTTCGTCACCCCTCCAGGTTGGTCAGTTAAAACTGTACTCGATTACACTTTTGCTAGCCTCACACCTCACTTTCCTTAATTTCTACAATCTATATACCCCACTATCCCTATCCTTTGGGCCGCGTCAAGCAGTAAAATTCTGTACCCAGGGGAAGCTGGAATACTTGTGGAACCAGGCCTCTGATTTCCTAGTCCGGGGCCGCACATTAGACCACAGAATCTATTCATTCACTCAAAGGTGAGTTCTTCCTAGGTGGTGTTGTAGCCTAGGGTGAAACGCCAGTAGCACTGACGGCTTTGCTACTGATTTCCCAAATCCCCTGGGCATCTGCCTCCTCCAACCTTCTCTTCTGATCGGCCCCGCACTCCTCACGTTCCTTTTCACACTCCTTCTCTTGCTCCTTTTCATGTTCTCGCTCTCTTTCCCTCTCCGTCTCCCAATCCTTTACTGACTGGTCTGATCCATCCTCGATAATAGTGTTTAGTCCCTCGGACACCCTCCCCCCGGTCTGCAGTCTCATGACTCACTCCAGGAATCGCCTTCCAAAGATATTCCGGGAACTCCTGAGCGAGGGCCTGGCAAAGCCAATTCTCCCAGTAGCGGGGTCAATAGTTACTGACCCTCTCTGACCATTGCCTTCGCTATCTATATATTTATTAGTTCTATGCGGTAACCTAACCAATTTACACACACTTTGCTTACCTTCTTTATCTACAAACGAAACCTGTTGGCTACTAAGTGGGGGTGGGGGTAGTGGTGGCTGCATGGGCGCCACATTGAGATTGGTCAATATAACCTTGAACAGTTCAATCACAAACGATTATAGTTGAGGCGATGCCGCTCTCTCCAGTACAATATTAGTAATAGATACCAGGAAATAAGATATATAGAGAAGGGTTTGGATGTTGGACGAACATAAAACTCTTCTACTGACTCCAGGCGCTTCTTTTCCCAACACGGTCCCTTCCTTTGATCTCCTTCCTCTCCTTCAAGATCTCTTAGTCAACATCCCATCCCCTATAGAATTTCAGAATTTCTTCTCGCTCATCCCACAAATGCTTCATCCCCAATGTAGATCTTACTCTGCCAGAAAATAAATCTTCAGCCTCCTTGACGCTCGTCGGACCCTACCACCACCTTCGTCTCTAGAAAAAGTGTCACCACCCTCCTTCCACCAACACTTTCCAGTAAACCTCTCATCTACACCATAAGGGGAGGAGGAGTGATGAGGCGAGGGAAAATTATTGTTCCTTTGATATGATGAAGGTGGTGGTCATGTCCACAGTTTGTGGTAGAATCTGAGATGTAGAGAAGTGTGTTTGTAACATGGTCACACTTAGGGTGCTAATGATGCTTTGAGTATGATAGTAACAGGTGGCCTGCTTGCTTGGTAAGAAGCGAGAGCTGAATAGACTAAAGGAGGCTTTGAAGGGGTGGAATAGGAGCTCAAGAAGTAACTATTCAACCAAGTATATTAAGAATACTGTCAGTCGAAGTCTGCTGTTTCCATTATGGAATCAGTAGTGTTTAAATACAAGTTCTCACTCATCTCCAGCATGAGCGATTATATAGTCCCTTTCAAAGTATCCAATGATACATTTGAAATATAGCGAACATCAACTGATACTACGAAACAAAACATAAAACATTCAAAGTATCAAGCGATACCTTTGAAACATAACAAGTATCAAACAATACTATAAAACAAAACATAAAACATTCAAAGTATTAAGCGATACTGTTGAAACATAATAAGTATCAAACAATACTATTAAACAAAACATAAACATTCAAAGTATCAAGTACTACCTTTGAAACATAACAAGTATCAAGTGATACTATAAAACAAAACATAAAACATAACCTAGTGCCTGTACTGGTTATAGTGTTGTTCCATCTATAAAATGTAACAAGCTATCTAATACATAGGTAGAAGACACTACAAGAGGGTAAACCCTTATACTCATCTGTGCATACCAGCAACTTGTATCATATATGTATACCTCTACTCATACATTTTCCATATATGTTTTTACATACATCTATATCTGTAATGGGGAGGGTCCTTGCAGCATTCAGGGCAGATAGTTCAAGGCACATCTCGGCAGGCATGGTAACGGAGAGGGGCAAGTGTACAAACAAGACATGTTTGTATGAAGGTTCAAGGGGTTCAAGAACTGGTTCTTAGGGATCAGGGTCAGGGTTCAGAGGTTCCAGTGATGCAAGAAGGAAACAAAGTTGTAATTTCTAAGTACAGGTGTAGACAGGAAATTACCAGGTTGCGTAAGGAAAGTAAACCTAAGAGGGGCACACCCCTTTATATAACCAAGGAAAATCCTCTGCTAACAAATCCAGGACATCCCAACACTTTCCTTCTGCGCAGCCGCAATCTTTCATCAGTTTTCATAAGGTTCTGTTATGCAAAGCCTCGGCTAATTACCTCTTTCTCTTTGTTGCAACCAATACCCTAACCCGACCAGCCCACCGTCTGGCGGCTGTGACAATATCCCTGTGCTCTGCCACTTCTGTACCCTTAACATGATAACACTCCAGTATGGGGATTATAATGCCATCATGATAATACTGTTTCTTACTTCTTTTTCCTCTAACCTCCTCAGTGAAATGGTAGAGGTGATAGGGCAGGAGTAGTAATGTGAGTCACCTTATTTCAGATAGATCCAAAATTCTCACCACCACCCTTTCTCCCTAAAAGGACATATCCATTTCTGCATACTCAGCCAGTTACAATATTAATAGCAGTAGATAGTAGAAGCTCGTTTGTATCCAATTCAGAAGGAAAAAGTGGTTTTGAAGGATTGTATGCCAAATATTTAGCCACACTGTCTTGCCTGAATGGATGATAATCTAAAGGTAATGTTGTGATTAACCTCTTGCCCACCTCACGGTTCAGACCCATCAGCCTGCATGCATACTACCAATATGTTTTAACTTTCATGAGATGTCTATCAGGCTTGCCAAAACAAAGTTGCATAGTTTTTCCATGTAAGAAAAAGCATATTCATAAGTGGTAATTTGACACTGTCCTACCATCACCAATAGCCCAAAGTCCTTGTCATCAATCCTAAAAAATCACACTCTCCGGGCATATCAGCAATATCGTCACGAAGCAACACTCAATTTATTAGCTCATTCCAGGCATTGTCCGCTCTACATCCATACACTGGTGGCAAGTGACCTGCACCGTAAAGTATAATATTGTTAAAGCATACTGGAGTTCCTTCCTTCATCTCATCTCTTAAATGACTATGTGCAGCAGCTTCCTCTAATTCTTTTCGTATCATACTGAAACCCAGACATAATTAAATTCACGCCTCTACAAGGCCTGCTTCCCTTATCAATGTGACATTTTCCCTAACCCTGTCTAAGGTCTTCTTTGGAAACGGCATCCCCAAATAAAGCCTGAAAAGTTTAGGCTAACCTCCCAAGATCCTTTACTCATTCCCTCGTGGTATCAACCCAAGATAGGCTTGTTTTAGAACATTAATGGCATTGGGAAAGCTAGCTAATAGGGTATAGCAGAGAAGAATGACTCAGGTTTTACCGTGTCAGGCAAGCACTAGGCTTCAAGGACTTAGTCTGAAAATCCAGAGATTAGAGACTATGGAGATAGCGGATCGCAAGTGTTAATAGACTGTTTGCGCAGGGAGACCTAGGTGGTGTTAACATAAATTAGTAACAGTACTTGGCGACCCAGTTCCTAGATCCCACCGAGCTGAGGAGTAAAAACCATGAAATCAAATCTAGAATTGAAGGTCCTAAATGATTACAACCACTCAAGTATACTTTTATTCCTTTATGAGGGCATAACCTGTTAAAAGTTCTGAGTTTGAAGAAGATTGACATTGACGCCCTCTGGCAACGCAATGGTATTGACAATTCCCATGTTGGTCCGACCGTTTGACTGCACACATGCTCTAATAGACTACCGGTATGGTATTTTACTTTTCTCTTTTTTACCCAGCAGTAATCCTGCAATTTTCACAAGCTACGCGTAATTTCCTGCCCTGTGTTTCTCCTTAAGTATAAGTAGGTTAGTATGTCCCAACTCCGTCAAGGGGCGACACAGCTCCCCCAACCACACCCGAACAAAAGAAATAATGGCAACAAAAATCCTCAACCTCCGTCAATGCCGCAAATCTATGGCCTGGATGCCAGGGTTCAAGTACCGTCCCTTCCAGCCACCCTACATGCACCGCAGATTGAATAGCACCGATAGGGAGCATGAGCCAGAACTGGAGAGCACCAGCCCAGCGGACAACCCGCCAAAGACGAAGCTGGTAAACTATCCATTTCATTATCCCTGATCCAACTAATGAGTTCCCCGATAGTGGGAGTTTGTTTTGAGAAACGATGGCCATCTCGGATCCTTCGAAAAAGTTTCCTCCTTATATCATATATGTTCGCTTTAGTCTACAGACCTCTTACTTTGATTATCATAGCAAGTTAAAGACGTGGAGATAAACAGATATCAAACAACCAATCAAATCGACAGCAGAATGAATAAAGGTTTCTCCGAGATGGAGAGAAACTACGACTGCCTCGAGGCGAAACTCACTTTCATACAGTGGCAATTGGGTCTCATTGGCACCGCTATGCTTGGTTTCCTTGGTGTAAGTGAATATCTATGTGCTCATATTTCAGTTCCTACTGACGCAATGCTTGGCAGTTCGTGGGATATGGGGCAATAAAGCTCATGGATATTTATATCTCCCAAATTGCCCCAGATATTCCGCACGCACCGACAACCGTAATGTCCAGTAACAAACCGCTCGCTGGCATATCACTAATGGGTTATTTGCAGAGAAGCACCGGTGGTTCCAGTGGTGGGGCGGGCAAGAGGTGATTGAACACTTTTGTTTGTATGGCAGGGCTTCTGGCACTGGGTACGGCAAGGGGTGGCACAGCTTTTTTTTATTTGTGCTGGGGACTTTGAGATGTGAAGGGTGATGGAATTCCTTTATTTCTGTGGGGGGGCTTGCGGCAGTACGAGCTGCACTGGATAAGAGTATTTTAACAAAGAAACATGCCCCCACCAATTTTCTATACACAACCCTGAATTTCAACTCCCTACTAGTAGCCATCACTACAAACTCCATCCTCCTACCACTAACTATAATACATCATCGCCGGCAAAAGGAGCACTCAGCGACAAGTATGTTGGGTGCTCGGCTGAAACAGGTTGTTAGTGGTTTTGAGAAGATTCTGAAAGAAGTAATGGAGGCGTTTCAGAAGCCGAAAAAAGTCATCGATGGACGGAAGCTACGAGTCCCTGAGATTGTGAAGTTGTTGGGGAGTCTCTGGTGTTCATGGCGTACGTTTTTCTGCGTTGACACTCTCGACAGATGTGTCATAGCAGATCGGGCGAAGATCCTTTCAATCAGCGATATGTCTAAATGTCCCCAACCACTCGAGTGTTCATTCCTGGGAGACCACATGTGGGCGGCGAGGTGGAAAGGCATCCCACTGGGCAAGCAGTAGTCATATCAATAAGTCCCGGAAAGGATAACATTATCCGACGTATCTATACAAAGCTTGTAGAAGACGTAACTTCGGATGAGATAGACGAGAAATTGGAGGCAGAAATTGTGAAGAAGATTCCGGAAACAGTCTCGGAGATGTAAGTCGGATCGGCAAAATCGGGAATGCTGGTTAAGCTATCCCCTGACAGATATATGTATAGATTTCTGTTAGTCTCTCTAAACCTCAATGAAATTCTGGAGGAGACTACGGTTCATGGGCGGTGAGAAAGGCTCAGGGTAATGACGGGTGGGTTGGGGCTAGAAGATGCCTGTGGTGTAACATTGCAACGGATCGAAGCACAGGGTGGTCAGAAATCAAGAGTCGGAATAACTGCTTTGATGTGGATATGTTATTCGGAGTGGCCGCTGGGGGCGGATGAACTGTACCGGGCCTTGGCGGTGTAAATGGATTGATGCATTACAATGATGACAATATTTCCTCTATCTGGACGGTGTTAAGCTGCTGCTAAGGACTTGTGGTTGTGGATAAGGAAGGCTCCCAAGTCAGCGATTTTCGCAGGTTCCGACGGACGGTCGACTCAACCTCACTCACTCTCACTTCCAGCCTGGCACTTGACCCATAGACCCTCGGGCCAAGTTCTCTATCACCCTGCCATTTAAACCCTAATCCTGTCTCCGATCGTCTTTCCAAACCACAGCTTTGCGCCATACTATTCGAGTATCTATGATACCTGTTCAAGAGAAAGATGCCGAAGAGCAGTTCCTTGAAATATTACACTTTGGCGACGCGGAGGGTTTCGAAGACGGGTTGAATTAGGTTTATGGGGAATACACTGACCACAACGACGGCGAAGGAATTGCACTTGTCGGAGATGGAGATGAGGGGGCGGGCGCAGACCTACAAGTGCTTCAAGTGGATGCGTTATCCTTGGTCGATGAGGGGCCGTCTAGTACCGCTGTAATCCCCGCCGTGGATATTTAATGTGTCAGCCATGACACTCGAGAGTAAGGAGAGGAGGATCTTCAAGTATGGGAAGCCCCTGATGACACGATGCTCACCGCCTCACTTGCTAATCGGGTCCTGTTCCATAAGCTTCGGGACACCGATACTGAAGACCTCATTAGCAGGAGGGAGAATTCTGCGCGGCTGCGCATGCAGTTTGACAGGATATATCCGATCATTGACTGGGCTGTTGGTAATTCGGACAGGAGGGAGGTGCAGTTGCATAGTACGGGTGCGTGGAGTAACGATGGAGAGATGGTCGGGGTAGAAACGGAGGAGGAAGGTGGGGAGCAGGAAACAGTGTGTGTATGTCTGCGCCTAGTCTAAAGGAGATTCCAAGGAGTACTATTACGAACTGGACACGTGAGGTCCCAGGAAGGTTGCGGCTGGGGAAGTTGACGATAGTGAGGTTGGCCGATGGGAATAGGATTGGTGGTATTATAGTTTGGTAGACCTCTCATTACCCTTCCCGTTTAGGCAACAAGCAATTAACAAGTTGCCAGTCAATGATATCAACCCTCCACTTTCACCCCCATCACCCACCTCTCCTCTCCTCGGGCCCCGACTTAACCCTCCACCTGCACCACGCAAACGGCACCACAAACCCCGACTCCATCACTACACCTATGCAATACCACCATCTCAACAACCTACTTCCACCCCTCCGGCATTAGCATAATCGCCCCCGGCAGGCGAAAATACTTCCACATCTGGAACCTCTCCACAGGGACTATGCAAAAGGTAATCTGGATATACAGCCACGCCGAGGGGCAGAGATCAGGGGAGACCTTCCGCATCTCCCCAGACAGAAAATTCATGGCTCTCGCCCCCAGTCGCGGATTCGTCAATACCCCGAACCCAACGACATACCAGTGGGTCTGCACCACAAAAATCGAGGGCTGGGCCGCAGACATATCCTGGTGGGGTGACAGTCACGGCCTGACGATAGGGAATAAAGTAGGTGGGGTATGGGAATTTGACGTGCTCGCGGAAAAAGTAGTCGCACGCTGGAAAGACGATGGCGGGACGAAGGAGAGTCTAAAGCCAGTGAAGGTACACGAGCGATTGGTCACGGCCATAGCGTTATCGAGTTCTCGGGCGACTTTCAGGTCACCGTGGCGAGTAAAGGGAGGAAGGACGATTTGAGGATGGGTACGTTTACGCCCCCCCCCCTTTTTTTCCAGTTTGTTAATGAACGATGTTGCAGTGCATTTGCCTAGTTCTGCGGCTTCATAGAATTGGCCCGTCTTAGACTCCCCTGGATAGAGCCACGGCGATAAGTTGGGTGGGGAAGATATGGGAATCGTAGTCATCAGGAATGAAGCTGGGAAGGTCGGGCTTTTCGAGACATAGGCTTAACTGGACAACAAAATTTACGGCTATAGATTACCAGTATGTAGAAACAGCAGGATTTGTATTATAACCACCACCACTAACAACAACAATTCGTAGTCAATATAACCCCCTCGTTCATTCAAGCTTCCGACCCTTAACACGCACTAGGGTCATCTTGATCTTCGGCTTTCCCGTGCGCTCCTCCACATCGTCCAGAACCTTAACCATAACCCGATCAAACAATCCCACAGACCAACTCCTAGCAGACCCCTCAACTGTGAGCGAATTACTCTCCACATTAAACGCAGATTTTGGCTCCATGGGGGCGAAAACCCTCACGCGGATCAACCCTTCGACCACAAACCTGCGCACAAATACCACACAAACCCATTGGTGAAGAACTTCATCAGCCAGCCCTCCCTCTCGATAACCTTCCCACGCAGTGCGTGTCCAACTTAGTACTCGATGCTAGCCCTCCGGGCCATCTGCGCGTTGCGATGTCAGTTGTTGATCCTCCCGCATACCCACTCAAGCTTCGCTTTTGAGTGGAGTGTTGGGTGTAATGGCTCGTGGTCGATCGCGGCCCCGAGTTAGAGGTGCGCAACAACGTCCGCATAGCGGCGTATGTGGGTGGTGAAGTAGGCGTAGATCCTGCTCGCGAGACCGCAGTGTCAGAATTCGGGGTAGCCCTGGGTGCCCGAAGGGAAGTATTCGGCTGAGCGCATGCACCGGGTCGCCAGGATGTGCACGAGCGTGTTGAAGAAGGGGTTGGAAGGGTCGACGAATAGGTTGAGTGAGTCCGCGAACACTTTGGCCGTAACCGTGCGTAGGGCCGGGCCCCGGGTTTCTTTCAATTGGTTTTGGAGGTCTTCGAAGTTGCAAGCTGGTGGGCCGCCCCGACATCTGGGCTGTTAGCTTTGGTCTGGCAAAGCGTATATAGATGGATAATAGGGAGTGAGGGATGTCAAACCTTAGCATAACGGTTTGCGGGAAAGCTTCGTAAGTCTTCCCCGCGACACTAGTGTTTGCCATCAGCATAAACTCCTCAACTAAAGAACTGGTCCACCAAGACGCCCAACTGCGCGACAAAACAAATTCCTAGTAGACCGCCTGGACAAAAGAATTGATTGCATCGAGGAAAATCTAGTATGGAAGCTTAGCAACACCAGATCCGAGCTCATGGCCGTGTTAGCCGAAGCCCAACATATGGCTCCGGATCCCCTTCTCACGACACGTGCAGACCACAAGAAATTCGACCTTGCCGCGTCGAAGTTTGACGAATCCACCTCCGGAGGTAAGGAGATGGCGTTGGTCGTATGCTAGTGGACGAAGCAGGCCTCATAAGGTTACAACACGTTGGGGTTGTCGGGATCAAGTCAGGGAAGAGATTCAGTGTCAATCAAAGGTGTGAACACTCATACTGTTCACAACCAAAGCCGGAGGCAGGCAACCTTCGCACTGGGGCCACTAGTAGTATAGTAGAAAAGCTTGAGGGGAGTAAGCACTTGCCTCCTGACAGTTGGGTTTGGGGTTATCAGTACCAGTAGGTGTCATGCACCATTGGGGGAGGGGATGAATGTAAGCTAGGGTGCTGGGTCGGTGATTGGAAACGAAAAACAAATAGAGTTCTGGTTGTGCAAGATTCAATGGAGGGGTATAGGTCAAACACACGAAGGTGGAAGGGCGCCAGGCGTAGAACAGAAAAGTAGTGTGTTGCAGAATCAATCTAGCTTCCAGATCGGGCTACGCGAGTCCATAATGGAGAATTGTATGATAGGCTATTTCACCTGAGTGATCATTCATGATGGCGCATACAACAGTCTCCCGCGATCATAGTAGAACCCTGCGAACAGATCAAGTCTAATGCAAAATGGCAAAGAATATCATATATTATATTGCTTAACAGGAGGAATTAACCAGATAGTATACCCCAACCAAAAAAGCAAGTAAAGCTAAAACTGGAAATCACAGCATCCCTCCCCATATCCCATGCAATGACATTTTGTGATAATTCTTGACCCTTGCGCTGCCCACTTTCTTCACCTGAGGCTCTGGTTCCTAGGTGGGAGTATTAAGGTTAGTCCTATTCTCGGAAGAACTAGTTGGTTGGTCAGCCGAGAAGCCTCCCAGCTTCTTTTGGTGGACATGGCTGACTTCGCCGTTCTCACCGCAAAGGTCAGCTATGACCATTCTGGTCATCAGTGTCTCTTGGATGGAGTGATCTTTCATCATGCTTTCATTCCAGTTGTCCACAATGGATAGGCCACTCTCAACCTCTTCCATTAAGCAGCTGGCTTTAGCGTCAATGCTTTCTGCCGGTTCGCCATCTTCAATGCTATCAGCCTCCACCACAGCCCTATGATCACTCCCGCCTCCGACCAACCCCCGGACTTCCTCCAACTCCTCCCTCTACCGCAGCCCCTTCGCCTGCTTTCTCATACCCTCATCACACTCGCCCAGCAAAAACACATCGTCCATCCGCCCACCACTTCCCCCTTCCCGCTTATCATAAATTAAAACCATAACAGCCCCTCCTTCGCTCGTCCGGGAAGCACCGCAAACAGATGAACGCTCAACGAAGTCCGCCTTCTCGATCATTCTATGTCCCACAACAAACTCTCTCGGCAAACTCTCCGACCGGAATACAATATCTGGCTACACTAAGCAGGCACAGGCCCTACACTGGGGAACACTTCCGGCAAGAATGTGCTTTTTCATCTTGTTAGCCGTGTATGCGGCGTGGCAATCGAGGCACGACTGCCCTGTGAACGAGCCGTGGGATACGATGGGCTTCGACGGGCTTCTCCAGCGGAACTCCTACGGTACGTTCAAGAGCGCCTATGTTCTAGGTGCAGCACTTGTGGAGAAAGTTCTTCTCCGCCGTTAGTGATAAGAAGGTGTGTGTGAGTGTTGGGTTGAATTGGCCAGGGTGCATGGGTTTCATAGGGGTGTAGAAATGTTGTGGGTTGGTGTGGGAGAAATGTATGTCGTAGACGGCCTCCGGGTGCAGGAGGTTCGGAGTGTGGAGGTTGGAGTAGAGTCCTGCACCTGGTTTGTAGAGGTCCTGGATGCCGGAGGAGGTGGAGACCCCAGCGTCACACTGGGAGATGTTACCTTGTGGTGGTGGAAGCGGCAGTGGGGCTTTGGGAAAGGGAGGTACCAGAAACGCTATCTTTTGGCGCTTCTCGCTGGGAATGAATTCTGTCACTGCAGTAAGGTCTCGGCGGGAGAGTGTGTCTGGAGGGGTGTCGGCATT
>PYWC01000053.1:754292-804670 GCA_003182015.1 Tuber magnatum
GGGGGGGGTAAGAGCAGGGGAAAAGGATGAGGGGCAGAGAACAAGAAAGGGGATCAAAGAGGGATATTGGAGGAAGAGGAAGTAGAAAGAGGAATAGGGGGAAGGGAGGAGGATGAAGGGAGAAAGGGAGGAGAGGAAAATCGGAGGAAGGAAGAAAGAAAAAGGAGGTTAGAGAGGAAGGAAAACCGAAAAAAAAAAACCGAAAAACAAAAAAAAAAAGAATCTACAGGAAAAAGGAAAGCGTGATCAACCTCCACTGGTTCCCAAACACTTAACAACTTATCCCTCACGAGGAACCCGAGTAACTCTAGCAGTGGTTTAGAAAGGACGAACGTTAGTAAAGAAGAACTCGATCATGCAATTTGGAACAGCTCCTTCACTTACCCTCCCTCCCACGCAGACGATTGCCATAAGGGTCGCCCTAATCTTCCATTTTATCGTATTAATACTGCCTTCTATTTTGGCGTTGGTCACTTTGATTTCCATAAGATCCTAGCCAACTGTTAATTCTAAAGCCATCATAGCAACACAAAGTTCATTGTCCACCTGTGCAGCCCTCACAAAACTATGCTCGAGGCGGAATACGAGGGGGGGATCGAGGTAACACAGGGGAATCGATTGGTGGTTTTAGCTGGTCTCCGTTTGTTTTGGCTCCGGCTCAGGCCTGTCTTCGATCAGACTGGTACAAGGTCCAAGTGAAGGGTGGCCCGATATACCATTGCGGAGGGAAGCTTTTCTCTGTGAATGAAGCGAAACATCCTCAAGAAGAGAGTTGTGTTGTAGGGTTGATGGATGTAGAGGTTGAAGGGACTTCATTGCTTCTCTAACAAGTTGGAGAGATTGCCTCCTATTTATCCTTGGATGTCTTCACCAAGAATACCTGAGTGAGCAGAATATTTGGTAAGGACTGCAGTAAAATATTGCCTGGTAGAGGTATTCGTGACAATGACGAGTGAGTACTCGAGTAGTTTAGCTTTGTCGCGGTATTGCGAGAGTAGTTAAAGTGAAATATCTAAAGAAGTGTTTGAAAGGGAATACATAGTAGAAAAGAGAGAAATTGCTTCTGTCCTGTCATTTATTCTCAGCTGACTTGATGATCTATTTAAACTTCTTGTCTTTGTTTTGTGAACGACTCTTATTTCATTCGCTTCAACGCATCATAATACATCACTCATGGTTTGACCGCAGTCCACTGTTGGGAGTAGCCGTACTTGGTATGGGAAATACCCACACTCTGGCACCACGTATGTGTATCCACCGGTGGAGAGACACACAACCCAAAAAAAACTTTGTCCTACGTGTTTTTCCATCCCCCAAGTCCTTCCCTCGCCTTGGTCTCTTTCCCTATTTCCAACTTCTTCCCCCACTCTCCCTGCAACCTGCCCAACTGGGCCAATTGTGAACTTCATTGCCTATCACTTCCTCGGCTTTTGTTCTCACCAATATCCCACTGCCGGCTGCTGTCCCCAAATCCACCACCTTTTCCAACCATGAAATCTAAAATTGTCACTTTGTCACAGCCTATTTGGGAGTTTTGCATGTCTGCCGTTGTTAACTTGGTCCTAATATTTTATTTAGCAATGATCAAAGAAATCTTGAATGCCAAAGCAATAACCTCCCTGATCGGAGCTTGTACATTTCAGCAACAATGTTTACGGACAGCAGTATGAGCAATCGGTTGGATCTTGTAGCAACACAATATTGTAGTATAAAGATTGTATGTAAATATCCCAACCTTAAGAAGTATTCTTCCAAAGAAAAATGGAAAATGAAAAAGAATGAAGGACTGATTGATTCAAAATACGGGTGATAGAGAAGAGTATTACAAATGGTGATGGAGGTAGAAGATTGATTACGTCATGGAAGACTCAGAACAGAATGTTTAGAGAACAGAGCTAGGCTGTCTGGTAAGACTTACCAGCAAGGCAGATTACGTAGTGTTCCATACTATGACTCACAGTTGGAGTCATGGGGACTCACATGACTCACAGTTATAAGTCATTGATATGTTATATTGGTTGATGTGCTTGGTAACATGTTCGGGCCAGGCCCTAGTTACATAGCGGTAGGATAGGAGCAGATGGCTTCTTGTTCAACAAGAAGCGAGTGCTGCTTACTAAAGGAGTCTTCGAACGGGGTGTAATAGGAGATCAAAGAAGTAACCGTTCAACCAAGTATATTAAGAATACTTTCTGTAGAAGTCTGCTGTTTCCACTGCGGGAATCAGAGGTCTTTAAATACAGCATATCGCTTATCTCAAGTATGAGCGATATTCCAAAACATTGTGTATATCAACCGATAGCACACAAAACGATACTGTGAAACCAAACATAAAAGAATGTGTGTATCAACTAATAGCACATGAAACAATACGAGTATCAACCGATACTGTGAAACCAAACATAAAACAATGTGTGTATCAACCGATAGCACACGAAACAATACAAGTATCAAACGATACTGTGAAACCAAACATAAAACAATGTGTGTATCAACCGATAGCACACGAAACAATACAAGTATCAAACGATACTGTGAAACCAAACATAAAACAATGTGTGTATCAACCGATAGCACACGAAACAATACAAGTATCAAACGATACTGTGAAACCAAACATAAAACAATGTGTGTATCAACCGATAGCACACGAAACAATACAAGTATCAAACGATACTGTGAAACCAAACATAAAACAATGTGTGTATCAACCGATAGCACACGAAACAATACAAGTATCAAACGATACTGTGAAACCAAACATAAAACAATGTGTGTATCAACCGATAGCACACGAAACAATACAAGTATCAAACGATACTGTGAAACCAAACATAAAACAATGTGTGTATCAACCGATAGCACACGAAACAATACAAGTATCAAACGATACTGTGAAACCAAACATAAAACAATGTGTGTATCAACCGATAGCACACGAAACAATACAAGTATCAAACGATACTGTGAAACCAAACATAAAACAATGTGTGTATCAACCGATAGCACACGAAACAATACAAGTATCAAACGATACTGTGAAACCAAACATAAAACAATGTGTGTATCAACCGATAGCACACGAAACAATACAAGTATCAAACGATACTGTGAAACCAAACATAAAACAATGTGTGTATCAACCGATAGCACACGAAACAATACAAGTATCAAACGATACTGTGAAACCAAACATAAAACAATGTGTGTATCAACCGATAGCACACGAAACAATACAAGTATCAAACGATACTGTGAAACCAAACATAAAACAATGTGTGTATCAACCGATAGCACACGAAACAATACAAGTATCAAACGATACTGTGAAACCAAACATAAAACAATGTGTGTATCAACCGATAGCACACGAAACAATACAAGTATCAAACGATACTGTGAAACCAAACATAAAACAATGTGTGTATCAACCGATAGCACACGAAACAATACAAGTATCAAACGATACTGTGAAACCAAACATAAAACAATGTGTGTATCAACCGATAGCACACGAAACAATACAAGTATCAAACGATACTGTGAAACCAAACATAAAACAATGTGTGTATCAACCGATAGCACACGAAACAATACAAGTATCAAACGATACTGTGAAACCAAACATAAAACAATGTGTGTATCAACCGATAGCACACGAAACAATACAAGTATCAAACGATACTGTGAAACCAAACATAAAACAATGTGTGTATCAACCGATAGCACACGAAACAATACAAGTATCAAACGATACTGTGAAACCAAACATAAAACAATGTGTGTATCAACCGATAGCACACGAAACAATACAAGTATCAAACGATACTGTGAAACCAAACATAAAACAATGTGTGTATCAACCGATAGCACACGAAACAATACAAGTATCAAACGATACTGTGAAACCAAACATAAAACAATGTGTGTATCAACCGATAGCACACGAAACAATACAAGTATCAAACGATACTGTGAAACCAAACATAAAACAATGTGTGTATCAACCGATAGCACACGAAACAATACAAGTATCAAACGATACTGTGAAACCAAACATAAAACAATGTGTGTATCAACCGATAGCACACGAAACAATACAAGTATCAAACGATACTGTGAAACCAAACATAAAACAATGTGTGTATCAACCGATAGCACACGAAACAATACAAGTATCAAACGATACTGTGAAACCAAACATAAAACAATGTGTGTATCAACCGATAGCACACGAAACAATACAAGTATCAAACGATACTGTGAAACCAAACATAAAACAATGTGTGTATCAACCGATAGCACACGAAACAATACAAGTATCAAACGATACTGTGAAACCAAACATAAAACAATGTGTGTATCAACCGATAGCACACGAAACAATACAAGTATCAAACGATACTGTGAAACCAAACATAAAACAATGTGTGTATCAACCGATAGCACACGAAACAATACAAGTATCAAACGATACTGTGAAACCAAACATAAAACAATGTGTGTATCAACCGATAGCACACGAAACAATACAAGTATCAAACGATACTGTGAAACCAAACATAAAACAATGTGTGTATCAACCGATAGCACACGAAACAATACAAGTATCAAACGATACTGTGAAACCAAACATAAAACAATGTGTGTATCAACCGATAGCACACGAAACAATACAAGTATCAAACGATACTGTGAAACCAAACATAAAACAATGTGTGTATCAACCGATAGCACACGAAACAATACAAGTATCAAACGATACTGTGAAACCAAACATAAAACAATGTGTGTATCAACCGATAGCACACGAAACAATACAAGTATCAAACGATACTGTGAAACCAAACATAAAACAATGTGTGTATCAACCGATAGCACACGAAACAATACAAGTATCAAACGATACTGTGAAACCAAACATAAAACAATGTGTGTATCAACCGATAGCACACGAAACAATACAAGTATCAAACGATACTGTGAAACCAAACATAAAACAATGTGTGTATCAACCGATAGCACACGAAACAATACAAGTATCAAACGATACTGTGAAACCAAACATAAAACAATGTGTGTATCAACCGATAGCACACGAAACAATACAAGTATCAAACGATACTGTGAAACCAAACATAAAACAATGTGTGTATCAACCGATAGCACACGAAACAATACAAGTATCAAACGATACTGTGAAACCAAACATAAAACAATGTGTGTATCAACCGATAGCACACGAAACAATACAAGTATCAAACGATACTGTGAAACCAAACATAAAACAATGTGTGTATCAACCGATAGCACACGAAACAATACAAGTATCAAACGATACTGTGAAACCAAACATAAAACAATGTGTGTATCAACCGATAGCACACGAAACAATACAAGTATCAAACGATACTGTGAAACCAAACATAAAACAATGTGTGTATCAACCGATAGCACACGAAACAATACAAGTATCAAACGATACTGTGAAACCAAACATAAAACAATGTGTGTATCAACCGATAGCACACGAAACAATACAAGTATCAAACGATACTGTGAAACCAAACATAAAACAATGTGTGTATCAACCGATAGCACACGAAACAATACAAGTATCAAACGATACTGTGAAACCAAACATAAAACAATGTGTGTATCAACCGATAGCACACGAAACAATACAAGTATCAAACGATACTGTGAAACCAAACATAAAACAATGTGTGTATCAACCGATAGCACACGAAACAATACAAGTATCAAACGATACTGTGAAACCAAACATAAAACAATGTGTGTATCAACCGATAGCACACGAAACAATACAAGTATCAAACGATACTGTGAAACCAAACATAAAACAATGTGTGTATCAACCGATAGCACACGAAACAATACAAGTATCAAACGATACTGTGAAACCAAACATAAAACAATGTGTGTATCAACCGATAGCACACGAAACAATACAAGTATCAAACGATACTGTGAAACCAAACATAAAACAATGTGTGTATCAACCGATAGCACACGAAACAATACAAGTATCAAACGATACTGTGAAACCAAACATAAAACAATGTGTGTATCAACCGATAGCACACGAAACAATACAAGTATCAAACGATACTGTGAAACCAAACATAAAACAATGTGTGTATCAACCGATAGCACACGAAACAATACAAGTATCAAACGATACTGTGAAACCAAACATAAAACAATGTGTGTATCAACCGATAGCACACGAAACAATACAAGTATCAAACGATACTGTGAAACCAAACATAAAACAATGTGTGTATCAACCGATAGCACACGAAACAATACAAGTATCAAACGATACTGTGAAACCAAACATAAAACAATGTGTGTATCAACCGATAGCACACGAAACAATACAAGTATCAAACGATACTGTGAAACCAAACATAAAACAATGTGTGTATCAACCGATAGCACACGAAACAATACAAGTATCAAACGATACTGTGAAACCAAACATAAAACAATGTGTGTATCAACCGATAGCACACGAAACAATACAAGTATCAAACGATACTGTGAAACCAAACATAAAACAATGTGTGTATCAACCGATAGCACACGAAACAATACAAGTATCAAACGATACTGTGAAACCAAACATAAAACAATGTGTGTATCAACCGATAGCACACGAAACAATACAAGTATCAAACGATACTGTGAAACCAAACATAAAACAATGTGTGTATCAACCGATAGCACACGAAACAATACAAGTATCAAACGATACTGTGAAACCAAACATAAAACAATGTGTGTATCAACCGATAGCACACGAAACAATACAAGTATCAAACGATACTGTGAAACCAAACATAAAACAATGTGTGTATCAACCGATAGCACACGAAACAATACAAGTATCAAACGATACTGTGAAACCAAACATAAAACAATGTGTGTATCAACCGATAGCACACGAAACAATACAAGTATCAAACGATACTGTGAAACCAAACATAAAACAATGTGTGTATCAACCGATAGCACACGAAACAATACAAGTATCAAACGATACTGTGAAACCAAACATAAAACAATGTGTGTATCAACCGATAGCACACGAAACAATACAAGTATCAAACGATACTGTGAAACCAAACATAAAACAATGTGTGTATCAACCGATAGCACACGAAACAATACAAGTATCAAACGATACTGTGAAACCAAACATAAAACAATGTGTGTATCAACCGATAGCACACGAAACAATACAAGTATCAAACGATACTGTGAAACCAAACATAAAACAATGTGTGTATCAACCGATAGCACACGAAACAATACAAGTATCAAACGATACTGTGAAACCAAACATAAAACAATGTGTGTATCAACCGATAGCACACGAAACAATACAAGTATCAAACGATACTGTGAAACCAAACATAAAACAATGTGTGTATCAACCGATAGCACACGAAACAATACAAGTATCAAACGATACTGTGAAACCAAACATAAAACAATGTGTGTATCAACCGATAGCACACGAAACAATACAAGTATCAAACGATACTGTGAAACCAAACATAAAACAATGTGTGTATCAACCGATAGCACACGAAACAATACAAGTATCAAACGATACTGTGAAACCAAACATAAAACAATGTGTGTATCAACCGATAGCACACGAAACAATACAAGTATCAAACGATACTGTGAAACCAAACATAAAACAATGTGTGTATCAACCGATAGCACACGAAACAATACAAGTATCAAACGATACTGTGAAACCAAACATAAAACAATGTGTGTATCAACCGATAGCACACGAAACAATACAAGTATCAAACGATACTGTGAAACCAAACATAAAACAATGTGTGTATCAACCGATAGCACACGAAACAATACAAGTATCAAACGATACTGTGAAACCAAACATAAAACAATGTGTGTATCAACCGATAGCACACGAAACAATACAAGTATCAAACGATACTGTGAAACCAAACATAAAACAATGTGTGTATCAACCGATAGCACACGAAACAATACAAGTATCAAACGATACTGTGAAACCAAACATAAAACAATGTGTGTATCAACCGATAGCACACGAAACAATACAAGTATCAAACGATACTGTGAAACCAAACATAAAACAATGTGTGTATCAACCGATAGCACACGAAACAATACAAGTATCAAACGATACTGTGAAACCAAACATAAAACAATGTGTGTATCAACCGATAGCACACGAAACAATACAAGTATCAAACGATACTGTGAAACCAAACATAAAACAATGTGTGTATCAACCGATAGCACACGAAACAATACAAGTATCAAACGATACTGTGAAACCAAACATAAAACAATGTGTGTATCAACCGATAGCACACGAAACAATACAAGTATCAAACGATACTGTGAAACCAAACATAAAACAATGTGTGTATCAACCGATAGCACACGAAACAATACAAGTATCAAACGATACTGTGAAACCAAACATAAAACAATGTGTGTATCAACCGATAGCACACGAAACAATACAAGTATCAAACGATACTGTGAAACCAAACATAAAACAATGTGTGTATCAACCGATAGCACACGAAACAATACAAGTATCAAACGATACTGTGAAACCAAACATAAAACAATGTGTGTATCAACCGATAGCACACGAAACAATACAAGTATCAAACGATACTGTGAAACCAAACATAAAACAATGTGTGTATCAACCGATAGCACACGAAACAATACAAGTATCAAACGATACTGTGAAACCAAACATAAAACAATGTGTGTATCAACCGATAGCACACGAAACAATACAAGTATCAAACGATACTGTGAAACCAAACATAAAACAATGTGTGTATCAACCGATAGCACACGAAACAATACAAGTATCAAACGATACTGTGAAACCAAACATAAAACAATGTGTGTATCAACCGATAGCACACGAAACAATACAAGTATCAAACGATACTGTGAAACCAAACATAAAACAATGTGTGTATCAACCGATAGCACACGAAACAATACAAGTATCAAACGATACTGTGAAACCAAACATAAAACAATGTGTGTATCAACCGATAGCACACGAAACAATACAAGTATCAAACGATACTGTGAAACCAAACATAAAACAATGTGTGTATCAACCGATAGCACACGAAACAATACAAGTATCAAACGATACTGTGAAACCAAACATAAAACAATGTGTGTATCAACCGATAGCACACGAAACAATACAAGTATCAAACGATACTGTGAAACCAAACATAAAACAATGTGTGTATCAACCGATAGCACACGAAACAATACAAGTATCAAACGATACTGTGAAACCAAACATAAAACAATGTGTGTATCAACCGATAGCACACGAAACAATACAAGTATCAAACGATACTGTGAAACCAAACATAAAACAATGTGTGTATCAACCGATAGCACACGAAACAATACAAGTATCAAACGATACTGTGAAACCAAACATAAAACAATGTGTGTATCAACCGATAGCACACGAAACAATACAAGTATCAAACGATACTGTGAAACCAAACATAAAACAATGTGTGTATCAACCGATAGCACACGAAACAATACAAGTATCAAACGATACTGTGAAACCAAACATAAAACAATGTGTGTATCAACCGATAGCACACGAAACAATACAAGTATCAAACGATACTGTGAAACCAAACATAAAACAATGTGTGTATCAACCGATAGCACACGAAACAATACAAGTATCAAACGATACTGTGAAACCAAACATAAAACAATGTGTGTATCAACCGATAGCACACGAAACAATACAAGTATCAAACGATACTGTGAAACCAAACATAAAACAATGTGTGTATCAACCGATAGCACACGAAACAATACAAGTATCAAACGATACTGTGAAACCAAACATAAAACAATGTGTGTATCAACCGATAGCACACGAAACAATACAAGTATCAAACGATACTGTGAAACCAAACATAAAACAATGTGTGTATCAACCGATAGCACACGAAACAATACAAGTATCAAACGATACTGTGAAACCAAACATAAAACAATGTGTGTATCAACCGATAGCACACGAAACAATACAAGTATCAAACGATACTGTGAAACCAAACATAAAACAATGTGTGTATCAACCGATAGCACACGAAACAATACAAGTATCAAACGATACTGTGAAACCAAACATAAAACAATGTGTGTATCAACCGATAGCACACGAAACAATACAAGTATCAAACGATACTGTGAAACCAAACATAAAACAATGTGTGTATCAACCGATAGCACACGAAACAATACAAGTATCAAACGATACTGTGAAACCAAACATAAAACAATGTGTGTATCAACCGATAGCACACGAAACAATACAAGTATCAAACGATACTGTGAAACCAAACATAAAACAATGTGTGTATCAACCGATAGCACACGAAACAATACAAGTATCAAACGATACTGTGAAACCAAACATAAAACAATGTGTGTATCAACCGATAGCACACGAAACAATACAAGTATCAAACGATACTGTGAAACCAAACATAAAACAATGTGTGTATCAACCGATAGCACACGAAACAATACAAGTATCAAACGATACTGTGAAACCAAACATAAAACAATGTGTGTATCAACCGATAGCACACGAAACAATACAAGTATCAAACGATACTGTGAAACCAAACATAAAACAATGTGTGTATCAACCGATAGCACACGAAACAATACAAGTATCAAACGATACTGTGAAACCAAACATAAAACAATGTGTGTATCAACCGATAGCACACGAAACAATACAAGTATCAAACGATACTGTGAAACCAAACATAAAACAATGTGTGTATCAACCGATAGCACACGAAACAATACAAGTATCAAACGATACTGTGAAACCAAACATAAAACAATGTGTGTATCAACCGATAGCACACGAAACAATACAAGTATCAAACGATACTGTGAAACCAAACATAAAACAATGTGTGTATCAACCGATAGCACACGAAACAATACAAGTATCAAACGATACTGTGAAACCAAACATAAAACAATGTGTGTATCAACCGATAGCACACGAAACAATACAAGTATCAAACGATACTGTGAAACCAAACATAAAACAATGTGTGTATCAACCGATAGCACACGAAACAATACAAGTATCAAACGATACTGTGAAACCAAACATAAAACAATGTGTGTATCAACCGATAGCACACGAAACAATACAAGTATCAAACGATACTGTGAAACCAAACATAAAACAATGTGTGTATCAACCGATAGCACACGAAACAATACAAGTATCAAACGATACTGTGAAACCAAACATAAAACAATGTGTGTATCAACCGATAGCACACGAAACAATACAAGTATCAAACGATACTGTGAAACCAAACATAAAACAATGTGTGTATCAACCGATAGCACACGAAACAATACAAGTATCAAACGATACTGTGAAACCAAACATAAAACAATGTGTGTATCAACCGATAGCACACGAAACAATACAAGTATCAAACGATACTGTGAAACCAAACATAAAACAATGTGTGTATCAACCCGATACCTTTGAAACATAACAAGTATCAAACGATACTGTGAAACCAAACATAAAACAATGTGTGTATCAACCGATAGCACACGAAACAATACAAGTATCAAACGATACTGTGAAACCCAACATAAAACCTTAGTAACCCGTACCGGTTACAACTTCATACTTCCTGCTGTGTAGACTATTTTCGTGTTGTACTTTCCTAAGCCACTGAGCTATCTAACTTGCTTTCTGCTTGGGTTCTTTGCCATTCATAGGTGTGTCAGGGGTTGGTAGTCAGTAACTATTGTAAAGGAATTTCCCATTAGTACATTGCCGAACCGATTAAGCACTTCCACTACTGCTAAGGGCTCTTTGTCGGTGGTTCCATAATTCATCTGTGCATTGGTGAATTTCCTGCTGTGTAATGCGGCTGGTCAAGCCATCTTATAGGTGGGTCCTTGTCCTACCCATGCCCCTATCCCCCAATCAGAGGCGTCTGTTACTAGCCAAATTAGTTCCTTGCTTCTTATATCTATTGGCCACATGACTTAGTGATCGATAATACACGTTTTTACTATTTCGAATGCGGTCTGATTGGTAGTTTTCCATACGAATTTGGCATTCCCCATTAAGTCCGTTAATCGCGCTGTTATAGTGGTATGATGTGGGAGGAACTGGGCCACGTAGTTCACTATTCCGAGAAAGCATTGCAATTCCTTTTAGTCTTGCGGTGTTTCCCAATCTGTGATAGACGATATTTTCTGGGGGGATGCATGGATTCCTTCGCTATCCACTATGTGTCCAAGTACTTCTAGCCTGCCTGCGAATAGTACTGACTTCCTTTTGCTTGCATAGAATTTTGCCTTTCTGAGTCAGTCACATACCTGCCATATGTGTCCTTTATGCTCTTCTGGTGTATCCGAGAATATGAGAATATCATCAATGTATACTCTTACAAAGTGATGTAAGAATTCGCTTAGGAGGTCTTCCATTATTCGCATAAATGTTGCTGGTGCATTCATGTCTCCTTGTAGCATTACTTTGCTGACAAATCCTCCGAATGGGGTTTTGAATGAGTTGCAGTTAACGCTGTCCGTGTCCACTAGTGTCTGGAAGTATGCGTCGCTCAGGTCAATCTTACTCCGGAATTTTGCTCATTCAAGGCAGTTAAGGAGCGCTGTTGGTTGGGGATCGATGGACTATCCGTAATCGTGTTATCGTTTCTTACTTTCAGGTCCAGCAGGGGGCGGATCCTTCCCTCTAACTTAGGTTGTACAAACATAGGTACAGCTCTGGGAACCTCCTGTCGTACAATTACTCCAGCTCGTAATTTCTCGTTTATCCAGTTCATGAGTTTCTCCTTGTTTGCTTCTGGAATTGAGTATGTTGGTTGGTTTTTTAGATCCGTTGGGTCTCTCAGCCGAATGTGATGGTTAATCTTGCGCACAGGAGGTAGTGTTTCAGGGACCCTGTCCAGGAATACATCCTTGTATTCTTCCAACAGTGTTGCTGAGGTTGCATCTGTAACCACGGCTCGGACTTCCCCGCTTGTTGGTTTGCATAGTACTCGCAGTTTGTTATCGGGAAACTCCACTGCTGTGTTCCCACATCTGATAAGGGCATTGTGTCCTTTCAGGAATAGCATTGCAATCAGGGCATCATACTTTGCCAAGTTTCCCACCAACATCTCCTGATTTGTCCATTTCTTTTTCCCGATTCCTATAGTCAGCCCACATTTCTTGCGGCTTGAAGAGCGGGAACCTCTTATTGCCATGTTGGCTATTGTTGGTTGGGGTACGGGTTCCATTTGTATACCGTGGGTCAAGACAAAGGTAGTGCTGATAATGTCCTGACCGATTGTTCCTGTATCGAACAGTACCTTTGCTGGATGGCCCTCTATGTGGATCGTTCCCTCTAGTGCATCACAGGTCCGTGTTGTTAGTACTGGTTGGGTTCGGAGGCTTTCCATTTCCACCGAATTAATTTCCACTTTGTCGTAATCCGTTGCTTCTATGTGGTTTGTGCTAGCCTATTGCCTAGCTATTTTTTCTTTTCCCTTTTTGGCATAGCAGTCCTTTGCATAATGCCCCTTTTTCCTGCATTCGAAACATGTGCCTTCATCGTGTGGTTTCTGCTTCTTGTCTTTCTTGTCTTTCTAACATTTGCGGTATGGTTTATCCTTCCTTGTTTTGTCCTGTGATGATGATCCTTTACTGTTCTTCTGCTGCGGTATGTGAGTTTGGTAAACTCCTGTTTCATATAGGATAGCGTCCTTGCGTTCAGCCCGTTTGACTATCTTGTCAAAGGAGTCTCCCTCTTCTTCTATGGGTTCTACCTCCTGGCGTAGTCTGGGATGTATTCCTTCATACAGTCTTTGTCACAGCGTGTACTGAGATACCATCCCGGTAGGTAATCCTCCATGATACATTAGAAGATCCATCATGACTATGGTTATTCTTTCTGTTTTCCTGGTTCGTATTTGCTAGATATCCTTGAACCTTTTATATAGTTTTTCCGTGTTTCGCGAGGATTGGAATCTATCTCGCGGGTATTTTATCAGGGTTGTTTCTCAGATTTTTTCCCCACTCTCGTAGTGGTTCATTGCTTGGTGGTATGCTTCCTGTGCTTTTCCAGTACAGAAACTTCCCAACTACACTCCGCTTCCTTCTTTGGCCTTTTCCACTCCGTGCAGGGCAAGGTATTGAGAAGTGGTTGTTACCCATCGATCAAAGGCTTTAGGTTTTAGATCTTCCTTGTCACACGAGGATGAGGGCGGCAGTGGGAGTTTGATTTTTGGTCGTGTTCGCCCGGCCCGCGGGCCAGGCAGTACAGGGGATTCTCCTTTGAACATATTGTGTTCGGACTCTTCATTGCTGGAGCTGTTGTCTGACGAGCTTTCTGAAGAGTTGCTGGAGGGCTCATCTGGTGGTTCTTTTACTACTGAGTGATCTGATATTTTTTCATCGTCGTCTCACTTCTTGGTTGTGCCGACAGGTAGGCCGTCTTTCTTTGGTAGTTGCACTGGTGCCTTTCCTCTACTGAGGCTGAGGGGAAAAAGCCCTGGAAGGCTGGTTGCTGCTTTTGCTAACTCGTCAGGTGATTCGCTAAAGGTCTGCCTGGCCAAATCTCGAGCTAATTGTCTTTCTGCTTCGTCAATTGAGAAATTGCTCTTTGGCCCTTTCAGTTTCTTGGGTTGCCTTCTTTTGGTAAGACCTTCTTGTAGGACCTGGATCCCACTTCGAGTCTCTAGTGACTCAATGGTGTCGTGTTGGTGGAGCTGAACCTTCCACAGATCTGCTGCTCCCCACTGCTAGCTTCTTCTTTTTTGGACTTTTGAAGGTTGATCAAACCAGGTCTGGGCAGGCTTCTTAACCACTTGCTGAGGTTAAAAAAATGTAACGTGTGCAGGCCAGGCCCTAGTCACGTAGCGGTATGATAGGAGCAGATGGCTTCTTGATCAACAAGAAGCGAGCGCTACTTACTAAAGGAGTCTTCAAACGGGGTGTAATAGGAGATCAAAGTAGTAACTGTTCAACCAAGTATATTAAGAATACTGTTTGTCGAAGTCTGCTGTTTCCACTGCCGGAATCAGCGGTCTTTAAATACAGCATATCGCTTATCTCTGGTATGAGCAATATTCCAAAGCATTGTATGTATGAACCGATAGCACACAAAACAATACAAGTGTCAAATAATACTGTGAAACCAGACATAAAACAATGTGTATATCAACTGATAGTACACGAAACAATACAAGTATCAACCGATATTATAAAACCAAACATAAAACAATATGTATATCCAGTGATAGCATATGAAACAATACAAGTATCAACCGATACTGTGAAACCAAACATAAAACAAAGTTTGTATCAAAGGATAGCACACGAAACAATACAAGTATCAACCGATACTGTGAAACCAAACATAAAACAACCTAGTACCTATACCAGTTACATGCTTGAACAACCCCCCGTTGCAAGTCATATGATGTAATGACATTCACACACAACCCAGTTAGCAAGTCATGGGTCTTACACATGTGAGGCACTTATCACACATAACTGTGGCAGGTGACTCAGGGGTGTGAGTCACAGGGTTAGGGTTGGTATGAAGAGCGAGTGTAAAAGAGGTCACTAGGACCCAGGAGGATAAGCTCTTCATGCTATCATCTTTGTATCTTCTTACCAATAACTTTACCACTTTACTTCTGACCTAAGTCGCTATGTTGCACATACACTCTCGTGAGCAAGTCATCAGATAGCAGTCTTGGGTGCTTAGGTATCCAATTCAGAGAAAGAAGTCTAGTCTCAAACATTTGAGGCTAAGGCATTGTCATCCGTACAAGAGAAGTGCTAACTGGTAGGAATTGTTACAAAGGGAGACAAATCAGATAATTGACAAAAACAACTTACAAAGGAAAAACAGGCTGCCTTTTACCCTTTCTGGATCATCCATATCCTTTCTGGCATGCCTTGAGTGTATGCTGAGTCCTCTATCATATTTAACTTTACTGGCTCCCAATTGCTGTACCTGCTAATGATAGGAGGATTTGACAAAGGATATGATCTGGTCAACAGTATGAGTATGGCTGAGAATATGCCAAGCCATAGTATCTCCACATGACAGGGACAGGAGTACAGTCTTCTAAAGAAGATATTGGAAGTGTTGTTACAAGTTGTGTTTAATATGCTTGACCAGTTGTTAGTCAAATATGCTAAAGGTAGCATGTGTATACAGTGGGGTTAGGGTTATTGGTCGGAAAATATGCAGAACTAGCATTTTGTGTAATTAGGTTCGAGTTGTTGTTTCGCCTTTGGCAAAGAGTGGATATGTAGTAAGAATAGTAAGAAGCAAAAAAAATTACCGTCCAACAAGTTCTAGTATACTAAGATTACTAACCTGCTCTGAAGATCCGAATACTTCACACAGTCTTTTTAAACAATCCGGAAAGTCTATAATTATCATAGGCACAAGTGTGCTTTTCCCCTGGGTTTGGACAAGAATGAAGATTTTCAAAGAAAGGATTCAATGCAACGAGGACCTTTTGCTTGTGGAGATGCATGCTACTCGAGATACCCTAGATGACTTACTTCACTGGAAAAAAGAATTGTTCAAAGTTGAAATCTTGTGGAGAACTTTGGCAAGCATGGACAAAGCAGCAAAGGTGGCTATGGTACTGAATGTGGTAACTAAGTCTCCAGGGGAGCAGGATTGAATGGGGTATAGGTCTTGGAGGGGAGGAGGNGGGTTCAAAAGAAGAAGGGAGGGAGGAGTCTTGATATTGTGTTTGGTTTCCTGATTCTCCAATTTTTATTATTATTATTATTATTATTATAATATTATGGAAACTGTGATCAGGAATTACGTACTACAATTTCCACCAATTTGTAACACTGTGGTAGACATTGGCCTATTTCAGTTGCTCCCATATTATCCACTTACAAGGTATTACTATCCAACAGGATAAAGGATAACCCTGACCCTACTATACAGAAACGACTTGATGTAACCTTTTCCTAATATGTATCATAACTGCTGTCTACACAGATCCACCTTTCATACAGCCATCATTCGCACTGCCTTGTATTATGCATATTTGCCTGATATCTGTTTCCCTTCTGTTAGCTTCCTACATGTTATTGAAAAATCCTATATATCCAAGCAAATATTCCTGCCAGGCACATGACACCAGAATGAATGACACCAGAACATAACGGCTTAGCTGGTATGAGATACTAGTATGCCTAGAGGTGGGCTCAGAAGCTATCCTTGATGCTAAAGGAGCAACCACCTCTTGCTGTCCATAGTTTGTAAAATAACTGTAGATTTCTTTTCTTCACAGACCGTTTTCACAGAATATGACTTATAGCACTATCTATTTTTGGAGCATTCCTGACTCTTTGTCGACGCCAGAAAATATTCACCCACTATGACTTGAATTTCCTAAATTGGTTTAGTCTAAATATAAATACCACACCTCTATTCACAAGTGGTCAGGACTTTTGTCAACTCCTAATACTTTGAGTCTGGGTTCAGGCTTTATTGTCAGAATCCAGACAGAAAATCTTTGACTGTACAGTATATTGGTACAAGCTGCCACAATGGTTGATAAGGGAAATTGTTAATACAATCAAATCACAAGAGACATATTGGAGAGAAGTAGTTTTAAGTTGTGCTAGGTGTAGCAAAACTGTAACGTGTTCATACCTAGAGTGCTTATCACGCTTCGAGTACGATAGTAACAGGTGGCCTGCTTGCTGGGCAAGAGGTGAGAGCTGTGTAGACTAAAGGAGGCTTCAAAAGGGCGTAATAGGAGATCAAGAAGTAACCATTCAACCAAGTATATTAAAGATACTGTCAGTCAAAGTCTGCTGTTTCCATCATGGAATCAGCGGTGTTTAAATACAAGTTCTCACTCATCTCCAGCATGAGCTATAGCATAGTCCCTTTCAAAGTATCCAACCAATACCCTTGAAACATAGCAAGTATCAAATGATACTATCAAACAAAATATAAAACATTCAAAGTATCAAGCGATACCTTTGAAACATAACAAGTATCAAACGATACTATCAAATTAAACATAAAACATTCAAAGTATCAAGCGATACCTTTGAAACATAACAAGTATCAAACGATACTGTAAAACAAAACATAAAACATAACCTAGTACCTGTACTGGTTACAAAAACCTCCTGATTGTAAACCATTACCATAAACCCTACTACTGAATGCTACCATCCTGAAAAAGAGAATACAAAAAGAATGAAAAAGCAAAAATGCCAGCTCCACAACCACCAAAACCACCCTAACTTGAACCTCAACAATGGCGAGAAATTTTGATGGAGAGAGGGTGATGAAAAGGTGATGAAGAGAGGGTGACGAAGAGAGGATCGGAGTTGTTTGAGGTTCGAATATTTGGAAGGTGAAGGGGAAAAAACCTCATTAAGTATTCAATGCTCTGTTCTCAGTTACCTGGCTGATGCGTGTCCGCTCTCAGGAGGTGAGCATCAAGAGAAACGGATGGCAGAGTGACATGCCAAACCTGTTCTGGGCTGATCAGAAGTACTATCGATGGATTGATCTACAAGTATGGCTACAGAGGCACATCTTGAAAAGAGTTTTGAACAATAGAAGCGGTATCGGTTCTTCTAATTCGCATTGGCTTGAAATGTACTAGACAAAGCGAATGGAGTGGTATAGTTTAAATCGAGGTTGCTACATGCAAATCTACCACGAAGGTTGGCCTCAACTATTTCATTATTATTGTCGCTTGGATGCAGAGGTATTTTATCACGCTTTTATTTCAGTCGCCAATGACAGATGGGCCACCCTTAACATCTTCCATTCGGCGGCCAGTTTTAGCTTCTATGCTTTTTTTGGTTTGGGATCTTTGCTCCTCTGAGCCCATACCTCAGCCATCTTATCGCTCCGTCCCCCGACCGACCCCCAAACTTGCTCCTACTCCTCCGCCCACCCTCACTTCTTCGCCTTCTTTTTGACCCCCGATCACAACTGCCCAGCAAAAGCACATCGTGCGCCTGCCCACTACTCCCCAGTGCCTGGACCTTATGGATTAAAATCTTAACAGCCCTTCCTTCGCCGTTCCTGGAAGAGCTGTGAAAGGATAAATGCTCAATAAGCTATGCACAATGAGAACTGCCAAGTCCCCCTCCTCGGGCATTCTAAATCTCTTAAGAAATTCCCTTTACAAGCTCTCCCCAAAGAAAACAATATCTGGTACGCCCAGCCGTCACAAGCCTTGCGCTAGGGAATACTTATGGCGAGAATGTACTCCTTCGTCTCATTAGCTCGGCACTCAGAATGATAATTGATGCATGACCAGTCTATGAACGAGCCGTGGGCTTCAACAGGCATTTCTAGGGGAACCCCTTCCCAGTGTTCAAGTGTCTGTGTCCAGGTCGCAAGTTCTTCTTTGCCATTAAAGATATGAAGTTGTGTGCCACTCCCTGGGCGACACTGGCGGTGGCGCAAAAACCTCACCAGGGTGTAGGCAGGTTGTCGGTCAGTGCAGAAGAGACTTATGTCGAAGGCGACTTCCGGGTGTGAGATGTTTGTAGTTTGGAGTTCAGGGTTGGCCCTGTGCCTCGTTTGCAGATGTCTAGGATACCAGGGGAGGTGGAGATTCTAGCACAATGCTAGGAGACATGCTATGATACTCACTATGATACCGGTACTCACCTACGCATGGTCCGTCGACCTCAACAACCCCTTCCCCGTGCGCATGCTCTGGCGCACTGTCAAGCAGTCCCTAAACCCTAAAGTCATTCTCGAGTTGGCAAGAATCGAGTGCCTTGGCGTTCTCTGACCACCCTATATAAGGCGGCTCCCCCCGCCCCACTTCCCGCCTCAGCTCTCTTTGCCTTTTGGTAAGTCCCTCATAAATTCAGCTGCTTTATTCTCTCGTCTACTGACTATCAAGCAGGCTTAGATCAAGTGTAGTATCTGTTCTTTTCAGTTTAATCTCTGAAACGGTTCTCCGGAACCTTTTTCCTGATTATACTTATTTTTGTTTACCTCGGGACCCTGTCGCTGGCTCGCCATGCTTGGTCCCATTGTGTCACTGGTATTGCACTGCTTCCGATTGACGCGAATCTCATCCTCCTTTCCGTCATCTTACTGGCCGCTGTGCGAGGGGGTAACCGAAATTCTGAATTTAGTCTCTCCTCTGGAATTTGAGGTCTCACGGTATGATTATTGGGCTTTGTGATGGATGCGAGGTACAGTCGTGTCTGAAAAGTCCTCGTACGGTGCACGGCAACCGCACCACCACCATGAACACTACTGGTCACCACCAAAAAAAAAAAAAAATATGAACTCAATTAAGAAATATATAATAGTAGAAATAAAAAATAACAATTTTCTAATGTTACCATTTTGTATGACCTCCATTTGCATCTAGTAGAGCCTGAAGTCTCTCAGGCATCCTCCCAATCCACCCATCTAATGTCTCTTGGGGAATAAGCTCCCACTCCTCTTTTGCTGCCTGAAATAATTCAGCAGCACTATGAGGCCTTCTTTCCTCTCTAGAGAATCACTTTCTGAGAGCTCTTTTGAGAAGTGCTCAGGCATTCTCAATTGGATTGAGATCTGGTGAGTTGGGAGGCCAAGGCAATCTTTTATATCCACACTCCTCCTGTAATTTCTTGTTTTCCAACCCAGCATGCCATGATGCATTATCAGCAGCCATATGGATAGTTTCTGAAGCTCTGTTTATGGCTTCTATGAAAGAAATAAGATATGGCTGGTGTATCTCAGTTGCATATTGGTGTGCATTAAGGCCAAGTCTATCTCCTTTGCTGGTTTTTTCCTCCTCAGTCCTCTTTCTCACAAGAATTAACTCAGTCTTCCCTCCATGCATAATTGCAGCATAGACCCCAATATTGGTGCATCCTGACTTGAAGCTGGGCTTCAAGTTTTTTTCTTCCAGCTCTTCACCTGGTCTAAGTCTAACCTTTTTACCCACTGGATTTGGGTCATATTCAATTGTAGCTTCATTCATAAAGACAACTCATTTCCAGACTCTTGTCCAGTTCCTCCTAACTCTTGCAAACTCCTTTCTCTTCTCCTTCTGTCCTTTCCTCCAAAATGGCTTTTTCCTAGGTATCCTGAGCTTAAAACCAGCTTCCCAAGAGATCCTATTTATACTATCTTTCCCAAGGCCAACATTTACTTTATTGGTAATGTCTCTTAGAGCCAAGTGAGGTTCAGCATCAATAATATCTAGAACAGCTTGTCTTTTGACATCAGTGATCTTGGTTGGCCTGCCAGCTCTGGGAGCACCATGGGTGTTGCCATCATTAATTTTGGCTCTTTTTATCACTGATGAAACAGTTGACTTAGGGACTTTCATCAACTTAGAAATTTTATCATACCCCATATCAGTGTGTTTATATAGGGCATAAATTTCTCGGTTTTTGTCTTTGCGAGCGCTGCGGGTATGTGGTGGGACCATGGTTGTGCGGGGATGTTCGGGTGATGGGGCAAAACCGATTGCGTGGCAACCGTACGAGGACTTTTCAGACACGGCTGTACTCCTATCCGTGACGATCTCCCATATCCTATCGTACGAGTCACCACAATCCCTACCGAACCTCTGTATGGTTCCCACACCATCAACCATTCCAACCGTTGCAGACGAACTACCGGTACCGTGCCGCAGCCCAGGTTAAAAAAACTTCGCTCCACACCGGTATACAAGTCTAGAGTAGAGGGGTAGTTGTCCAAAAAAGTCTCGTAAGTTATCCTCCCCTATTTGAAATAATATTGGAAAATATAGCAGCATTACCCAACAGCCGGTGCAATGGCGCTGGGGAATGACTTTGCGCGGGGATAAATCGGTGTGTCAGAAAAGGAAAGTAAAATATAGTAGGGTATGGGGTCGTAAAGGGTTGAATAGTTCTACAAGCAATGAGCTTACCAAAGAAGCAACTACCCGGAGGTTAAGCAAATGGGAAAGTATCCTGACTGAACTTGTGCTTGAGGCCATATCATTCCTGAATTGCATGTCCCAGCAGGATCTTGTTTATTTGGCCTTGCTTCGGCAACGCATGGCAGAACTTTTGGATATTGGGGATGATGCACCGTGCACTAGTCTATCTGCCGGAAGGGAAGGACGAGCAAACTGAAGGGGAGCAGAAACTAATTTAGTACAGTGGTCGAAAAAGTAAATACATAGAGGGTCCCAGTTCAGGAGTGAAATAGCACCAACGTATCTGACTGCATAGCGAAAAATACGGCAGAATGAAAAGTTCAGCCAGCGGTAACTTACCCCAAATATTCAACAAAATAGCTCCAAAGAATGGTAATTAATTCCTAAGTAGTCAGAAAGAGCTGATTATTTTGTGGTTGCTTCACAGTTTTTCCAAAACATTTTACAAATTCACCAAATTTTTCGCTATGCCGTATCATGCGTTCATCCACCGCCCAATTGCACCAAGCGTTATGAACAAAAGCTTCGCTGAGTGCGGTATGCCACTAGTATCATACCAAATACATGAAAAGGTTTGGTGAGAATTTATATACATACTGTGTGATCCCGCTTGACAAGCCCTAGCCCGGGAGAATTCCCAGTTCTGCTTCTTGGACTGTTGGTGAACCCTTGACCGCAACCGGCATTTTTTTTTGTTCCATCCACCGTTGGATCAATTTGGGCAAAGAAAGACATAGAGAGATAGAAACACGTATCATATATATAGCATGGTGTTCATCATTGGAAAGACGGATTGTTCCACAAATTCTTCTTGAGCTGTCCTGTTCTATGGGCCTTATGAGTGTGATTGGATACAAGCTTCTCTCGAATCTTTCGGGTTCAAATGGGTTTCCGAAGCCTCTCGCTAGACTAAAAATAAAATAGATTTAAAATAGCCGAATTATTAAAACAGCTCCTGCGTGCTCTTGTCGAATTGAATGTTCATGGACGAATTTACCGTCAGGGTTTTTTTTCTGATGACACCGCGATAGTTGCCTACATGTATCTGGGTCGCCAAGAGGATTCTCTTACATCCCATAATCCAGCTACACCTTCCGGTAGCACCGCTTGGGATTAGGTCTGGGATGGATGCCGCACCATAACCAAGGGCAGAGGAACTCTGGAAACCCGTTAGGCTGGCTGTTGTGGAGCTTTGGCTGAAGTGGAAAAGAGGGCTTCCGATACTTGACGGGTATTCTGGGAAACCGGGAGTGACATGACGGCGGCGGCACCGGTAGAGTTGCAGCGTAGATGGAGATGAAAGAAAAGGTTGGTTGAGGTGGAGGGGGTAGGAGAAGGGGAAAATATATGACGGAAAGGAGAAACCAGGCAATATCGGCAAGGTCAGGAACTTGTGATAAATTGGTGCATCCTAAACAATCGTTGGGGGGGTAGTTATGAGAAGGGTTTACACCAAACATTATGGGAATAGACCGATGACCATGGGATTTTTTTAACCTAATAAGCTGAACTCCGGGGAGCAGAAATGAAGGTATGACAGCCATAAAATAGTATGATGATAGGCAACCGATAGGCCGTTGGGCCGCACGTAGGTTCCCAGAAGTAAAGTTAGACAAATTCGATTAGACGGATGTGTATGGTATAGTACAAACACTATCGAAACTCCTTTGCATACGGACAACCTCTCGTTCAATTTCACGTATTTTCGAGAAATACGAGTGACATAGCGTGGTTGCAAAAAGCTTATGGTGGGGGGGACACCTAGAGAGGCAGTGACAAGACCGCCCCAACAAGGATCGCATCAAGTCTCAATCGCGAGACCAGACAGTTACATCATACCATCAACGGGAATCGGTTGGGAATTAGCTACAGAAGAGATTGTCCTTGGTCTCATGCGAGATAATTTTGGTTCAGCGGAAGCAGTTCTTAGTTTGCATGGGAGAGGTCTGGTTTTCAACACGTACTAGTACTCGTGCAAGTCCGCTACCGGTAGGGCCGGGCCGAAATCGCTAGTCCCAGAATAATAAAGGCAGTACAGTATCATAATTATGCCACATAGAGAGGTTGCTCTGCTATTTGGGGCTAGTAAGCGAGGGTGTTTTTGGGAGATTCCAAGAATATGCCACGAAATACACTCCCAAAATATCCTCCGTAGTTCGAGTTTTCCTTCGCACACAATTTCAAGCATTATTTGGCTCGAGTATTTCAATGTTTTCCTACTTGCTTTCTGTCGGTGGCGGTTACGTTTCTTCAATTCTTTTTGGATAGAACATTGCTCCTGCTAGTGGAACTGACGGCCCCGTATAGAGCAATAGACCCATCATAGGAGAACACAGTAGTGAAACTGGACTAAAGCGTTTCATCAAGTTCATCAACTGACGGAGGGTTCCCTCCTCCCCACACAACCCCACCCAAAAACGCAGACATCCCGGCCCACTCTAATCCACCCTGCCTCATACCAACCCTCGAGCCCCACCTGGCGATAGCTCTTTTCCTCCTCTGGAGTAACTCTACGATACTTAAATGGTTATTTCTTCTAGCCAGCTCGATCGGTGTCTGGCTGTATACATCCGCACTTTCACAGTCAACATCATCCCGCCCGAGTAGTAGCTCCACGACTCCCTCATGCCCATTCCTGGCGGCTCGCAAAAGCGGTGTCTGGCCCCACTTATCGGGAGTGTTGGGGGTAAGGTCGGCCCTTCTCAGGAACAGCGTGGCTACTTCTTCGTTTCCCAACTCGGTTGGGAACGAGAGTGGGGTGCGGCCGAGGTGGTCGGGCTTGTTGAGGTTGATGTCCGAGCATTGGAGGAGGAGATTCACTACGTCCGAATTTCCCATCTCGGCGGACCAGGAGAGAGGAGTTTGGCCGAGTTTGTCGGGGGTGTCGGGGGTGATGTCTTCGCGTTCGAGGAGGAGCTGTACTACTCCCTCGTGGTCATTTCTGGCAGCCCATAAGAGGGGAGTTTGGCCCAGTTCGTCGGGCCTGTTGGGATGGACACCTTCCTCTCCCAGTAGCATTGTCACTACCCCCTCATGTCCATTGCCAGCTGCCCACGAGAGTGGGGTTCTGTTGTAATTGTCTGGTGTGTCGGGTTTGGCCTTGCTCCGTCCCTGTATTAATCTCATCAACCGTGGTGACTGCCTCCACCAACTGTCTTCGGAAGATTCCCGACCAAGTAATAGTTTCACAACCCCCTCATGTCCATTCCCGGCCGCCCGCGATAGTGCTGTTCGTCCATATTTTGGGTCCACTCTGTCGGGGTCAAGGCTGCTCTGGGCCAGTAATAGCTTTACTAATGAATCGTGCCCATTTTCAGCAGCCCACATGAGCGGTGTAACACCCGCGCAATCTATCTGGTTAATATCACAGCCTTTCGTCCCCATCAGCGCAATGGCAACGTCAACAACTCCGAAAAAAGATGCACAGTGTAGACCGGTGAAAATGAACGAAGCACGAGTGCCAATATCATTAAAATCGTATGGATTTAATGCATGCTGCAAAAGCAATTTAGAAGATGCGTGGTTCTCGTAGCTGCTCAGGAGCTTTAGTGCAAGCGATTTCGCGCAATCTGAGAGTTCCAATTTCGCGTGGGTCCCCCAATAGAGCGAGGAGTAGACAAGAAAGGGCGTCCTCTTGAGGTCGAAGGCGGGGTTGGCCGGAACGTGCTTGACCTCTTGGGAATTCAAGTAGGTTAGGCAAGTTTCCGAGATGACTAGGTGAGCTCTACCGAAAAGGTCGCAGCGAGTGAAAAGGTAATCTTGAAGGGTAGAATGGATTAACCGGACTTGGAACGCTTCTTTATCCACGACGATGAGCCCTTGACAGCAGGCTAACAACGTTTGAATAAAAGGTGCATTTTCAACATGGAACTCCGGTGACCCAATCTCCACTGCGAGTGCATGGCAGAGCTCATCCTCCTGCAACGGCCGCTCCGAATGACATGTCCACAACAGAGCGGCGATCCCGAGTCTTGCTTTCTCACTGCCCTGGGCTTTTATCCGATTTAGCGTTGCCCCGTACGCATCTTCCAAACCTAGGCCATCTGATACTGCCCTGAGCTTTTGTCGTCTACGGTGGATGGTTGTTTCTTGGAGGATTGCTTCGATATTGAGCGAGACTAGTAGAAATCTAGATATACGTTGGTCAGCAGATAACTTAGGGCGGGTCTCCCGGTACACGTGCATTTCTGAAGCCCTGTCGGGAATGCTTTTCAGAATGTCTTCCTCCAGACCACCGTCCATCGCCTCGGGGGTCGTGTCCATTGAGAGTCTCGAACGGATATATCTGATGATATCATCCATGCTGGATTTTATGGATACAGCATTGGCTCTTCCGGGAAGGTGCTTCTCAATGTCACCCCGGATATGCGGTCTTCCGGTCAGGAATAATCGGGTACCTTGTGACTTGTCGAGGATTTTTCGTAGTGAATCGAGGAGTGCTATGCGGTGCTGGGGGGCACATTCATCTAGAGCGTCGACACAGACAAAAGTGCGTCGTGACGACAGGATGCTCTGCAGCATTTTCACAATTTCGGAGAGTCGTAGGCCTCGGCCACCAATGACCTTCTTCTGATGTTCAAATGCTTGTACGATTTCCTCCGGAATGTTTTCAAGTCCGCTGATGACCTGTTTTAAGAGGGCGCCCAGAACATTTGTTGGGGACTGCTCCTTATGGACAGCGAAGTCAAAGTAGAAGCAGGCAACGACAAAATCTCCTTTGTTGGCTTGGTCGCATAAAGTGTCTATTACCAGGGAACTGCCATCGGAACTTGTCAGTAGTGCCGTTTTTGCTATTTTCCTCAAAAGTCATCGCTCCTGGCTTACCTGATGTAGGTCTTGCCGACACCAGGATCGCCGTAACAGAATAAGGCCGCGCTATCTGGGTTGTCTTGTCGGGTAACATCACGCCAACTTTGAAATTCCCTCGATTGTAGGAGCCAGTCACCTACGTTATCGACCCGGCTGGTTCGAACGTCCTGGTGTCGTATGTGGGGCTCAAGTGGAGAAATCCAAGCCAGGATTTCGGACTGCTCGTCGGCAACAGTATAGTTATTCGACACGTAAATATTGGTGTTGAAGGAATTGACATTATTGCTGAAAAATAGAGGCATTCGCTGTCCCTCACGAAATCGCAGTGTCGTGAAAGACAGGCTGCTGTTAAGTACAGTAAAGGAGGGGCTGATGTATGCGTATCATAGCTTGGAGGTAGAGGGCCCAAGAACTGTTATTGTGTAACCTTGCTGGCGCTTGCGGTTGCCGCATTGGCACAACGTTACACCACACTGAGCAAGGTACCATAGGTCCCATGACGACTGCATTGCAACGGGGATTGAAGGGGTCGCTTTGCGTTGCGAAGGAGAGAGGTGAACAATCAAGGACAGGGGAACAAGGAGGAGGAAAGGAAAGAGAGGAAAGAAAGTGAAATATTGCTGAACTCAAGATGCTCTAGTTCTGGGGATGACTTTTCTGGGTTGCACCCGTGCAGATGCACGGATGCACGAATGCAAGGGTTGGTAGGTCTGGTGGAAGAGGACGGTTCGGGGGTGGTGAAGTGGGTAGGGATCGAAAGCGCTTAGGGGCGCGATTTGCATCGATTTGTGGCGGCGGTGGTGGGGACGGGGGAGATATTATTAATTGCAATATTCCCTCCTTGGTGCACGTTAATAAATGTACAGTACTGCACCAGCCTCAGCGTGCGTGCACACCCAACCGGTTGTCTTATGGTATCATAGATACTCAAGATTGTCCCAGCAACACCACGCACAAAGTATGATATATTGAGAGGGTTGTGCTCGATGTATGTAGAAGCAGGAATCACTTTCTTGCATGCTTAGACGCGGGATCCTGCTTTCCTCACTCCATCACCTGTGCCGGGTTCTACTAGTGCCATATCCTCCGCTACCTACAGTAGGTGGAATGGATAGATGTTAGCTATAACTTGCCCTTGGGTGCTGTGATGAATCGTATCATGTTCGAACCCTCACTCCTTCTACACGAACTGACCGACAAATGTGCTTAGAAGGAAGACCACCTATGGCAACCGCTCAATGGAGTAGACGATGCTCCGAGTTTATCCTTCGAAATGGATAGATCCGGTGCGATTAATATGTGAACAATAGAGATTCCGATTTCAATACGTGTCCACCGCTATATACTTTAGGCGCTGCCTTCTGCTCTTCATCTGGGCGGTTTCATGGCACTATCACGAATAGTCACTCGTGAATATATGGGGCTAATCTGATATGATGCAGAGTGCAAGAGGAGTAAGCCCGGCACCCCTTGCTAGCGCGATTTTTTGGGCGCGAGCCACATCCGGAATTGACAATTCTGGGAGTTCTGTGTTTTTTTAACCAAATAATAGCTGCCGAGAAGATCTCATTGGCTGGGTAATCTCGGTGGAAACAAGTTGGCGAGCTTCACTCCGCCTACTTTACATCACAAGTGTTTGAAGAGTACTGTATCATACGAGTGTGGCACTTCGCGATAGCGTGTGGTGATCTTTTTAGGAAGTGTCGAACACTGTTCGCAAGGGAAGCGATAAAAGACTTGGATTAAGTGGGAGAGATCTGTGGAAGGAGGAGGCTTTTGGTATTGGGTGAATCCGGGTCTCCGCCGCCTTCGGCTGTGCGTATGTTTCCCTTGGGCGGATTACTATGGCCGAAAGAAGTGGCTCTTTAACCCTAAAGCACCACAAAAGTATACTGTCCGGAGGGGAAAAACCCTCTTGGAACGGCCACTGCCACCGCCTACCTCTTCTCTATATCTACCTTTCTTATTTCTACCTCGACCACAAGCGCTATATTTCCGCCTGGACTACACAACACCAGAACTCTCCACAGATTCGTTGGCCAAAAGCTTTGAAACAATGTCCTACTTGGTCATGCCCGAAGATCTCCTTCCCGGGGGGGATTCCCTGGAACCATCGCCTCCCCGCAAGGGTCGGAAATCACCAAAGCTGGCAAAAGGTTATCCCCTAATCGCTCTCCCGCCTCAGGTGGTTGCCGAACCATATATACCTATTGTGCCGCGCGACATTCCCGATCCCAGTACCCCGGGTATGCCCTCTAACTTTGCATAGAGTGTAATATGCTAATACCTATACAGTCCCATCACGTAAAAAGGGCAAGAAATGGCTTACCTTGCCTCTTGCGGATCCCGACCGGGCAGCCATTAGGGACTATAATGAGGCGCCGTACTCTGCAGAGCAGGCGGAGAAGGAAAAGAAGGGGAACGAAAAGAGTGCTGGCGGAGATCCCGGAACCAAAGAACAGGCCGTGGAGCCATCTATTCGTAGGAACCTGAACAGTCGCAGAGTATCTGCTCCAGTGACCATCAGGAACCCTGCAGATATGTCGGAGGTTGAGTTGACAAAGCTTGTACGACCCTCTACAACCAAGCGTTATTCCACCGTGAAGACAAAGAAGGCAGAAGAAAAGAAGGTGGGACAGATGGAGGGAAAGAGACAAGCTAAGAGTGCTTTGGAGGAGACTCCGATTGCGCCTTTGTTGGAGGGTACTGTGCCTGATGAGGAGTATTTTACCACCTTGCCCTTGGCTTTGGATAGGGCCTGGGGCCTTCGTGGAGAACGAGACAAAGTTGTTGATGGTACTGGGGTTGAGGGTTCTAATGGAAACCGCTTTAGTGGGGAATCTGGTGTTTGGGGGGCTCGTGCTCCAAGTGCCGCTGTCCCCCCTACCACTAGGAAGAACGATAACCTCATCACCGAACAAGAACTCTTTATCTATAATCGTGAGTTTTCTCTCTACTATTTCTGTTTTTTTCTTAGAGGATTTAATCTATCTATTCGGGAGGGGTCCATTACTCACGGGAGATAGAAAACGCGATGCCTATTACCAATGGATATGGGCCTATTCGCGGTCCCCAAGCTGAGCCTATTGATGGGAGAATGTTAGCTAGTAAGTTCTCTTATTCTCTTGCGTGAATGTTACTGACAACATGAATAGCTTATCTCGAGGATCACCGTGGCCGCCCGGCGGATCCGGCGAACGTACGATCCCCCATATTCCCTCCCCGCTACATTTACCACCCTAGGTACTAGATGGGCCGTACTAACATACACTATCCCAGCCCATCCCGTCCATTACACATCGACTCGCGGCCCTCGAAGATGCCTTCCGCAAGCTAGCTTCCTCTACCAACGTCGACACGAAGCTTCGCGAGGACCTTCAAATCGTCACTAGGGACTTTCAGAACAAGGCGCTCGCCGAAATGACCGTTCTCGGAGCAAACCTTCAAACTCTCCAAAACACCGTGGCCAACATCATCCGCCGTCAAGATACCGTCGAAGATGCTATCGTTTGCCGTATGCAGAAGTTCGAAGAGGATCTTCTCCAGGATATGGCTGTATCCGGGAGAGTTGTTGACCAGTTCCGTGAACTTAGGAACGAAACCAGTGATCGCTTTGGCGAGCTTAAGCAGCTGCGCAAGGATGTTGACTCCCTTCAGGCGGAATCTGTCCAGTGTAGGTTTAGAACTGAGCACCTTTGGAACAACAGAGCCTATGGGGGGAATTCCCAGAGGGCAGGTGCTACGGAGAGATCTGGATAAAGAAAACAATCTTTGGGAAATGTTATAAGTAGAGGTGGCTTATAGGGGGTGTGTGTTTCTGAGATTTATTTCTGTTCTTTGATCTTAAGGCATAATAACCTAGAACGCTGAAATTCCAATGCAAAAGCTGTTGGGTTTAACTTCCTTACTTTCTTCGCGCAAATTTGAGTGTGGTCCTTTTGGGAGTGGCATGTTCGTTCCATTGGAACCACGGTTTGATTTACTTTCTTCTTGACATCAACCTGCTTTCACATATTCTATGGCCGAGTGTGTTATTAACATAGTGTATACGGATAGATAGGGGTCTAAAACCCAACAGATCATTTGGTTCCACAACCCCCCCGCAGTCCATAACCTCGGCCCGTGGGGGATCCGAACTCTGATCCGATTAATTTCTGCTTACGTCATGCAGGAAATCCCATAATCCGCCACCCCTGTACTACTCATCTCCTAAATCTTCAGAATCGTTCTTCCATCCCCAGGACAGAGAGCCAGATATGAAATAATCTTTTGGGGGGAATTCGTTGTTTTCTGGAACGGATCTGCCGTTCCCGTCTCTGCGCTAACTCTAACGCCCCTTCAGAAAATCCGCCGAAAACTGTAAATAGCCCCTCGACCGAGTTATCTGTGGCTGCACACTCAGCAGAGGGCGCTATGGTAGTTGCATGATTAGTCTTTCATCGGTTTCACCGCAGCGATAAGGACGGAAGTTTTTACTTGAAGGGAGAGAGCGGGGTGGTTCTGTTGGTGCTAGATTTTGTAGTCCGGAAATTCGACCCAGTACGGCAGAGATATTTTACCGACTCGTCTTACTCTTTGGGGGGTAGCATGAGACCGATAGGGTGGTGATGCTTTTCGTTGAAGTTTGTCAAGGAGGACCTGAGCGAGGTGTGGTGGCTGGGGAGGGTACAGTGGATTGAATGGTCCGAATACAGGCTTCTAGTGGGGTTGTTTGTTATAAGAGCCTGTTCGGCATGTCCCCATAAAAAATGTGGTCATATTTTTGAAAATACCATATTTCCTGAAAGCCAAATCGATCTAACTGCAAACGAAAGGTTGATAGCATAATCCGATAGCAGGTGCTCCTGCGCTCGTTATGTTGAAAGGAGGAAACCATAGGGGGCCTACAGGTTGCAGAGTAGGGAAATAGCGATGCAAAATATAGACAACTACAGCATCATATTTCGCAAGATCAATTTTTCCTCGCCCCACCGACTGTCGGCCTCCCCACCATTTTTTCCTCCGCAAAGGGGCGCAGAAGCACCTGCCACCAATCTGTGCTGTCATCTTTTGCTTGCTAGGTGGATTGCTTGGCATATCGGGGAATCCGCTGTTTTCAGAGATATAATTAGGGAAGATATGATAGACATGCCGAACGGGCCCTAAATTCAAAGGACTGGGACTTGAGCGTGAGTTATGATATCATAATTTCTCTTTTTTTCTCTCGTTTTCCTCCGGGAAACCGAAGTCCGATGATGATTCACCAACAGAGGGCTTTCGAAGTGTTTAGATCCCTCTGGAGTCGTCCTGTTCCCACCAAAACATCAAGTCCTCGATTTTTTTTTAATTTCCTTTTGGGAATTGGTGCTGTGTCCGCTGGGAGGGCTCTCCTAGAGGTGGCTACCTGCAGAGGTTTCCCCCAACGGTGCAAAGAAAAGAAAAAAATCCGGTAATCCATTGCCCGAAATCCTATAGTGTGGAATGGCTTTAGCACGGGGGAATGGCGCATCATGAACAGTCACTCGAGGCACGCCACTCCAAGACTTTAGACGATGTCACGGTTCTCCAGCGCTTTCATTCAAACAGTGAAGTAGTTTTGGGCGTATGATAGACCGACAACAACCTTTCAGCAACAAAAAAAGACAAGGCGCGAAAGCGAAGGTCCAATTCGAGGGTCTTTCCCCCTCTAATCCGAACCGGGCTCATCTAAAGCGCTGCGGAAGAACTCGAGTGTTCTGGAACGTCTCCCTGTTATCGTAGTGTCAGCGTGAGCGAGGTAATTCATGCGCTCTCGTGATGCTTCGCTGGTTGAAAGACTGGATAGACACCTGTGTTCATGACACCTCTACTTGCAGATATTCAAGTTATCTGCACCCTATCAAGAATGAATTTTGTTCGGCTCGATATCCTGTTTAATATTCTTCTTCGGGTCCTTTTCAAAGTCTGCAAGCAGGTTTTATTACTACGTCTCCCTCATCATATGGCTTCTCTTTCATGCACCAGAGACACAAACTGATATAAACCCCCCAACTAGCAGCATCGAAACAGCAAGTCCCAGCACCTCGGGAAGAAAACACTCTCGAGAGATAAAATGCCCTTCGAACTCCTTCCAACTAGCATCCTAGAAACCCACTCACACGCTACCAACCTGATCTCGAGCATGAGGTCTAAACTCCCCAGCAATCCAGCCACCGCCTCTCTCTACTACCGCCATGTCACCGAGATCCAATCCGCCCTTGCTGGACTCGCGGATATGCTGCATAGCGCGTTTACAGACTTGAGAAGGTCTCCCATGGGTGGAAATATGTGGGAACTTGCGAAGATTTTGATAGATGAGATTGTCGGCATGCTAGAGGATCTGAATCGTTCTATCGATGGGCTTGTGGAAGCAGAGAAGGAGATTCAAAGACAGGTCGACGAGGTTGCGGGGGTTGTGAGCAGGTGGAGGTCGAGGCGTGATTTGGGACAGTAGATGTGGAGACTGTATGGAAGTATTGGTGTCCTGTTCATTCGGTGACAGGGGTTTCGGTGATGGGATTTATTAGATAGTTGTTGGACTCTCATGTGGGGTCTGTGTGATTTTACTCGAGGGCCTTTTTTAGCACTGGTTCTGGGCCTCAATTCTCCATGGCTCCAGTTGCCCAACGTTCGGCGGGCAAACGGAAGGGCTGATTGTGGGTTCAGGTCTTGTCGCACGTCTAGAAATATAGTCTTTAGCTCAGGTCAACTGCTCGGAAACTTGGTCCTCATTTGTTACTAGTGAAACCTGCTTCAGGGAATTGGGGGGTCTTGCTCGAGCCTGGCTTGAGCCCTCTGAACTCTGGCGGACGCACGGTATCATACGCCGTGGGTGCTAACATCAGCCAGAGTTACGGGTACTCTGGTGAGAATCCGGGGGGGAGGGGGTTATGAAGTACCATGCTATGATAACTCAATATTAGTCCCGGAGAAGCACGGGAGCTGGTTCCCTGGTTTATTTGGGGATTTTTTATGGGAAGATGCACAGGTGCTGAATCAAGTGTGGTGCAGTATGAACACGAAAGTGTGGGAGGAAGGGTGAAGATTAGGGACTATCAAGGAACACACTAGCCCAACAGGACTCAGTTGGATATAAATTCGTGCACTTCGGTAAGTCTGAGCAGTAAAATTCAGCACTAAATCCGAGTGTTTGCCTCCGACACCCCGGAAACTTGGGCAGAAGCCAGCATCCCCTACGCGCAGTAAGTTTTCCTAACGAATGGTATTAACCAGAAAGCCGAGCTGGCTGGAGTCTAAGACCCACCTTCTACAGAACTGGCACTAAGCGCTGCCCTCAAGGCCATGGATACTGAAAGTTCCCAGAGAAAGATTATCTTAAGGGAAAAGATGGAATTTCCCGTATCCTGGTTTGTTCTGCCCGCTTAATACGGCCAGTTAGATAGATTTCGGGGAAGTTACTCTGTAAGCGATGTCGATGGCTATTTACTCCCCCACCCAACCGATCGTGGTGGCGCTCTGCCCCATTGATATAATATCATACCTGGTTGGTTGTATAGGACCAGGTTACAGGCGTGTATAGGTTCTAGGGGAGAGCCGCTGCGTATAGTACCGGGGTTGTCGGATAGGTAACCTTGTAGAGAATGAAGGTTAACACCTCCAAATTCGCCTAGTCTCTGGCACATCTTATCACTCACTTACAGTTTGCTTCCCTTTGACCTTGATTATATTCGGGTGCGCCTATGGTAACAGAACGTGGGGCTTATTTATGGTCTTTTTGATGATATATGGGCTCGTTGCCTTTCGCCTAAGTTGTTAGCGTTCGTGAATCAACGTACCTTCGGGTTGTTTTAGGGGGGCGGGATACGGCTGCTGAGTGTCAACAAATTCTCTCCGCTCATTTTTCAGCTACCTGGGGCGAGGGAAAGTATCTAGGTAGACAAATTTGAGGGCTTGGCGAATTTCCCTAGGGTGATTGCGGGGTATACAAAATCTTCGCAAAACTCTTGTTAGTCTCGCCTGGGTACTTTCCCTCACCCCAAGTGCATTCCTCGTATAATCCCTACATCTGGTATTGCAAATTTAAGTTGACAGGATCTCAGAGACACCTAATTAAGGGCTCGAAGATCACGGGTATATGTGATAAAGGGATAGACTGCAGTCATCTCTGGGTCGGTAGTCGCACCTGCGCCTGTTGAGTTAGACTGTGATTCGCCCTTTTCTGGGCTGGTGCTGGGTCTCCCGGGCCTAGGTCGATTCGTATTTGTGGGGTGCTCTAGAATGCTGTGATAGGTACCCCAGGGGTTAGAAAGGGCCTGTCAAAGGGTAATCTGTTGTTCATAGTTTTCCTTTTTTGGATTTAATTAATAACCTCCGGGTAATAGGCCTAATATTCCCGGGATACTAAGCGAGATTAGGGCTCTACCATACTTAGAAATAGACACATCTAGTAGTGGTATACTCATAGGCACCGCTTAGCACAAGGGAGCCAGATCACTCAAAAAGGACAAAAATCTAACAATCTTAATCGATGCCTGGCAACTTAGACAAGGGAACTGAGCACGAGTGGATTCTTGCACTTCGTGGCGCGGTAAATGGATACTTTACTTTTCAGAGTGGTCATTTGGGTTTAGTTCTCCATAGTCCTATAAGGATAGGGGTGAAAATAAGACAAGCAGGCGATTCACTCCATTGCCTGACCCGCTTTCCAAGCACAACATTCTACTTTAATTATTCTGACACAAGCCCGAGGATCATCCTGGGGCGTGTAAAGAATTTTATTTGTAAACGATTTAGGTACACTTAAAACAAACGGCCATCTCACAAACTAGCCGTAAACATTGAGGGGATGAAAAAAACCTCACAAAAGGCCTTTTCAAAACTGCAGGGTGTTATCGAAAGAGCTATACACCATAGACTCACCAGCTTGTTCCGCATCAACCAACCCTATGGGTCTCCCGTAGGCGTCGTACTCCAAGATCTGACGGGCTTCTTCCGTGTCATCAAACCTTGCGGGCCTTCTGCAAGAGCGATGGACCATAGGCTCACCATCATCCTGTTCCGCCTCATAGGTCTTATGCTCACGAACGATCTTATGAACGTTGCGCATCTTCTTCTCAAGCCTCCTATTTGAACGGTCCCTTGAAATTAACTTAGAAACCATATGGTTCTTCTCCCAGTTGCCTTTATTCTTAGTAGGCTTAGGGTTAGTCACAGTGGATAGGGGTTGGCAGGTGGGAATAACTTGGTCCACAAGGCTAAGGCGCTGGGCTCTGCGAGTGGAGCTCGGGGGAGCGCTATCTTTGAGGAATCTTTCCCAATCGTCGGAAATAGGTTTCGAGACGTTACCCATTGCGAGGATGCGCTTCTGCATTTTACTATGTGGGCTGGTGTTAGCGGCACCTCTGGCAGTAGGTAAGTAGTATTTGGTGAGGGAAACTTACGCTAGATAGTCCTCCGGGACGTAGTCGGGGTCCACAAGCCTCTCCTCAGCCGCTTTGCTCCTTTTCACGAGGGATGCATTGATAGAGGCAATGAGTTGCATGACATCTGGGTTAATCTCGCCAAATTCTCCATCCGCCTTGTAGAGCTCTAGAATGGGGTACAAGCCTAGGGTTATGGCTTGACTCTCGCTGAGTTTCATTCCGTCCAAGAAGGTACAAAGGACCTTCTGAAAATCGTGATCAGGCAATTCAGAAGTCTCAACATCACCCAAGCACTGAACGGCTGCTTTAAGAAGACCCATGTATTCTTCGGTGTTGAGAAATTTGACCTGAGGGGAATAAATTCTAAGGAATTTCTCCACTTTCTCACACGCATCAGCTGTGGCGTTTGGAAGCGCGTCTGTGGAGGAATCCTTGCTCGCTGCTTTTGCAGAAACTAGCTTTTTGGTCAGGATTCTCGCGGCACGTTTGACAAGATTAGCCACCTCCATGAGGTTCTTATAGGCCGGTGCTATCGGTATGTTAGCGAGGTTAAAAGCGAGAGGGGATTGCAGATGGTTCACTTACTTTCTTCGAAATGAGCACGCCCGAGGCCTCTTGGGCGAGGCTTATTGGGATCCGATACTATGAAAGGATTTCTCGGCGGTTCGACATTAGAAATCTGCTCACCAGATGTACGCCTCCCGGTTCTACCCTCAAGGGAGGAGGCCCCAGAGGTAATGCTCGGGAGATCATTTCCTGAGGCAGACCCTCCGCGTCCTAGAACACCGCCCGCTTCCTGCCCGACCGAAATAGCGACTGACTTAGTAGAGGTGGTAAGGTTATCCTTGGCCTTCTCGGAGTTTGGTGTCTTATGATCTTCGTCGACTTCAACGATGCCGTTGGTAGAGGTCTCATCCTTGGATGCCTTGCGATTCTTGGATCCCTTGTGGGGAATTTTGGCTTTAGTTTTCCCTTGGTTGTTTTCCCCTTCCCCTTCGCTAGCGTTGATAACAATCTTTTGAGCCTTGCTAAATTTGGATGTCTGAGAGCTAGTGCCATCGTTCCCACCTTGATGGACTCCTTTAGCTCCAGAGGCATTGGGAGCGCCGGCTGCTTGAACTGTATTCTCAACGACATCGATGGATCCCTCATCCAGGGCATCTCTCATAGAGGGAATGCGAGGCTTAGATCTCCCAAGGCTGGCATTGGATGCAAGTTTCCCCTTGGTGGGTTTTTCTCGGCCTGCATCGAGAGCAGGCTTGTCCTTGCAAACTTTGGCCTTGATTGGTTCTTCAGGAGCAGTGATTTGGGTTTCGTCTTCTGACTCAGAACTCTCAGAACTCTCGGAACTACTGTCGACTATAATCGCTTCGGTATCTCCAACAGTCCTCCCAGGAGTCCTTGCTTTCACGATAATTCCGCCGGTGGCCTCCCCCTTCAGGCTCTCCCCAACTTTGGCTTTCTTAGCCGGAACACGGGATTCCAATTCTTCGTCGGATCCATCTCGGATGCTCTTGCGCTTCAAGGGCTTCGTCAGGTTGAATGAGTACTTGCTAATTTTGGTTTCAGCGACCTTCTGGGCATCATCACCTCCAAGTTTGGTGGTGGCTTTGCTGATTTTGGAACCGGTCTTGGAGGCGTTAACTCTGGCTTTGGGGGCAGATTTCTTCGCGCTCGAAGCTTTGGTGATCTTGAGGTCTGTAGTGGTAAGGGTAGCAGTGTCTTCTTCCTGCCAGTTCTGATTGTTGCCAACGGCATTGTGAGAGGAGCGGTTGGTGGTGTTGTAGAGCTTGGTTTTCTTGTTGGCTTCCACGAGTGTTTCGGGTGCCTCACGGGCTTTGCGCTTCTTTGTAGAAGCTCGAGTATCCAGCCCGTCCATCGTGACCGCGACTGATGACTCGAGGAAATACGGTGGATGAGGTGTCAGAGGGGAGTGAGAGGGGAGGTTCTTTTTGTTTATTGGTTGTCGGTATTTGTGGCGGATCGAGAGGGGGAAGAAAGAAGAGGGAGTCTTGGAGGGAAGAAAGGAGAGGGAGTTGTGGAGGGAAGAAAGAAGGGAGGCAAAGGAAAAATTAAAAGGGCACGAAGTTTGTGTGCGCCTCCATAGAAAGTAAGTTCCTCTCTGTGTGGATGAGGGCAAAGGGAAGCGGGTTATCATGATTATTCAAACAAGTTCGGCCATAGTATGGCTGATATTACCGCACTGGTGAGGTGCCCTGAGAGTGATTAGGGCATAGGATCTGCCCCAAACGGGTAGAATATGAGATAATAACTCAAAACACAACGGCTAGTATCCTCTACTCAGAGTCCTTGATATACAGCATTTTCCCGCAATGTATCTGTCTAGTTCCCAGCAATAGTTAGTGAAATAGGAACCGCCATTCCGAACATGCTGGGAATTCACGCTCAAGCCTAGGCTCCTAACTGGGAGGATTCATCAGATGGGGGGAAGAGATGTCCGCTGGACGGGCAGATGGAAAGAGAGGGAACGGGGGGCGTATTTGGCCCCCCGGCGAACCGTAGGGGGAGATTGCTGATCATGTATTTCATCGATATCCTGGATTGGAGTCGATGTGGAGAAAGATTGACCGGGGAGTTAGAGGTTTTGGCTCAGAAGAGGAAATATTGAAGTAAACTAAAGGGTCAGTAAGGTTGGTGAATACTTGATTGGCTCTGTTGCCGCTAATCTTTGAAATTTTCTACCGAAAGGAAATCTCCCTTTACAAGAATGTCAGAATTGCTTTCTCCGGAATGGGAGAGTTTTAATGGATTTTCACTCCGCTGTGGGCCGCTAAATGATGTTTTTTTTACAAGCTATTGGCAGTTTATGATTTTAATTCTGTTGGCTGGGTGCTTTGGCTTTTTATGTAACAACCTGGCGGCTGTATGTATAAATTGTACTCTAGAGCAATCGAAGGATTTAGCAAAAAATAGGTAAATAAATCACAATAGACAATGCTCGGAAATTTGTCGGCTAGCTAGTTTACCCCCGAACCTCGCTTGAGCCACCCATACTCGCTCTTCAAAAGAGTACGTCCTTCTGCGAGGTCCTGCTAGAAGTTATGGAGCAGTTGTCTGAGATTGGCCAGCCAAATATGTATCTCTACACCGGCTATTGGACTCCATCCCCTGTACCTCACCGTGCCCCGAGCCCGGTTTTCTCGTCATGAGTGATCACTCGGGCCCCCAATTACACCAAAAGATCTCAGATGCTAAGTTCAGGGCAGGGTCTCTTCGGTAATGGCGAAAGTATAGAATATTCTCGTAATAATTTAGTTCCAAGATTGTATGATACTATAGTATCAGTGTTGATCTTATAGATTCAACCAATTGTAGCCCACCTTTCAATTTTCTCAATCCACTCTAGCCCGCCGGCAACGAAGCATGCCTGGAAGGCCTGGTGGAATGGGCAGAAGAAAGGAGAAAGGGCAAAGAGTAAAACAGAGTCAACAAATATCTCTGGTTTCGCGGAAAATACGGGAGAAAGATTCTTGCAGGGTCTTAGCATTCTAAAGATGTCGGGGTGGTTGCATTGTAGGCCCAAGATTAGGTGCAGGTGGCGCAAATCATTTCCAACCGGCCTGACATATTAAGGCGCTTGCGCTAGTGGTGGGGTACCAGGGTAATGTCGTGGAAAAAATGGTCAATATTCCAGCGATTCGGGGCGCTTCTGATATCTGTGTGCGGGTGTTGAGACAGTAAAGGGTTAAAAAATTGAACGGGAATAAAGGCAACTATTCGCCATTCTCAGCTAGCCGCCCTTTGCTACGCTACTTGGTATTTATGGGGACCATATAAAAGATGTTAGTAGGTAATAATATTACAGCCGCTAGACAAAAGTCTTGGTGATTGCACCAGAGTGAGAAAAGTCTGTACACGGCTCTGGTATTGCATGAGTGTTAGACATTTCAACAGTGAGAAAATATTAGATCCTAAAAATTACTTGCAAAGGGACAAATATCACACCAAGAATACACTCTTCTAAATCTTACTAACACTTTATATGCCACCCCTTAGTGCTTGAGGTTAGCTATAAGAAACATGACCTCACTTCTCGAGATTCTCTAAGAAGCTATCAAGTATAGTCTCCAATGGTTTAACCATAAACCCCCAGCAAGGATGAGGGCAAGACATAATATCTATGGATCTGTGCTGGTATCCTTGTATGATATGGGAAAATTCCTAACTGTAGATCTGAAATGGCAGACAGGAGGTGACCGACAACGACCTAGAAATGGCTGGCCAGATTGCTAACAATGGAAATAATTTGGAATATATATAAAAAAGACAATAATCATGCCTTTCACTCTGGGCCTTTAGGAATTGGCTTCTTAGGAGACATTATTGTCATTTGGTGGGTAGTGTACGATAAGGTGACAGAGCTCGTAGATGCGATTTTCAAACGGGGGTGGTTTTGTTCTCGCTTAGCCCTTGCTGACTAAGCTATCACCAAGACTTTTGCCTAGTGACTATCATAATAATATCATGTAAATTTATATGAAGCTTTCGGTCGCAAAAGCTGGCCGGGTGAGAATATATGAGCCACACGCTAAGCTCCACACTCCAATCGGTGGAGATGTGGTAGGCAGATGAGACGCCTCAACAAGAGTTCCTCTTAAGATCTAACTTTGAGCGAACTAATGCCACTAGAAATCGGGAATTTGGTATATTTTGTAGCCACGATTCTGTGTTTCCGCAGTATGGGTTTTTTCGTTGTGGAAGGAAAATAAGCATTGATTGTTTACGGGTACAGTGTAATTTCTGTATACTGTACAACCCTCTAAGTTGTGACATAAAACCCGGATCAAAAGACGGACATATTGGAAACCATAAACAATCATTAACAAGTATGATAAAACAAATAACATCTCCCCATCTTCCCGTCCCCCGTGGAATGGTTGGAAACCCCTTAAAACTTCGGAAGCGGAACTAACGAGGTCATTCACCAACTTCACCCCTTCTCCTGTAAACTTAAAGGTTTCAGCCTTGGGGCCGAAATCTGCCACTTTTGGAGTCAATATTCTTCCATGAAAGCTCCCATACAGGACATTGATGAAATACATGATCAACTGTCTCTCTACCGACCTTCCAGAGGGGGAGAAGATACCGGGCCCTCTTCCTTGTTTTTTAATCTCCTCCTAGAAAATAACTCTTGCCACTTCCCACCAGATATACCGTTCCCGCTAGGAGTTTACGATTTGTCGTGAACCCCTAGCATGTTTGGAACTGCGGTCTCCACTCATATGGCGGGTTGGATAGTTTTCCGATCTCCGCAGCTCATGAGCAAACCTCCGCAATCTTTCTGTCTGTCTCGGCCCAATACCGAGCGGTGTTAGGGGTATAAGAGAAAAACCGATGAGGGAGAAATTTCGAATAATTCAATCGCTGTTTTATGAATGTGGAAAGGTAAAAAAGAAAGGGGAAGGGAGGATGTAAGCGAGCTGTGTGTCAGTTCCACTAGCAGAGAAAAGGAAAGAAGGGCTGAGAGAAAAGTGATAGAGCTAAGCTCCCGTCTATGAGGCACAGAGCCAGGCTTCGGGTGGAAGTTTTGGGCAAAGCGCGTGTTTTCCCCCCGGTAAGCCTAGCCATTGCCTTGCGTATTGGTTGTATATCTGATATGGCGAGGCAGTATTCGGATATCCTAGTAAACACAACACCCAGAAGAGCACGCACCCCGCCGCCCCTCGTACAGTCTGAGCAGCGCCTAGAGTGTTTGCAGCTTCTCCGCCTTAACTCCCCAGTCGGCAACTGGAGGGGTATCAGAATAGAAGTCCATAACTTCCTATGGAAAGTTATCACATGGGTGAGACATACCGGAATCTCGCCTACAATAGGCGCTGGCGGCCTATAGAGCGAATTCACCGGCGGCTTGGAGAGAGTACATCCGGTGGGACGGTCATGTCGAGTTATCATCGATCGTGGTCTCGCTCTGCGATGTGGGGGGCAATAGCCTTGGATTCCCAGAACTATCATCTTGGACTCTCTGGGCTCTGGGAGCTACTGCTTGGTGGAAAAACAGGACCCAAGGGAGTTCCAGCGGGGGAGGCTATAAGGCGGAAAAGGAGTATGCATGGGAGGCATTGTGGATCGCCGGGATTCACCGTGCACCGGAGTAGAAAAAGGAGGACTCAGAGACATCCGCCGTCTTACGCTACCACTCTGAAATGTGTTGTGTGCCTGCAACCCCGATAAAGGGGAATCCTCATGGGGTGTGGGGTGGGGTTCGATGGTTTTTTAGTAGATCTTTGAGACCCTGCCGATATCTGCTGTTTTGCGGTGAGTAAGGTTGATCCTGGCAACCCACAATAGCTACCATCCGGTGCTGGATCCGTCAGCACTAATTCAGGGTTAGTGAGGTATCATAACTCACACTATCTGGTGTATTTCTCCAGGGGGTTTGCGCAGCTCTGAGCGCTTCGTGCAACCTAGAGGTGTAATCGATATGGCAAAGTACCAGAGTAACAACTAAAGTTTACATCCATATTGGGGGATCTCTCTGGAAATCCATTCACCATCCTTAAAAACGAAATTGTCCGTGCTCTTCGACTAAAGTATCACGGGGCCCGGTGCAGTCATGCCATCCCATCCCCGGGCCGGGCCCCACAACCCAAGATATCTGCATCACAACCGATCTCCTGAAGGTAATTATAATCAGTGGACCCACGGGGCAAGTTTAAAGCAGGAGCATTACAATCGGCTCATACGAGCCCTTGATAGTATCTGGGTCCAATACGACTCCCTCGTCTCCGGTCCGATGCACATAGCAGCCGCCGTCCCTGGATAAATCCACACAAACACCCCCTCGTCCTCATCGAGGTCCATTAGATCCAAAAAATGGCCCCGAAACACAGTCGGGATAAACATTCCCCATTAGCTTGATATACCTGACCAGTCTCCTGACATTTGTGGGCCTTAGGGAAGAAGGATTGCTTGCTCCGTATCCCCCACACATGCTGCTATAAGAGCTACAACCTTGCCGAGATAGGGTGGGAGGACTGGGAGGACTCCGGAGTTGATGGAGAGTAGCAAGGGCGCTTGATATATCAGCGATAGTGGCTTCGAGGTTCGGCGCTGGGTAGGTGGTGCTTGTCGGTCACTATTTAGTACTGTGGGCTCCCAATCCATTCCAATTTGCTCCGATTGCATGTTCCCAATATTTTGCCCCGCCACCACGGGAGGGGGTGAGAGGGGGAGACGAGTGAAGAGAAAAATTTGTTGGGGNGGTCCTCCTAGGCCCGATCCTACACCATCTTCGCAGACTTTTCTCAGGGGGACGGAAACGTGAGAAGACGTCCCTCCAGCCAACAAAGAAACGAGCTTACATGCTGCAGGCACCGGCAGCTGGCCGGAGGGCAATGAAACTGGCCTCATAGAAGTGGAGAGCGGATCTCACCGGTAGCCAACAAAACTGATCCGCTCAGAATGGGGGGCAACCTCCCACTGATAAGTAACGAAACCGGCCTACCGGGGATGGAGGACGGCATCTCGCTGGTGGCGAGTGAAATCGATCCACTAGGAGCGGAGAGGAATTTCTCGCTGACAGGTAACAGGACGGGTCTTCTGGGGGTGGAGAGCGGCGCCTCACTAGCAGCTAATGAAACAGATCTGCTCGGATAAGAGGGGGACTTCCCACTGGCAAGCAGCAAAAACGATTTGTTGGGGGTAGAGGGTGGGTTCTGGCTGACAGCCAATGAAACCGAGTTATTCGGAGTCGAGAGCGATTCCTCGCTGACGGGTGACGGGACCTATCTGCTGGGGGCGGAGAGTGGTGTCCCACCAACGTTTAGTGAGCCAGATACGCTGGGAGTAGCGGAGGACGTTTCGCCGGCATGTGACAAAACCGATTTTCTGGGGGTGGGAGGCGGCACTTCACCGACGAGCAGCGAAACCCACTTACGGGAGCGGTTGAGACGGCCAGGCATCTAAACGCGAACATAAGTAAGTGAGGAAATTTCTGGGTGAGGATTTATGAATAAGGCGAAGAGTGAAAGGAGAAAAATCGCGGGATTTTCTTTCCGAGTAGGTATCTGAAGGGAAAGGGTAAGAATTGGGAGTCCAGGGGATGAGGGGGGAAGGTTGGTGATATGGGTCACGTAATGCTTTGGGAGTACGATAGAGAGGAGAGGGGGAAATAATGGGGGATGTGAAGGATTTGTCTGTGGTGTAGAGGGTGTCACAGCGAAAGTATGATAACAATGGGTATGATATTTCGAGGTTGGTGAGTGCAGACAGCGTTAACTCACCGGGTATCATAACTGAGTGTCCTGTGGCGGCTCATATCGTGAGCCCTCAGCAATCCCCCGTAATAGCTGGTTACCCTCCTATTTCGCTTCGCTCATGGTCAGGAAGATAAAGTGTGACGCAAAAGCAAGTGTGACACGACCTTTTTTTTTGGGGGGGGGTTGATAGTTTATGACTAAAAACCATAGTATTATGATATCAGATATTATAGAAGGGAAATACCGATTATGTATACAATGTAGTAGGAGAATGGTGAATAATATATATAATCCCAACTAAAGCCTACAAAATCAACATTTCCCACAATAGAATCTAAGGAAATAGATTATGAATGCGAATCCGATTCATCAGGTAAGTACTTACAAGAGATTTTTAGGTTGTGTCATGAACTATCACCACCCACAAAAAAAAGGCTGGCACCACACCCACTTTTGTGTCACACTTACTTTTCCCGACTCTGAGCGAAGCGAAATGGGAGGGTGACCGGCTATTACCTCCTGTGCCCCGCCTTGCGGGGAGTGAATGGAGCCTTTTTTTTTAAAACAAATTTACAGAAGATCACTCGTTGTGCTGGAGCAGCCACCGGAACCCTCCCCCTTTCACACCAGGGAGTGAGGGGAAATCTGGGAGGGAGCACATCTGTATGTACATGTGTGAGCGGACGGAGGGGCGGGGAGGAAGGGAGAGGAGAAATCCACTCCCGCCTAGGCCTATAATCAGGCCCCCCCATCAAACGGCCTCGACCAGCCAGCATTGCCTCTACACGTAGTTCATTACCGGCTCCGGGTTGCTAACTAAGTGAGTCTGTAGAAAACCCTCAACCAATCCTCGCTCGACAAAAACCGACCCTTAGTAGAACAGTTTGTTAGCGGTACAGACAATAGTAAAAACATTATTAAAGCTAGGTGGTGGTGAGTAACTTAATGATTTCTCAAACATCCCGAGCTGAAACCACACGGGGGGAGATGGGAGAAGTTAATTGGCATGCTGAGATCTTAGGGAGGGAAAGGTGAATCCCCGTATGTGTCATGCGGCTTGGAAACTGTGTGAGGCATCTGATGCTGTATTGCCAGAAAGGAAAGCAGGAAAAGGCGCTTAAGAGAGTTTGTGCCCGTGGACCTACGAGTAGGTGACAGTTACCACAAAAGGGACCTAGGTGCCGGAAAGAGTTTGCGGGTAGGACCCAGGTGACTTGGCAGCTGGGTTACAGTGCAACAGCCGAGTGCAATGATGTAAGGTGTTGAAACTCAGAGCAGAGAATGTATCATATTATTACAGGATTATCATTGTTATCATACCCGGAAACATACTCTAGGTCTTTAAAGTCGATCTTTAGACTACGACTAGGTGCATCTGGGCACCTAGGTCTCCAAGCCTTTTAGCGTAACATAATATATTAATAAAATTTACAGCCACCTAGGTCCGCGGGCGCAAACTCTCGCTCAGAGCTGGTTGCCCGGGTAACTCCCGGCGCCCGGGAAATCCTCTTTCCTCCAGCGGTTTTGCAAGGTGCCGTGCACCGCATTATCTGGCGAGCGCTGGCAGACACTTTCACATCGAAATGAGAATCGGCCAAGGTAAAACTTAAAATAACGTTAAAATTGGAGCCCTGAAAGGTTTATTTCTGGCTATAAAGAGTTAGGATTGGCGTTTTATGGCGATTTCGAGACAAAGCAAGGATTAAAACCTCATTCGAACGTTTTAGCACCCGACGGTTCTCGCTAGATAATGCGGTCTCATAGGGACTAATGGATGGCAGGTCCATCTACCCCAAATATAGACTACTGTGGGTACTTGTACAGAATTTCACCGAAATGGTCCACTATGGTACCTAAGTACACGGTTGAAAATCTTTTGCGGTCTGATGCTTCATAGGGAATATCGATTTTGGTGTGTTTTGCCTGTAGGGCTGCCCCCTTTTGAACCCTCGCCGTCTATACACCCGTTGGAATGCGCTACGGGGTTGATCATGGAACATCACTCGACGAAGTTGTGCGTGCCAACAATCTGGTGAAAAATTATCACCGCCGAGATATCAACCACATAATATTTTAGTATCGGGGCATTACCGTCCCGGGGCGCCGGGGGGGAAATCCTCAACCCGGGGGCAAGTCGTGATCGCACACACAAATAAGGTCAAATCTGGCCTCCAACCCGAGTTTCACTGGTTAAATACGCTGATCGGGGGGGCTCCATCCTCCTCTTGTGTCTTACCTTCCCTTCTCCGGCACACAATACGTGCAAACATCTGGTGACACTCGAAGTTGTACTACCGTTATGGCACCCTCTGGGAAAAATAGGTGTGTATTTTGCGAGTGATTTGTCTCCAGATTATTGTGCATCAGGTACTCCAAAGGCTAACAGATCAGACCATCCGATATGGATCCTGGGGATCAGAGGGATGATTATCCGCAAAATAGGAACCGATCAGAAGCTGGCCGACCTCCTCTCTCAGATCGCTGGTCTCGTGGGAGTGCATCTCGTGTTTCTCGTTGGCCCGATGGTTACCAGGGTTCCAGGAATGCTCATAGGTACCGCTTGCCCAGGAGGAGACGGGCCGACACTTATAGGCCAGGTTCATATCAATCTTCGAACTCTCGCCCGGCCGCGAACCAACCACGGACCCGCCGTGCCGGCGACTATTGGAGACCTCCGGCTAGGAGTCCTGTTCGTCGTTGGTAAGTTTACCGCCGCTATTGTCTTGCTTGAGTTTGCACATAGTTTTGGGAGCTAATAGTTCGCTTGCAGCCGCCAACAAGAGGCTTCCAGTCGCCGTAGGAGCCGCAATAACACCCATAGAGATGCTCGCAGTAGGTCTCCGAGGTCCTGGGATCGTACTGAGAGAAGAGAGGATTCGGAAATATTCCGAGATGGCTATAGCAGGTCTCCGTCTCACTCTAGAGGGACAACTACGCTTGAAGTGCATAGAAGCCCGCTTGATACCAACGCTAGGACTCATAATAGGTCGGGGTCCTCGCTAGCATACACCAGAGATTCTCCTGGGCTCAACCCGTCAGAAAATCCTCCTTGTTTGGAACCAGAGAGCCCCGGCTTTGCCCTGCCAGCTAACAGAGTTCTCGAACATGCCAAGGCTTCTCACCCAAGGGGGAGCGAGGGTGTTTCGGGGCATACGAGCTTTTCTGACCATCCTGGTCCTTGCAACCCAGAGGGTCAGATGGTGGATTCCGCCCGTAGAATCCGGGAGCCGTGTGGGGTGCTTCCTGTATCCCGTTCTGAAATCGATACTCCTGCCCTTGAACCCAGCGATTTCCTCCAAAAGAGAGAGCTGAAAGATGATGGCACAGTTCCTATGTTTGGGGAGGATGGTGACCTTCACATCTGCAATCGGGAGACCCCCAATAACGCCCGGTCACCAAAAGGTCCACAGGAAGCCGCAGACGAGAAAGACGAGCCCAGTGGTAGCTGTACGTCTAGTCCAATCGCAGTGCAGGAGCCCTACCAGCGCAGGGCAAACCATGTTTACCTCTGGGAGAAAGTGTATGGGGAGGAGAGACAGAAGGAGATCCGTGAGTGTGCTAGATTGTTGGGCGATAAACCTCTTTTTGGACCGAAAATCAAGCCCTGCCGTTCAGCCCCACGGGATGACAAGTCAGGCTCTCCTTCTCAGAAAGTTAACCCCGGAGGGGACCTCGGGCAGCATAAGAAAAGGCGGTCAAAGAACAAAACAAATGAGGAGCATGACAATGATCCGACCTCCCAAACAGGCATCAAAGAGCACCAAAATGGCCACCCCCAATCCAAATCTCAGCAGAAGAACCCGCCTGTTAGGGATACTCTTGGTACCGGTGGTATTCTTAACGCTAGCACCCAAGGTGTCGAGCCAACTAGGAAGCTCGTTCTCACCAGCGGAGAGAGTCTTGGGCCCGAACTAGCCCGGGCGGGGGCAACTATTTAAGCCTTTCCCCTCCGATTCCCTCGCCCGGCGGGCGGCTATCTAAAGTAAGTGCGGTATTTATTCCTTTTGGATTTCGTAGATGGTTAGTTGCAGTGGGGAGCCACTAACTGGAATTCTTTTTAGGGGCTGTTTTGCGGGGTGGGTGGGTGATCCACCTCCTAGTGATATCGATGCTTGGAAATACGTGGGCAACATAGATGGTATTCTGGAGGCACTAGACGAACAGTGGTCACGGTGGATACCTCTAAAACTCCTATTCAAATTTGGGAGAAAAGCAGCTTATCGTCAGACGTGTCTGCGGAGTCTATATTCCTTGTTTTTTTAGAAGGTTCTAGAGCTATTCTGATTGGTTAATGTATAAAATTCTCATAATTGTGTTCTTTTTGTGACTTCACAGTTCAAGCCCAGAAATCTCGCTCTTTCAGGTAGCGCACAGAATTGAATCTCCTTTAGTTTGGCATCCAGTAGCCATGCTAGCCACTTCTTCCACTTATACGGTCATCTACGGTTGGACGAACCAGAGTTGTGTTTGAGTAGGAGGGGGGAAGGCCGGATAATCCGGCTATCTGGTGGGAGTCATGAGCTATGTTCAACCACAACCTGGCAAAGAATAAGGTGGAGGTCTTCTGCGGCTAAATATTTATGCCAATGAGCGCACTCGGGGCTTTGGGGGTAAGGGTGGGCTGTAGCGCTTGAAACTGAACTGTAAATAATTTTAAGTGGCTTTACTCGACCAGGAGATCGCCAAACGAAATGTGTGGCAATAAAAAGGGAAAAGCAAAGAAGTCTGGACCTTCGGCCCAAATTTTCTCAAATAACTTACCACTCCCTTTCCCCAGCGAAAATCGAAGTGATTCGTAAATTTAGGATCCACCGCACCTCATTGTTTATGAAGGATATTTATGAGATCGCAACACCTCCCACCCCCCTCCTGCTCCAGCTCTTTATCAAGGAGTTTATTAGGTTACTACCCGGTATGATATGCTAGAAAGCCTCGGGTCACCGTATCCGGGTGTGGTTCTGATGCCCTCAAATCTACTCGGACTACCGGAGAGTCTCCGCATCACCTACTGCACCATACGGCACAATCTGAGCTCCTCCGGTGAGCTATAGCTATCACGCTAGATAAACATCAGCTATGCGAGTGCCGTATAATCTAGGAATAACTTAGATATCTGGAAGTTTCTTAGATACCTGTCCGGAGGGCTTTTGTAGGTTGTAATTCCTTTGTTTAAAAACCTTTGCCCTTCTGAAAGGCTCCGATTTTGGTTAAGCTATGCTTGAATTGGGCTTGAATGTAGAACTTCCAACTCGCGCAGACCAATCGCAAAACTTGTCAACTAGTTAGTAGGCTGTCGTATTGTCTTATTAATACTGTATTTCTGAAATCGTGTGTGAACAAATATGTTTAGTGCTCCTAGTTTTCCATGCCGCTCCTAGAAGGTGGGCACTATACCGGAGATGGGGTTCGATCGTACTCTCATCTACACGCACAATAACTGCGAGCCGGTGACTCCTCCGATGAAGATTTAGTGCATCACGTCGCCCTCTTCTGATGCCCTCCCTGGCTATCACTGGAACGACTTGACGTTTGTGCGGCCTAAACCCCCAGATACTGGGTATCGCCTCATAGGCAAACACACGAATATACAGACGCCACGGTGCAGAACCCGACCCTGCTTGCAGTATGATAGCGATCAAGCCTCAGGAGAGGGTGGGGGTTCACAACAATCCACGAGACTTTGCAAGGTGAAAAAAGGGCAAAATCGCGACTATCCGTGACTGTGCGTGGCTACCAAGAATCCCGAACCGAATTGAGCTTCATCTGGAGTCTGGTCGGCGCTAAAAAACCGCAATACAATACGGGATTCGTCATGGTATCTCACTCGACGGTTTTTTGCTCAAATGGCAAGCTATTGACGAAGTTGCCCCCGCCGAGCCGTTGACCGCATGAGATTC
>PYWC01000053.1:804840-861032 GCA_003182015.1 Tuber magnatum
CGTGCGTTTCAACTCCCCTCTCTCAGACACACAGAACTCACAAAGGTCCGGCGCCACTCAAAGTTGCACCACTATTATGGCACCTCCTTGGAGACACAGGTGAGGATTTTGCGAAAGCTTTCTCCCTCAATTATTCATTTCTTTTTCTAAAAGCTAACGAGTTAGACCATCCGATATGGATCCTGGGGGTCAGAGGAATTCTTATCCGCAAAATAGGAATCGATTTGGAACTGGTCGACCCTCCTACAGGGGTCGCCGATTCCGCAGTAATGGATCCCACGCGCCTAGCGAAGTAAACGGCTATGAGGGTTCTTTTGGTAGGACCGGTTCCTATTCATCCAATAGGAGACCACACGGTGCCTACGGGCCAGATTTAGGCCAAGCCTCGAACCCCAGCCCAGCTGGAAACTACCCATTGGCGAGTCGTGCTCACGGTTACAGGGGTGCGCGGGACCGAGATTTCGTCGGTCGCTTGTATGTTTGCCTCCGCCCTTGCCTGAATCGAGTTTATGCATTGCTAATAGTTTACCCGAGTCGCCGCCAAGGGGCATACGATCAAGGGGGTTTAAGCCGCACTACCGAACAACCCGCTCCGGGACATTGGGGCAGCAATGGTATCTTTGATAATGGTCAAAGTTTGTCTCCCAGGTCTTGGGATCGTCCCGAGGAAAGAGAATGTTCGCAGGGGTTCCAAGACGGAAATAACAGGTTTCCGTTATACCATCAAGTGGGAGCTACCGGTAACTTCCTCAGCCAATATCCGGTAATTAATACTAGGTTCCAAAATCAATACGAACTCTCAATGGAGCAGTTCAGGGATTCTCGCGGATATATGCTTACCAATAATCCTCCGATTTCTAATCCGAGAATTCATAATGTTGATAGGAGATTGGAGGAAGCTACCAGGTGGCTCGAGGAGAACATCAGGCCTAGTGACATCGTTGGGCAATATCGCGATACTGAGAGTTCCCACCCTACATCCCTAGGGCATCACCACGCCTCCTGGACAACCGAGGGATCCCAGAGGTTTGCGGAAGGCATCACTTCCCAGTCTTATGCGACGTACGGGCTCAACCCCGCCAGCAGTCTCATTCCGTACCTAGAAATGATGGCAGCCAGCCGCTCCGGGGGACTTACTATCCCGACGGAGGACAATCACCCGGAACCTTTCCCAAATTCCAATTTTCAGCGTGGAAGGAAGCCTCAAGCTGAACTTGCAAACGAAACAGCGCGTGGAGCCGAACTTACACGCCTTGTTTTTTCCGACGACGGATATAATAGGTAGGTATAGCACAGGTTTCTCTCCTTCCTTTCCCTTAATTACGACATGGGTTTGAACCGCAAAGTGCGTTAACTAAATAAATTTGTTTTTTTGTGTTTATTAGGAGATTCGATGCAAGGGATTATTAGGTGGACGAAGAAAATGAGGAGGCGTATTATGCCGGGGCGTTATCCAGGCACCTTTTTATTTTCGAATTTTCATTACATAATTAGAAATGCCTGTAGGGGGTTGTTTTAGTGTTCTCTCCGTAGGTTTGGGAATTTTAAGGCTGTCTAACCTATTAAAGCTTTACAATTGCGTTTTTCTTGTGATTATATGCTTCGAATTTACTAGGTGTGGCCCATTTCAGAGGGGACACGTGATTGAGGTTCCGTGTATCTAACTTCCGACTCCAATAGTGGCTACAGCCTGAGGTCTTGCAGTTGGGTTGCTCGGGTTTAGGCCGGCCCGTATTAGTTCTCGGCCACCGGTATGTCAGGCGGGACCAGAGGATCAGAGGTCAGATCACTTGGGCTCGACCGGGGTTTAGATTAGATAGTCTGGTGAACTCTAGCACATGAAGGCGATTATCGGGTCCTAGAAGCATGATAGATTATTTAAAGTACTCCTAAGACCTTAAATGTAAGAGGGATAGCCAACTTGGGTAGGTATGATAAGTCGAGTAGTGCACTGTATTGAGCGCCTTCGCTAGACCTGATGATTATATGATAAGTTCATATTTGTCTCAGGAAAACAGGGCTTAGACTGCAATCCTCCCGGTATCTCCCGCATCACAACACTCGTTCACATTTTCTCCCTAAAATCAGGGTCGTTCACATAATATCTTTTAAATATCCTGCGGACTGCGGAAGATATTCATATGAAATTACTATGACTTCGTGAACCTCCTCCCTACCTCCCTACCTCATTTCTCGGCCAGTTGGCTCAACATCACCCAATTCGCTAGGCCCGGTGAATTATTTAGCAATTACTCTACCCTCAAGGTTATACACATTCTTCAGGGATTCCGCATTACCTTACGGCATCCGTAGTGTAATCTAAACATGTTTGCTACTCTATGTCTCCCGCAATAGAGGTAAAAATGGATAGATGTTAGAAGCCGGTCGGGCAGGAGGCCAGACCCGTCCCCCATTTCGGAATCTAAACCGCTACGATAGTCACCCCACCCAACGAGATCCCGCGGATGATATATCCTAGTCTGCACTCTGAACTAAATGCAAAGTGTGACGCGTAGACCCCCTTCCTAACAGCTCAACTCTCATATCATATACTCGGAGAGTAAACTCCCGGTCCTCCTAAATGAATCACCAATACTCCAATGGTATGCGGACCAGTGTTACCAGCCATCTCATCCTGAGTGACCGGTGGATCCGCAATCTCGCCTACGCCCCTGAAATCTCCGATAACATGCACCTTATCGTGAAACTAGGGTAATCAGAATTAGCCCTCGCAAGGCCACCCAGGGTGCCAGAAAATCTATTCCGGCTCATCAAACCGGAGATAGTAGAAACCCTGCTCGGGATCCGACTTCTCAGGAATTGAATTCTCAAAATTAAGGGAAAGGAGGAAGGGAGGGAATATTAATCACTATTTCTCCGAACGTCTCTCTCGTCGAGATCCAGTAGGATCTGATGTGATCCGGACTTTGGAATATCTGATACTGAGGAGAGAACAAACTGATTCCAACTAAGAGCTAAAGGGCACTGATACCCCCAGAATTTGGGACAGGGAGAAGGATTCCTTTGAATTCTGGGCAGGGTTTGGCTCCCGTGATTAATTTTGATTTGACTTCCACGGACTGGTAGAGGGGAAAGCGTAGTCGATGGTGAGAGATCTAGGGAGCCCAAAATCCCTGCTGGGGTCCAGTCCATGGAGTCGCCGGTTGGCGCCGGAAGCAGAGGGGGTGGTAAGCTCATGTTCCTCGGGCAGTTAATCTTAACAGACGTCTGTAAAGTTTCCAGTATTTGACGTTGATAGAAATTGATGCTAAATATTTATTGTTGATCACCTCTCAATAGAGGGACTCGTAGACAGCACTCAAGAAAGCAATGTGAAGGTGTCTTCCAATACTCAAAGAGATAAAAGGAAAGTAAAAAAGCGTCTGGTTCAAGGTCACGATAAGAACAGAATCTGATTGATTCCAAACTCCAAATTTCTTTTTTTGTCCCGATATAAAGGAGAGAATAGATATTTCGCCACCAATGACACTCTTTCCCGACTATTTACGAGTTGTTGCTACTAAAATCATCTCCCGTTGTACTCGTATCATATTCCACAATCCCTGGGTCGGAACTAAGGTGCTTGTAAAATCCACCTTCCGAGTGATATCGAATGATTGTGGGAAACTGGATGATCACTTCGGCCCTATTCACTTGACATGAAAAGGGAAACAATAGCCTGCTCTCGAAAGCCCCAACAGATTGGAAAAGATGTAGGATTCAACTCGGTGGGTTTATTTTTTACTTTTTACTTTTTACCCTTTTAAAAAAAACCAAGATAGACTTAACACCAATGTACTCCTGGGTCCCCTTATACTCTCATTTTGCCAAGTTGAACCTCTGTAAAGCGCTAGATCGTCTTGCTGTCGGATATAGTCACGAAGTGAGGCACCCGGTGAAACATCTGACTCGGCCCTTTTGTAGGGAAGGACAAATGGGGACCCATCAAACACACCAATCCGGGATATATTCATGCGGTTTTCAAAGAAGAGTTCATATTTCGAGTTTGCTGCTGGACTGGTGTTGCCCAACATTCAGAAACCGAAGCTCAAGACCAGTGCCCACGCAACAATAAATTTTCAATGAGATGAGCCAGGGGTGGGAAGGGGGCGGTTGATGAACCAGCTCGGTGTTGTCAATTTGTATCCTGCTTAGCTAGCGGGCTGTTATGGGCTTTTGTATGATATCGTAAACTGGGAACACTCCCGTGGGACGAGTTGATGTAGTCGTTCCTCCGGCCCAACCACAATCCACTCTCCGAGGAGCTCAACAATCAAATCATTACTCCCAATCGGCATGATCTTTACAAGCGTGAATCACTATTGGAATCAAAAATATCGAATAAACATTTCGTAACTTTTGTGTCCTAACAGTATTGTTATTTAGAACTATTTCATCACCCAGTCTTTAAGCAAAGGGCAATAACAAAAACCATTTTTCAGACTCAATTACCGGTAACCAAAAGCCAGGGGTAAAATTTCAAATGCCTCAGGGAGAAGCAGAGATAACAATCTTGGAAGAATTTCCAATAGTTTCCTTAACGTCGACCACAACTGTGCGCAATCCGGTGTTTCTAATAATATTATATTGAACTCCAGTCGCGGGGTCAACGGATACACTGAGCCGAGATACGTCCACCCCGGGATCGTACCAAAGGATGACAGTATACATCTCGCCCAGCTCTGTGGCGGGATTGTAGTTGCTGTGAACCGGAGAGATAGTGACTGTGCGAGTGGAACTAGTTGAAATTGGCTGCGTCGTAGTCTGTCAAACGCGAGATGTGTCAGTTTGAATCCCTGAAGCGTTAAAAGATGACTACAACCTGGGAGATTGACACAGAGCGGTGTTCACCCTTGGCCTCCGAATCGGAAGACCCGATAGCCCCACCCCCTCTAGCCGCGGTCATTGCAGCCTTTATCTGGTACTGCAAGATATCGTCGGGGGCACTACTGCGACTGACACCATCGTCGAGATATGTTACGTACTCCTAGGGGGCACAAAACTATTAACACACGACCGTTTGACATAGAGAAGACACATGCATTGTCTCTCCCGGGATAGATATTTATCTTCATGCGGTTTGGGCCGCCGCTGGAATCTCCAATCCATTGTCTGACTCCAATCTGTGGAATAATAGCACCTATTGTCCCAATATCAGTCCCGGGCACTAAAGGAGGATCAATCAGGGTTCAATACCTTCTCTGAGGTAAACCGGCGTGACAAAAGGATATCCACTATAATCATTTGTGATTCTTGCAGTATAGTTGATTACACTCCCTCCTTCGACCTTCGAACCGAGAGCTACACCCTGATCGTCCCATGGCCTCAAATTGGATGGATACCAAAAGTACATTAATGGAAGGTAGACATCTCTATTTTGGCCAGGGTTTTCATGTCTCCCTTTGATGATAGGGGCAACAAGAATATCCTTTCGAACGACATACTGGTCATCCAGAAACCTCTGACTCTCATTGAAGAATGAAGTGTCTTGGGTGTCTGTCAAGAGCTAGGATTCCAGAAGTGTTGTCAGCAGTCCCACACCGCGAAAGAGACTCACTGGACCGAAGGACAACTCTTGGGGACAAACCATAGACCTTGCAATGGGAAGACCATTAATTTGGTTGTCAAACATGGCGTCATAGAGAACTTGGATGAGGGAGTATCGGAGTTCCACATAGTACTTGCAGATTCCCTGAACTGCACGATATAGCCACCCTTCGGGCTCCAACTCCGGGTGTTGTGCCAGATGTTTGGGATATGCGTACGGTTCCTTTTGATAACAATCTTTGCTTAGCTGCCGAAGAATTCAGGAGTATGCAATCACAGATAAGGATTTCAATACCTGAAACCACTTTCTTGTCTTCTTGACATAGTGGTTTCTGAACCAGGGCAGCAAGAAAGATCCAGCATACCAGCGGATCAACAATTCTGGATTGCAATACTTTTCCTCTTGCCCAGTGCTAGGATTAAAGTGTGGCTCAAACCCCCCCATATCAGAGCCAGAGACACTAACGCCATTCAGGCCAACCGAAAGCACCTGGGAAACTGTGATCTTCCAGAATTCCCATGTGCTAGCGTTGTCTCCACTCCAGAGTCCAGCATAGCGATACATTCCGGCAAAGCTTCCGCGTCCAAGAATGAAGTTGCGTTTGTTTTTGCGGGAGGGAAGTAATTTCTCCAAAGTGTCTAGACCGTGAGCAGTTGCTTTGTGAAGATTATAAGAGTATAGAGCCCAAATTTCGGCCGCAGTCTTCTCGGTTGCTGCGGTTGACGAAACAGCATCTGAGCTCATGAGTAGACGGGATGGTAGCCTATTTCAAGGGGCATCCAGTTGTTAGTAAAGGGCAGCAGATTAAGAGGTTTTCTCTTTGCTTACCCCTTCATATCGCCGTAGGATGTATGGATAGCAGGTGTAGTCATGTCTTGCCATACGAACTCAAGACCCATGTCATAGAGGTAATAGTATTGCTTGCCCCACCATTCTCGGACTTCTTTTCGATTGAGGTCTGGATAATATCCGGCCTGGACAGAAAATTAGGGCTTGTTCGCTCGCCTGCACACTACATGTCAGTGCTACTTACTGTGCCGTTACCGTATCCATAGCTCACACCACCATGGTATGGATAATCCCTGGCGTTCCAGTTTGCCACGAAATCACTTCACCACAGGGTTAGCTCGTGAAAGTAGGGGGTCGGAAACGCAGAAAGACTGGATAGACGTGCTAATTATCCCCGAAGTCTGGCCTTATACTGACATCCTTGGGGTCGAGAGTGTATCTTGAGCCACCACCATAGCAAACGCACAAGACGTCTTCTGCTCTTCCGCTAGTCCCATTGGTGTATCTCTTATCTTTGATAAAATAACTAGTTCCGAGGGGGAGAAGTATTAGCTTCTAACATCTTGCACCATAGAGGCTCGTGGCAAAACGTTCAGCCAGGTGGTCAATATTTACCCTTTTTCTAACCCTTCTCTGAGAGTCGAATAGCCACCCTCCCGGTCATGGATACTAATGACAGGAGTAATATTGGTAGAGCATTTTATACCGTTTTTTCGAAGCTGGGCGAACATCCCCTTAGGGTCCGGGAAGGTTCTCGGGTTGGTGGTGAATGTTCTGAACCCGTCCTATTAGAACTAAGAGTTAGTAACCCAAATAGCTCCTTACCAAGTTCCGGTGGGCCTGAATACCTGGAAATCAACATCGATATGCAGTCCGTCCAAGGGGATGCCGACGCCGCGGTATTGGTCAACCACGGCGTAAAGATCTTCCACCTTCTCATACCCATAACCTGGTAAAATACTCGAAACGTTAGCGGGAGTGCTAAGCCTTAAAGAGATAGTAAAGGATGATTTCCGCGAACTCACAGGCTTGGTGGTGACCTAAAACATACTTCGGCTTTAGTTTCGGTCTTCCTATAATGCTAGTATATAGACTGGTAGTGCAGAAAATGGTCAGCGAATGCCATAGGAGGGGAGAAGAGAGTCTCGGTGGAGGGAGCAGAATAGACTAACCGAGTAATTTCCGGCACGGTGTTGGCACTGATCACGTAGATATCCATTGCATTAAACCTGGTTCCTAGCTTGATAAAGCCAGAATTAGTGAAGCCAAAATCGACAGCGATTTGAGAATAGTTGTCCAAAAAGCTGGCTGTAACGTTTGCGTGTTCCGGGTTTGAATTTACGTCCATGTAAAAGGGGTCGGAATGGTATCTAGCCCGAGATGTGTGAGTTTACAAGTCTCCCACCGACCCGAAAGGGTAATAATACTTACAAAGGCTCGCGGGCATCGAGAGGGCCTCTGCTATATACCTGTTGGTATTGCATGTTATCAAAATCTGCCAAGATTCCCGGCTAGCGAGGTCAAATATATTCTAACCAGGGTTTAGCCTAGGTATCACTTACTAAAGTAGTTCATAAAGGTTGGGGTTTTCATGAAACTAGTGCCTCCTTGCTCCCCAAAGCCAATAAACTCCCCATGGCCAGCTTTGATGACGTCCAAAACAACTTGCTTGACAACGGAAACCACCGGGTGAATATTCCAGAGGAAGGTCTTTGGGGAGGTTTGCCAAACAATCTTCTCGGTTGCACGTGAGGCCGTTGAAGGTGCTTCCGGAATTGGGTAGAGGTCGGGCAATGGGTTCAGAACACGAACCGCCTACCGTATCACTCGTGAGCACACAACCAGGCGTAAAGGGATAGTCATGCTATCACCTGGATACGAAAGGGGTCTTTGTGGAGGAAAAGCTTCATTCCATCCCCAACTTTATAATATTGCTGCTTCCCCTCTCTTTCTAGAACCTCTGTGACAGCTGACTAATGGACACGCGGGTTAGGACAACAGCCAATCACACAGGAACCGAAACTCACCGAAAAAATCCAACACTTCCGATCTACTGACTCCTTAAGCTCAGTATCCCAAGTGACGCCCAAGAAGGTATCCAAATCGTGAACAAGTTGGGACATATAGTCCTCGATGATTGTGCGACTATAGTCGTGGTGTAGAAGTCATGTTCAGTATTGAGAGCCAACACCTAGCTGTTTGCAGACGTACCTGTTTGAATCATCATATTCTTCCGGGCTTCTAACGGCAGGATCATATCGAACTCTGAAGAGAGTAGGGCGAACGAATTGAACAACACAGAGAGTTTTATCATCAAAAGTAAGAGTCACCCCGTGCCAGTCCTCTGGCTTGGCAGCGGTGGGTGGGGGTACTTGAGAAAGTGAGGCTATCTTAGTTGGCCCGGCCCAACCTTGGGCCCGCCGATAGTATTCCTCTGCGGTGATGAAGTTGATAGGATCATCCATGATTACTGTTCAGAACGAATGGAGTGTCAAAGGGATGAAAAAAGTGAGGTAGGAGCGCGGGGAGTACCGAAAGGGGAGATAAGGAAGAAAGAAGAGCTTGGGGAGTGGATCTAGAGACGGGAGAGAGTAGGGCCTTAAATACGAAGAATGCTGAGGGGCTTTTGGCCGGGAAACATACGAGAAGGTAGAACATTGGAATACGCAATCCGCTTGAATACAAACTCCTTCCTAGACGAAACCCGGCAAATGAATCAAAGCTTGCATTCGGGAGTTTGTTGACATCTCAAGTCCCCCCTATATCTAACGCAACGAGAATAGATTACGACTCCCGCGTCATCGTCAAGTACTTTCCACATCGCCGAACCGACATGGGCTTCAGACTTAATATCAGTCTATATTCCTCAAAGATCTGCGTATGACATATGGTTCCGTTTCTGGGATTCTGCATCTGCCGCGTTACACAAGAGCCGGGGCCCAACTGCGTAGTACTGCGGCATGGGTAGTGCCATCCAGACATGTGTTCCCGAGTGAGGTTCTATAGCTCTGCGCAGTGAATATACATCTTGCTCACTGTGTCTGCCCCCCNGGTATGGTATGCAGCGGATGGAGCAAAAGGCAGAAAATGCCCCCAGAAACCCCCGGCTCAGAGGTAATCGCGTTCACGATCCGTGCTAGGAGATGTAATGCTGTAGAGCCCAGTCCAGATCTGAATGAGAGACTGAGGTTTGTGTGAATTAGATAGATCTGCGGTAACTCAATTGATTGCTCTCGAATGTAGCCGCGATGCGCATCGCTTCGCTCCCGCACTTAAAAAAATTAACTGCGGTTGGATGAGAGATTTTCAAATGGCGGGGAACAGCGGAAAATACCGGTACTCGTGGTGCTGGGAGAGTACCGTATTCTTGGATGGATGCAGCTGCACTCAAGAACGCTCTGACCTTGCGATTTGCAGGATCGTGTTTGCACAGTGCTCGGCCTTTCGATCTATAATAACTTGGTTGTTTAACCGAGCACAGGGTACTCATCCCAGTATTTTTACGGACGCCCTACTCTTGGTCTCTCCTTCCCCCCCCAAAAAAAAAGGGATGTTTAGGGTATTTGACTTCGTTCCGACCTCAATGTTAAACCCTTTTCTGCCAAACTTTAATTCCAGTGAGGTTATGATACTAGCGCTTGAAGGTTAGTGCGGCTAGGTACAGGTATTGGGGCTAGTGCCCTTGGGACGACGGAATTGTCCTGAGTTGTGACATCATATTATGATATGAGATGTTACTCGTCCCAGGCAAGAAGTACAGGTATCCGAAAACAAGGATAGAACAGGGATTCGCAAAATATATGGCAAAAGTCCGTGCATGTCAGAGCGCCCATACAAAATCACAACTCGTATTTTCGAATACTTCTTCCCTGGGACGAGTACTGTACCAACATTTTTCCCCTCATGCCTTATCATACGTCGCACAACCACCTACCCCACTTTTTGTAAGCGCAATTTCCCCGTATCTGGGGTGATGCCCGCCAACTTCTACAATAATTTGATTATCAAGCATCTATTGTGGACCGGGTATGAAGGGTAAGCCTGCCGAACTTCCGCTAGTTGGCCCGGGCGCCTTTTTGACCGCCGGGAGAACGGTGCTTGCTCCAGCCACCGCATCGGGGGCTCGACAACCCTGTTTCCCATAGCGTGACTAGCCCGTTAGGCTGTACTGAGTATAATCCGTGTCACACACACACAACTTGGAGGGACCAGACCAGGTCCCGAGAGACTAAAGCGCATACCCCAGGTACTCGTACTGTACAGTACTACCGTATCATACTCACTAGAAAGTGCGGTTCGATCATCGGGTAACCCATAGCCCATCCAATCAGATCGCTTTGTTCCTACTGCCCTAACCTGTTCCTCTCAGCAACAACGAGGCGTCCCTAGCAAGCCGGGCAAAAGGGGGAAAAGGGGGGAAAGAAAAAGGGAGAACAATAGGAAATCAACAGATATCTCTCACTTGGTCGATATACGAAAGAAAGCTTCCCGCCAACTATCCACACTGCCAGGAGCTGGGCGTGATTAGGCTGAGGGCCTCGCACCAGCGACAAAAGAGCAAAATCGTTTCACCTCCCTCAGAGTCTCACGGCCGGGCACCGCCTGCACTCATCCACAAACGACGTGCATTTCGGTATGCATGCCAAGCCGGGATCTACCCGTATTTACCCTAGTCCCTAAGAGCGGTAACAGATATTTCCGAATGATACTTCTAGGATAATTTCCACCCATCGACTCCTCATTGCCGACCGGGATTATGAGATACTTTCGCCAAATTGCATGTTTGCAACTCTGCCCAGCTTGTCATCGCTGTGGAGGGGATAAACAGCGCAAAACTTATGGCATCATACCAATTGTGCAACTTTTGCTGCAGAGATAATGCCAAGAGAGAGGGGACACCGTATCATACCCGAAATCGTCAACTCAGGCCACAAGGAGGAGCGAGCCGGAACACGCAAACAAAATGCGGGAAGATGTTGCGGATCCTGTTCAAAATACGGTATCTCATTCCTGTACGGTGGTGTGACTGTGTCGGTCATGTGACACAGTCACATGACCAGTTGTTATGCTAGAAGATTCTAGCAGGGTATATAGATTTCCTTGGTATGAGTCAGTGTTCGTGTAACCATAGAAGGGTATAAATAGGGGTGTATTTTTCCTTTCTGTTAGAAGAGCACGCAAGCTTGGATTAATCTATGAGTCTTAAAGATATATCTTGTTCACCAGGTCTACTCCACTATCACAAGTGCAAGTGACTTAGATACAAATATTCTCAGGTTATGAGCCCGGGTTTGTGAGATCTTCCGCAAACCTGAACATCATATACCACAAGGCCATAAGAGCACTCCTAAGCGAGCGTATACCGTTAATCCTCCCCTCAAACACCTCCTTCAACAAAAACCAACCTGGCCCGCCAGTACTTTGATGCACTAGACTGGTGGACGTGTCCTTACTGCAACAAAAAACGCCCTCTTTCACCTGATTATCTTCTCCCTTCCTGTTGTGAAAAGTACTACGACGATATACGCCGTGACGCAATCAGGAGCCTAGGCGAGATAAATAGTTGGCGATTTTGGTCACAAAGAAACCGACCCCTTCCACAAAACAGACGATCAGAAACGACAGTAATCGGAAACGTACCACGATAAAGCAATATGTCGAACGATACCGAAACTGTCTTCAAGCTATCCGTAACCGACTACCCAAAACTACAAGGACAAGAGAACTACCAGACTTGGGCGCAAGCCTGGCTGGTTGCCTTCGAAGTCCTTAGTCTGTCAGAGGTAGTACTGGGAACGGAAAAGAAGCCTGAGATCCCTACGATCGGAGCATCAGAAGATGCTACAAAAGTCACGACGTGGAAGAAAAAGGACACTAAAGCTAGATTCTACCTCTACCAAGCAGTAAACTCCATCTACCATGCCGACATCTCTGCCAAAAGTTCAGCAGCGGAGGTCTGGCAGGCGTTCAAAGACCGATTCGACAAAGAAACTCCCGCTACCAACATGATGCTACTTGAAGCCATCTGGAAAATCAAACTTGTCTCCACCCAATCCATCTCCGACCATGCCACAAAGTTCGAAACTGCATGGAACCGTCTTGCACAACGATGTTCATCAGCTGATGATGAAACAACCAACGAATTCCGAACCGCGATGCGAGCATGGACACAAGCAGAAGAAGTCAAGGGCACTGTCTTCATGCTATCCATCAACGAGTTGCACCCTGATCTATGCGATGTCTTGTCGGCAAGAAAGACAACCAGATACGTGGACGTTCGGGATTACTTTCTAAGCAGGGCAGCAGAAAAAGGAGAAGGTAAAGAGGAGGAAAAGGTACTGTCAGTACCTTACAAGAACAAGAAACAGATGTATTGCACATGGTGTGCAGCAAGAGGTGGGAAAAGCGATACCCACAATACTAACAAATGTCGAGGTCTCTCAAGGGAAAAAGCCAAAAAGAAGAAACGGGACAACAAGCCAAACACCGCAGCTGTTACCGACGCTACAGTCACGGTTCTGATGGCGAAAGCCAAGGAACCTCCTACACCAGAGGAAGAGGTTGTCTGTACGACAATCGGGGAAGTCTCGACAGAATGGTTATGTGATTCTGGGGCATCGAACCACATATCTCCCAATTCAGGTGACTTCCAAAGTCTTACGCCTTCCTCCGAAAAGATAGTAACAGCAGACGGTAGAATTCACCAGGCAACTGCATCCGGAGATGCTTACCTCCACGTGTGCCTGTTGGATGGAACCAAACATACAGTCATCCTCAAACGAGCACTGTATGTACCCACGTTTCGATACTCATTGGTATCTGAATCCCGATTGGACGATGTTGGAGTAAAGGTTACGGTAGAAAAAGGAAGAAGGATGTTTGAGAAGGAAAGGAGGATTTTCATGGTTGCGGATAAGAAAAGTGGGTTGTGGTATGTTAGGATGAGTAATGAGAAGTCTTTTGTTTCTGTTTACGAAGAACGGCACAAAGCCCTTGGACATCCGAGTGTGATTAAGGATTGTTACAAGGACGCCACCCCTATCGCTCCTCCCTCAGACTTTCATTGTACAACATGCAATCGAAACAAAACCACGCATGTAAAACCAAAGTCAAAGGACATCGAAACCAAGTCAGCTTTCGACAAAGTCCATTCCGATCTTAGTGGTCAAATGTCCACATCTACACTGGGAAAAAATCTCTACTACATGACGTTTATAGATGATTATACCAGGTATTGTTGGATTTACCTACTAAAGACAAAGGACGGAGCAGAAGTTGCCATAAAACACTTCTGGGAAATGGTACTTACTCAATTCGGTAAACGAGTCAAGCGATTGCATAGCGACCAAGGAACCGAATACCTTAACCGGAAAGTGTCTGAATTCTTAAACACAAAAGGAGTCATCCACACCACATCACCAGCCTACAACCCTGAATCAAACGGAGTCGCAGAAAGGCTAAATCGGACCCTTACAACAATGGTACGATGCATGATGCCACCTGAACGAAAATCATTGTGGGGAGAGGCCTATTCCACAGCGGCTTACCTCTACAATCGACGGTGGCATTCATCAATAAAAACAACACCTTTCGAGCAACTATATAAAATGAAACCCACGATTAGTCACCTCCATCCCTGGTTCGCCGATGTCATGGTACATATCCCAGCTGAGAAGCGAGGAAAGTTTGACCAGACAGCAGAAGAAGGTCACCTAGTCGGATACACTTCCAGTCCGACGATTTACCGTGTTTACATACCTAAACGGCACACTGTGATCGAAGCAAGGAATGTGAAATTTGGAAAGACAAAAGGGGTATCGTTTGAATATCTTCAACGAACAATAGAAAGAGAAGAAAAGGAAATGTCGGATCAATCTAGTGAATCGGAACGTACCGATGAGGATGGGTCATCTACCCCAGTAAGACCGACAACACCAGTACCACCTCCGACTACCTCTATGCCCGGCGAATTCCAGTCAACACCTATTCCTCCTCCAGATACCTCCTCCTCGGAACCTCCAGCACCCCGTCGTTCTACTCGAGAATGCACTCAGACACAGAAAGCACGAGACGTAGAAAAACTTCAGATAGAAAAGAAGATACGGTCTCTGCAACGTCAAATAAAAGGAAACGAACGGGATTGTAAGCTGGAAGGCCTAACCGAGGACGAGATGCAACTTCTCCAGGAAAGAAGAGAGGAACTTGATGAACAGCTTCGGAATGAAGAAGGGAATCTTCAAAGATATACGGTTGTTGGTCTCATGTATCACATACCAGACCCCAATACGTATAGAGAGGCCATGGAATCGCAGGAGAGAAATGAATGGCAGAAAGCCATGGACGAAGAGATGAAGGTACTGAGAAAATGAGAAGTAGGAGTGGAAGTGGAAAAACCAAGTGGAAAAAAGGTATTAACAGGACGATGGGTTTATAAGGCCAAAGTCAAAAAGGATGGCACTATCGAACGTCGGAAAGCACGATACTGCGCAAAAGGTTTCAACCAAGCCCCAGGCGAAGACTATGAAGAAGTTTATGCCCCCGTTGCTCGGTTAGAATCCCTAAGACTCCTGCTGGCAGTAGCTGTCAAACGTGGTTATAAGTTCCGACAGATCAACATCAAGAGCGCCTTCCTATATGGCAACATAGACATGGAAACCTACCTGGAGCTCCCGGAAGGATATCGCGAACCAGGCAAGGTCTGGAAGCTTAAGAAAGCCATCTACGGACATAAGCAATCCCCAAGACTATGGTACCAACGACTAACCAAAACCCTCGAAACCATGAACCTTAAAGTTACCGACTTCGACCCATGTATTCTTGTTGCAAAAAACCTCTTTTGTTGCATTTACGTTGACGATATTCTAATAGCCGGAAAACCCTCACTAGTCGATACATGTATTGACAAAATACAATCCCATTTTCAATGTACGGACTCTGGACAAGCATCACTACTGTTAGGCATGCAGATCGAAATCTCAAAAGACAATCTCAAAATCTACCAGGAACGGTATATTACTGAGATCCTCGAACGATTTGACCTAAGCGAAGCCAAACCAGTTGCCACTCCTATTGAAGTCCATACTACACTTATGAAAGCAAAAGACGATGATCAACTATGCGATCAACGACAATACCAGTCCATCATTGGATCGCTGATGTACGCCGCTGTCGCTACAAGACCTGACATCGCACATGCCACTGCTTTCCTCAGCCAATTCTCCTCAAAACCCACCACCACACATCTTACCGCCGCAAAAAGGGTACTTAGGTATCTAAAAGGAACCAAGACCAAGGGATTACGATACAACCGAGACAACAAGGAACAACCATTGAAGATCTTTACTGATGCTTCATTCGCCTCAAATCTCGAAGACAGAAAATCGTTTACCGGTCTGATCGTACAAGTTTACGGAAGTACCGTAATATGGCGATCAAAGAAACAAAAAACCGTAGCAACATCTACAACAGAAGCCGAATACGTCGCACTCGCATTTGCCGCTAGACAGAGCGTCTGGCTTAGCCGAGGAATGTCACATATGGGAATTGAGACTGTACCGATCCTATACTGTGACAACACAGCAGCCATCAAGCTTACCGAAAACGCGGGCGTTTCCGACCGAACGAAACATATCGACGTTCAGCACCACTACACTAGAGAGCTACGGGAAGCGGGGAAGATAGATGTGATAGCAGTTGGAACCGAGGACAACTTGGCTGATATATGTACAAAGGGATTAGTTAAGGTGACATTTGAAGGGTTTTCTAATAGGCTGGGAATGGAACCGTAGGGGAAGTGTTCAAAATACGGTATCTCATTCCTGTACGGTGGTGTGACTGTGTCGGTCATGTGACACAGTCACATGACCAGTTGTTATGCTAGAAGATTCTAGCAGGGTATATAGATTTCCTTGGTATGAGTCAGTGTTCGCGTAACCATAGAAGGGTATAAATAGGGGTGTATTTTTCCTTTCTGTTAGAAGAGCACGCAAGCTTGGATTAATCTATGAGTCTTAAAGATATATCTTGTTCACCAGGTCTACTCCACTATCACAAGTGCAAGTGACTTAGATACAAATATTCTCAGATCCTCGTTCGATAAAATTCACCGTTTATCTCGTTGTGTCAATAGACTTGTGGCATCCAAAGCATAAAATATCGGTGGCGTAAAGCCAAACTTCTCTAAAAGAAATGGAACCATACTTGTACAGGTACGGTAGGAAATCTCAAGCGGTAAAGCATGGCGTCACTTTAACATCGTTACTATGCTTCCCTATTGGCAAGAGTGCTCCTACGAGTACTCCCGCTAGTCAGCCTATCCCTATCCTCCGTGAATGCTCGTAACGCCGGAATTGGGTGTGGGATTCAGCGCAGATTGGGGCCTCGGGCTTTCCGGCTCTAGAAAAGACTCAGGATCCCGTTGATAACACCTGGCATGGGTGGATGAGAGAGGAAAGGAACTTGATGTATTTCCTAGCTCCGTAGGCAGCTATATAAAGGGAATACATGACTTCTAACACTTGCACGCACACAACCCTCCATGCCCTAGCGCATGAGGATAACCCCAGTACTACTACACACCAACACCCATCACCGGAAGTTTAATGATGCGCACGCCGAACCCTTCGCAACAGCAAGTACGCCCCGTTGTATGATACGCCTAGTTGAAACCATTGGTGGTCTATATTTCACAAACTCCATGTCCGGCATATCCCATATTGCCGGCTATCCCTGAATTCTCAGAGGCCCGGTGGGGATGGCTCATAGAGAGCCACCCCTCCGGACGCTCAGTCAAGGACTCACTCGGGGCCACACTCTGCCCCGATGATAGATATCCCACTGTGGCTCGGGATAAACCCGTGATTATCGTATTTCTGGCAGCGGCACCTTTTAAGCTTAGCCACTTGCCAATTTATCCACCGACCAATCTGGATAGCTTTACTGGGCCCTGCCCACCCCGAACACGCAATCCTAAAAGTGATGCACCGCTGTTATCCTTTGCCATCGTGATAATATTCTACTGGAGCGGAAGGCTGGATGCTATCCATGGACGGCCAGCTGGCTGCGGTAGCAAACCCTTCCGACGGTTTGGGGGCTCGGAGGAGTGCGCCTAGCGATATTCCCCGAGGAATATTCGCACCAACAGTCTGTAGCCTGAAGGTGGGTTGGGTTCCCGATGTTGAAGAGGACAATCAAAGCCGTTAAGGAGAGTGAAACAAACATGGAGATTTATGCCGATATCATATATATTGCGATCGCCACCGGTGTGGGTTAGGTCCGAGGGAAATCCAACTTCTCGGGGCATCCCACCAACAGAGTTGAGTAGGGAGAGTGGGATTTTTCCCATTGGAATTCGCGCGATATCTTCAATCCATCGGCGTCGCGCTCGCCCGGGGGGGCGTGATGCTGCAGGTTTGATTAAGGTCTCCACATACCCGAGTAGGATGCAGGGCGTGGATGCCAGCGAGGGCGCTAAAGGCGTCAGGAGAGGTCGTGGGTAGGCACGGGAACTAAACTCGACAACGAAAACGCGCACCGACTAGGGTACCATTAAGATACCTCTATTAGTACCGCGAAGGGTGAGAATAGTCCCTCCCGGATTTGCATGGGAGCGCACCTCCGAGGGCCAGAGTGGGAAAACAGTCCTCCCCCGATACGAGCCCCTACTAAGGCTAGCGTTGCTGGATATCCTGCCCCATCCCCCTAAGCCGAGCAGTCCCCGACCCGATCACACTCCGCTACTTCACACCGACTCTTTGCTTGACACCGGCAATCGTCAATCTATCTCTCCGGACAAGTTATCGTTCCCACTTGGCTTGGCGACCAGCGCAGTCGCCTCGAAAGGAGTAATTCTCTATGGCCTTCCTTTACATAGCAAACACAAAGCCAAGCTCCGGATGGCTACTGGGCAGCCATTCAGGTAGCTCGCTTACAGATAGCAAGTTTTCGATCTCAGACTAGCAGGTCGGGCACCCATTTTTTAACTTTTTTCCAGGCTCCTCCAAAAGCAGGCAAACAGTTTACAGCCAATCGTTTTACTCATCTAGGTTAATATTCCCTCCTTGGCTGCCTGATAGGTGCCGGGGATAATGGGGCAGTGAGAACTGCAAGGTCTGGCAAGAGGTTACGGAACGGTTGTTTGGGATTAATCAGCCAAATGTATCCCAGTCTGTTCTTATTAATGGGCCCCTGCCCTTGTACTGCCTCGGAGGAGGAGATATTCGAGTATCATACCTAACTTGAATGAAGGGAGCTGACTCACCAAAGAGACGTGGTAGTCTGTTAACATACCCTATCCTTCTCGCGCGGCCTATCAAGTAGTCTGTTTACCCAAACGAAGCACCAAGATATCACAAAGCACCCGAGAAAATCGGTTAGGGACTGTTTGGTGCGGTCAGGTTGGCCTTTCAACTACAGGCTAGTTCCTTCTTTTACCTCCTTATCCCTGGCCCCACGGAACACGTGGGAACGTGCAAGTACGATGGCTAGCACTTCAATGCCTGCCGCAATCCTCTGCTGCGTAGCACCCTCATACACCTACCGGGTGTGAATAGTGTGGACGCAGAACATATCATAGTAGATGGAACGGTCGGCAGGGGCTCAGCCTGGGGGTGCCAGATTCGTATTTGTTGGGATATCTCTCGTGGTGGCTTACTTACCCTTCATTACGTATGACTTATTCCCCTATTTCATTTATTTTGCCGGCAATCTCTATTAGACCCTGTACTCTTCCTTCTCTTCAGACAGCTGTCACATAGCTTATCGATATATGTGTACACCCTCTCGTTGAACGATATCAATCTCCACTCTTTCTTTTGCTACTCTCTTTGTGGCTCCGATATAAATTTAGAAGCGAATATGCCGGTATTACGACGCCTGCCGCACCTGCTCCACAAAATATTCCGGCCCCTTATGAGCTCGTCAGTGGACCCCCACATCACTTATCAGGACAGATTCATACTCCCCCACCGTCGCCAAATGATCCATCACTTCTCAGCCTGGAAAGTTATCATGAAATATCACTCGACTTTCTGCTCACTCTCTTGCCTCAGTATTCCGTGTAGGGAGGCCCGTGCAGAGGGCCGGTGGCGCCTGGCTCCCGTGGGGGACCGCTTGCTACCGCCGGATGCGCCGTAACTGGGTACTTATAGGCGGGTGCGAGAGCCATATTCCGTGGTCGGGAGTATAACTGGCACCCATATCCTGTTATTTTTCCATGGCTGCTGACACCCCCTCCCCGAACTATAGTGTCCTCTTTGTGTCATCCATCAAACTACTCTCCCTCCTTTGATGTTTCTCCTTACCGTCGAAGTATGTGAAATTACCATTTCTAGTATTAAATTTCTCTTTTAAACCTAGTACCGGTCCTAACTCCTGGGTTCACTAGCCCTACTGCCTAGACGGGAATGGCTTCAACACCCGGTAAACCAGCAAGCCGCCTCCGGTGCTGGTAATTGGGGAACGAACAGGACTTACAGCGAGTGGTTTGTGATCCTCACTTTCGCCTTCTTGTGGGATTCGCGTTGATTCTAACCTTGGTATTGATGGGTTACTGTTGAGCTGGGCTCTGGTTTGTGGGCTTTATTGTCGGGCTGTTTGATTTGTTAGACATCTTGGGGTCTGGCCTCTGGAATATATTAGCCTGAGTCCTATTTGAGTGACTCTTTCTGCCTAGGATATATGATACTGTGCGTGTAATTTCATAGAAGATGAGTGCCCTCTTCCTCCCTCGTTTTGCCAAATTTACCTCGGCATTGGATAACCCGAATCTTGGTTTCATGAACATCATCTTCACATAGGGTACGAATTACGGCACTGCTACGTAGTCTCGGAGGAAGATGGGGAAAGATAAACGGGTCGATTATTGCCTATGATACAACAAATTTCGGAAAATTGAATTCTGGGTAAGGTCTATTAGAGCTCCTGTGCACTCTTCTCGCACACGCTAGCCCATCGAGCTCCGTCTTCTAAGCTCAACTCCCCATCACACCCGGGACCAGTGTAAATATGCACTACCGCTGAAAATTATGATCACAATCAGGGCTAGCAACAATCCAACAGCGATGCAATCCAGCGAACTCGCTTTGGAGCTTCGATTCTGGCTTTCGCTCTCCATAGCCAGGTCTCTTCGGTATCGTTTTCCGTCCGACATACCCGCTGTGGGGTTTTCAATGGAGAAGTGGACTGACTTCTTTTCGGATGATCTCGGTTTCTCGGAGGAGCGTAGGATTGATGTCGGTTGACTTGGTGCAGTAGGCGATGGTGGTGGTGTTGGATCGCTGGGAGGCGATTTCATGGGGATAAGGTGACTTGGTGACATCTCGTTGACGGTGGTGGTATTGGTGGGTGTGTCTGATGGAATGGTGGACGGTTAAGAAATAGGGACCGTATATATGGAGAAAGTGCTGGGCTCGTCTCGCGTTGGGACATATGAAAGAGAAGAAACGGGTGTGTTTCAGGGTTTCAAGATGGAAGCAGCTGGCAAGACAACTTGGTGAAGCTAGTTTCAAATTCTATCATATCATACCTCGCAAGGCGGGTCTACCGTGGCCTTATCGGTCCGAAACCCCTTTCTCCACTACTTAACCAGGGTGCCGATAGGGAGCACTCTACCTAAAAGAAATAACCCGGACCGAATGGACCCCTTGCCTTACCACCTCAGCTTCCCGACCTTCCCCCGGCGGAAGAGCCCCCTCCCATGCCTTGCGTTCTTCCCTATCATTTCCATGTGGCCCACGGGCTGGGTATTAATGTCCTTCGAAGAGGGAGAGTTTTCGTCTTCTCCTGCAGCTAAAATTTCCTCGCCGGTCGGATCAGGTTGATAATACGTTGTTCTAATCACCCCGGTCCTAAGTACACTAATTCTGCGGACCTCGTTGAAGTACGGGTCTCGGACTCTGGAAGCACGTTTAACTTGCTTTCTTATGTTGGAGCTCTCTAGAGGGGAATTGATGAGAACGGAAACTCTGGGTAACGCGGTAAGAGGCCTTCCATCGTCCCGATCCGATGGAGGGTTAGGCGACGGGGCGATAGGAGGAGAAGATGCCTGGCGGGTTGGCGCAGTAAGAGGTGGTTGGTGCTCGGGATCTCCGGGCTCCCGTAGCCCTCCTTCCTGGGGTGTTCTCCGCGGTTCGGGGTAATTCCCCGGATGTGGGAACCCCGGGCCGTGGACATTGCGCTCTGTCTTCGGACCCGTATCCCTACCATGCGACACAATTGTAGCCTCATGAGCCCTTTCATAATCCCGATCCTGGTCCTGCACGTCGGTCTCCCTAACAAGAGGAAAAGGTCTCGAAAAGTTTCTCCAGCCATTCGACTCGGTCCCCGCTCTTGCAAAAGACCGCATGGGCAGGGATACCTCACCTTCTCTTGGTTCGCTTGCTACCTCTAAATCAATACACCCAGCATCACTCGCCATCTCAATAAACGCATCCATCCTGGAACGAATCATGCGAACACTATCACTCAACTCCCCCAAGGCAACGGAAACCTTCTCCAGACTTTGTTGCTGGGGGCAGTCTCTATCATCAACTAGCCCTTGGAGTTTCTCAAAGCCATCAGAAAGGGTTCGGAAGAGAGTTCTTTGCTGGAGAATGAGGAGAGGAAGGATATTCGGCTTGGGTCGGGCCTCGGGACGGCTAATCGGGGGGTTTGGAGAGAGGGGAGCTTGCGCACCAGCTCGGGTTGTAGGATGTTCTACCATTTGATTTTTCGGTTCGGAGGGTTGAAGCTGGCACTGAGGATGAGGGAAATGAGGGTAAAGGGAGATGAGAGTAGAAGGACCTATATGTGTTTAGCGGCGGGTGTTTCCCAATTCTATTTTTTTTCTATTCTCTCAATGGGGGAACACAATAGCAGGATGGCGGGACCAATAGACACGGCCAATGGGGTTGGAATACAATGGCGATGTACTACCGTTCCGATTGTGCTTGTGGGGCCTTCCTCTGAGGGCTAAAAACAATGGAGAGGTGGAGGTGATTAAATGCCTAGGTAATTGCTCTTTCGTCCCTATTTCGTTTGTTCCCAATTGTGGCAGGTCTCGTAATGGGTATCTTACAATATCATATGACTCGACCTGAATTAGAACAGAATTTGTCCTTCGCTTATTCAAAAACCCGGACAACAACATGAGTGGGACCTCGGTGGGAAGGTTTTGTCAAGGTGTCATAGTTGTAAATCGAACTGTCCTTTTCAACAGAGTAGCGAGGCTAACGTTTCCGGGCGTGCGCTAGTGAACTGTATCTCAAACTTTCCCAGTTTCAGGAACAACTCCTAGATAGGGCGGCTATAATGGGCTTGTTTACACTTTTGTTTGCCAAAATATTGGTATAGTTTGCACCCCCGAGAGGAGCAGAGGTCGCGGCCCACAGCGTCTTTTGTGCTGGGCTGAGCAAAATCTCCCCAATATCGGCTACTGTTAGAAGAACCCATTAAAGCTGCACAGCCTCGAATGATCTGCCAAATATCTATCCCGTAAAACCTATCATAGCACGAGTAGCCCCCCTCAGTAAGTAGCAAGTCACAATTCCCACCACCCTATCCACAAGCGGAACACACCTTACCCTATATTGCTGTCTAATGGCCCTGTGAAAATGTTTCGGACTGCACCATAGGTAAAATTCCCGAGCAGTGTGACCCCACCAGGCACCCGTCAAGAAGCACGTTTCACTATTTTGTTTCCCCCTAACCCACTAGCCTTATCCCTTACACCTGCCAAACCCTGGTCTGCAAGTAGCGACGTTGCAGATTTCTATGATACTTGGAGGTTAGTGTGGCTAAGCATGCGATTGTGCGCTAAGCTTTGGTGGGGGCGGGAGTGGAATCTGGGTATTCCTTTCAGCTGGGGAATTATGCATAAAGTCCTGAGAGAGAATGTGTATAGTATGATAGCCATAGTGGAAGGGTTCGTAGGACGCCAGATAGGGTTATGGTATGCTTGCGGATTGACATCTGAATGCTCCATCATACCATGGCGGGGGGTCGAGTAACCGGGCCCACCGGCTCGGCAGCCCAAGTTGCGCTTTGGTCGCCGCTCCCATGGGAATGATATCGGGATTGCTGCCCAATATGAAGATTTTGGTAAGGCATTCAGTATTGCGCGACAGCATCATCGCTTGAGACGAGGGTTCATCTCCGCGACGGCAAGCGGAGTTCTGACGGACCAGCCGTAGTTAGGGTAGTCAGGGGTTTCTAAGCTCCCGTTGAAGGCCAGCGTAATACCAGTGATTGGGAGAATCTTTGGGCTGCAAAAGGCAATCTCCATCCAGCCGCACCTAGTTATAGTGAACGCAAAAAAAAAAAACTATTCACTTAGGGACCAGCCAATAGCAAGCCCAGAAAGATGGCTAAGACACCAATCACAGCCTTTCCCTTCACTCCCCGTTCACTATAGCCAGGCCCAACTGTAGTAAATGTGTATCAGTTCCCCACCCATAATTGCAATGAAGCGGGCAATTTACCCCAAGACCAGAATCCCTCTGCATAGCGAGGGCTCAACGCCTACCGCGGGTTATGATATGATAACCCAGTTTGTTCCGCTGCATTGGGCTCCCGGGTCAGACACGCGCACGCACGCACATACAGGCAGGCCGCGTCGTCCGCCAGCACGTTCCCCTTCTTATCCCCTTCAGCCTTCTCCTCTCCTTCTGTCTTTCCCTCACCACCTCAACTCGCCATAGAAATCTCCTCCGCACGCACCTTCGCAAACCGTTCAATCGACTCAAACATTTCAAAAAAACACAAGTCACCCATCCACAAAGATGTCTAAATACTACGTCTACCAACGCAGCCCGAACGCACACTATCCCTTTTGGCACTATCACTATGTGCGCACCACCGTTCCGAAGTCCAGCCTTCCAAATATTATGCAGGAGCGCCCGCTGTATGTCTACGATGATGTCACTAAGGCTTATACTCCTATCACTGGCTTCCTTGTCGAGGGGGTCACACAGGTATATTGTCTTCCCGCTTCTCTCTTTCCAATCCGGGATTTGGTGATTAACTGACAAACTATCACAGCTGGTTTAACCACTCCTCCCCGTCCGGTGAGAGAAAAAAAAAAAAGTGGTAGAATGAAAGCTTGACCCCGTTTAGGCAAACAATCTTCTCCCTGTTCGTTCGGTGGTTCGGATGGGGAGCGCAAATAGCGGTGGTGCTTTCCTCTTCTATTGCTAGGGAGTGGTATAGTGATTCGGGTTTCAGCAAAAAAATATCAAAAAAAAAAAAAAAGGGGGGGAGAAAAAGGAAAACACCCGAAAGTGTCAAAAGGAAGGGTATTCTTGTCAACTTGATGTCCTTTGGATGCGAAGTGATGGGAGGGATGGGGTGGAAACAACAGGGATCGGCAGTGTTTGGACTGCTGGTTGTCAATTTCTTGTGTTTCATTTCATTTGTCTTCCCAGTTCTGTTATTGCACTTTTCGTGGGTGGGTTTGCTTTTGCTTTGAAATAGGGAAACAAATTTCAAAGTTACTTTCTTATTCTCTCCTCCTATGGTAATGACTTCAATTACGGGAATTGTTTGGCTTGGCTGGTGAGCGAATACAGTAAGCGCAAAGTTGCTGTCATACAGACAAACGCCTTTCCTGTGACATTTGAGTGTTTACTTTTTTTTTGTTATTTTTTCTCGTACGAACTCTTCCCATCGATAACTCTCCCGTTCGCCGTTTGCAAAGTGGTCATTTGACCGGAGCTACAGCTATTCCTCTAATCAAACGAACGAATAGGCAAGCAAACTACATCGCTGTGTACCAGCAGATGTTTGTGTAAGGGTGTGGAGTCTGAATGTCTGATGGGATCGCGCGGAGTAGCGCTGGTTGTATGGGCTGAACTGATTCCCATCACTTTGAACCCCCGAGATATTATGTGTCTCCAGACAAATAATAGCTGCGGTGGATGCCTCAGCCGCGTGAGGCTTTTCCCACCACACTCGCCAAACTCAAAAGCCTCTCCCGAGGTATCGCTGTCCGTGGCGGTGAGGCAGTTCCTCCCCCCCCTCGCGGCCTTGGCGGGTGGAGAGCTGCATTGATACCTGTCGCTCATAAAGCAAATACCCTTAGAAACCAGTGTCTCAGGTAGTGCTGAGAGGTTATGAGAAGCAATCCAAGCAAGGTGGGATGGAGCAGTTGTTTGTGCATACATAGGTAAAGGCTGGGGAGAGAATTCCGACCTTAGCGAGTACGCAGAAGATTGCACAACCGATTAATCTATTGCGTGGGCACAGGTTTGATTGGGATCTCTACGGCAAGTGCCTTAACCCTGCAGCGGTGACGGATACCGGTCCTCCTGGTCATGCAAAAGGTTGGGTAGGAAACCGGGGGAGGGATCATCCCAGAAGAAGGCGTGCTGCGTTAGAGGCCCCGAAGTTCGAGGGAAACGAGAAGTTGTATTCTCATGCTGGGAAACTGAGAGCTGGGCTGTGGAGGCTATGAGTTGATAGGGATGTTATCAGAGCAATAGAGCAGACATGGTGAGGCGTTAAATTCTCTCTCGATTTCTGTCCGGGGATACTTAGTAGCTGAAGAGGTCTAGACCTCCCCTTTTTCAGTTTCTTCATAAGGGGTATGTTGTCACCTACTTACTAGACACTTTGTTAGATATCGGTTTACCTCTTGGAGCCACTGGCCGTGGATGGGGTAGAGTTAGAATAATATCAGGACTATTTCTTCATTGAATACTGCATCTTCGAGTTTCTAATTGGGGCATTTGCTAAAGCACTTGGCTCGGAAATACTCAGTGTCAGTCCTGGTGGTCTATGCCTATCGAGGCATACTGAAGTTCACTTTGCGACCAAAACTTTGTGTGAAGCAAGAATCCAGCGGCCTATTATCTCTTGCTGGCGTCCACTGAGTCCTCCACCGCCTGGAAATTTCCGGTATGTATTCTAGCAAAACACCCACTGTGAGTCGAGAATAGACGAGCCACCCTCAATAAGGGAACCCGCACTTAGGAACGAAACTGGAGCTGCAGGGCTGTTTTGTCGGTGCTGTGTGAGTAGCGTAGCCCCTACTTGGCCTGCGGTGCAGCGGTACAGTTTGGAGGCAGGAAGTATGAGGGAGTAGTGTGGGCAAATGGATGTGTTAGTGATTCACCAGTAGTGCGAAGGTCGGCGTTTGGTGCTAAATGTGATTGGTAGGATAAATACCGCATTAGGGAGCTCATACTACCATAGAGCAGAGCGCTCCGGCGACTGAAGCCCCACAATTGGAGCCGCAGTGCGAAAAGGCTTAGTTCAGCCTTTAAAGTATAATCCAACATGGTATCGGTCAGTGCATCAAGCCAAAAACGAGCGCACAGCATTGAATCCGGACCCAGGAACGTATTCAATACCGTCGCTTGTACTCTGAATTTTACGGAATTTTAGCTAGGAAGCTAAAGGAATACTTGGCTTGAAGTGGTGTAGCTGAGGCTTTCTGAGAGCGGCCCTGCTAATAAACGTTTCTGACACCGAGGATATGTAGGGAACCAGCCTGGATTGGTGGTGTCACTGCCCCTTTAGGTAGAAGAGAGATCCGACTGTGCTTCTTGCAAACCACCTTTTTTGCTCGCCCGCGGTTTCCGCGATTTTGGTTGTTTTGGTAGTTTTAGTTTGGCTCAATCCAGTTGTAAAAAATCCCCGGAGGATGGTTCTGAATATGTTATGTAACTAGTCACAGCTAATGTATATAACCACATCTACTACCCTCCAACACCCTCCATCAACCAGTGGCGAGCAGCCTCTAAAGCTTCCACCACGGCCCACAAAATGACACAAACCACCATGGCTAAAACCGGATCCAGGAAAACAAATACCATCCAGGCACCGAACATCTCAAGAAGACATGCATAAAGACCCACCACGCAATAACAAATAGTCCCAAGTGACTCCATTACGCTCTCTTCCTCCCTCGGAGCATGACCATCCAACGGCGGAAGCGCAACTTCCTTCCTCTTCCTCCTTTTTTGTCGGGACTCAGCGGAGTTGGGGGTACTGGTAGGCGTCTGGGTCGCTAATCTCAACTTGGGCAATTTCGCCAAGGGGGAGTTCTGAGCTCTAGCTTGAATCGTGGCAATTTCCTTCTCAAATCTGGCTTTGTCGAGCTGGGTTTGGAACTTCTGGAGGGGTGTTACGGCGGGGGATGGGGATTTCTAGTTGGGTTAGTTAACGGGTGCATTGAGGATGGGGGTTAATGCACTTACACTTTGTGAGTGTTCATTAGAGACGCCGCATGGTAGTATTGCGTTATCAAAAGTGCCGCCCGATAGCACCGATCCCGTGCACGTGGTTGCATCTCCCTTTTTCGCTCTCTCCGCTTCTGCGGGCGGTGGAAGTGAGCTATTGCATCGTAAAGCGTATTAGTTCTTGAATAGATGTCTCCACCAGGAAGTTGATGAATGGATGAGATGAGAGACGCACCCCTGCCCACCGGTTATCGACAGCATCTATCTGTTCGTGGTAGCCCGGTGTCAGAGTTATCCCAACTCAGTAGGAAGAATGGAGCGTTGCTGGAAAGCAAGAAAACCACACCCTAGCTTCCCCTAAAGTGAAACCCCCATGATCTATAAACCTATTAGCCTTCAGTTTTTTTTTTCTTCCCCAAACACAATCGGGGCCCAAGTGCAAGGGCTGAGGGCTGATTGAAGGGTTTCGGCGGTGGTGAAGGATATCATACCAGCCACCGCAAGAAGTCCAACAGCGGAGGCCTATTATATTTCTGCAAACTCAGTTCGGGACAAACGTCTAAGAAAATTTCTCAACATAAAAATTCCACCATCCGCCCCAATCTTACACAACATTATCGCTCCTAAATTCCTGAGGTGTTGCCCCCTAGCCACACTCCCAGTCAGTCGGAGGAAAATAATTAGAGAGGAATGAGCGCGCTAACCCGATGCTTGCCAGAGGCCACTTTCCTTCTCAGCCACGTTCGAAATCTTCCCCACATAACCGCCGGAATTCTGCTCTAATCAGTGGCTTCCGCACTCCTTCCAACAACGTCTGGAGTGGTCCCAACATCAGGTCTCCACGTTGCCATGGTATCCTACTTCCATTGACCTTTCCACGCGCATGGCTAAAACCTGCAAGTAGCGCTCGGCAGATCTCATTGAACCGCGAAATTATATCAACCAATATCCACAGTCCTTAAAATCGCGATTTCACTAAACCGCCAATGGCGGGCCTTACCATGAAGTGAATGGAGTTGGATGATGAGGGCATGCCTACAATCGCTTGCTGAAAGTCCGCCCCACCAGAGAGCCCTTCATTCTGGAAATTAGCGCATTGTTTAAGATTTCCCCCTCCTCATTACGGCTCTGGGCCACGGACGGAGGAATAAGCACGTGATTCTTCGAATGGAGCACCGGGCAATTGTCGCATCCTAGCGAGTGAAACAAAACGTTCCCCTGTCATACATGCTGTGGATGGGCAGAAGATGGAATCTTTAGGGATATCGGGTAGGAGGATCTTTGGCGATATTCAGCTACAGATGGGCGGTGAAGCACATGCACTAACAAAGCCATCCCCGTTCTTTCCCCTGCTCTCGGACTCTATGTCTAAGAGGTGTATGATACTCTTTTCCTTCTCTTCTCCCCACCCCTCTCACCACCCCTGCCTTGGGGTGGGCTAACAGGCAACTGCGGAGGGGTGCAGGTGTTACTCAGGTGTACGGGCAGCGCCACGGGCATCAGATTTATCGTCGGGACCATAGATCCGCACGGGGAAAATAATGACCAGTATCTCTGGGAATGACGGTTTTCTCCTTACGGCACCCAAGTATCATAGAAGGCCAGGAGGAGGGGAAATTTTACCGGCATTGCCCCGAATAATATTTTCCATCGTACACACCTCTTCTGATTTTTTCATCTTTTGCGAATGACTCCTCCACCATCTGGGATGGGATGAGTGATAGATCGTGATTTGAGAGATACCTGGTGGATAGTGGTGCTGGTAGCCACCCGGCAATGAAATATTTTTTTCACCAGTGTTAGACGCATCCTAATGTTATGATAAAAAGTCGGCAGATCGTCAATCGAACATCACAGGTTTCCAAACATTTCAATAAAGAATTGCGGCACCCCAGGCTTTGCAATCTCGATGCTTATTTCCGATAACCCCGCGATAATTGGGCCGTCATGCCTTTGATTTAATATTGCGTCAAAACCCGCGGTCCACATCGAAAACATGAGGATTGATAAACGCTTGACCTTGTAAAAAAAATATCTTTCTCCAATCTACAGTAATCGTTTTCAATGCTTAGGTAAAGATATACCTGGTTCGTAACTTCAACTAGTGTATTAGACGGGGGAGCGAATCGAACACGGATGTGACTCACTTTATATTCAAATTCCACTCAGATCTCCACCGCAAATTTTTGACAAAATTAAGCTTGCGAATTCGGGTTAAAAAAAAAAGTGGTTCTAACATACTGTGCTGCCAAAAATACCTCTTACTCTTGTGAACCCCAATCCTCCTACAGTTGCGAGGTCAGTTGAAATTTCTAGATTTCTATCATACTTTTCTTTCTTTCTTTCTCCCAGTGATTCACTCCCGTCTGACATACCTCACGGTCCGATTTGTTACCCGCCCAAATATCTGAACGTGCTCATTATGATATATAATATAATACACCCTAGAGTTTTTGTATCGTGGGATTCGTCGAATGGAGCTGTTGCTGCCGGGTCAAACTTCAAACTTCGTTAAGTTCAAGGCACTTGGTGTACAGTACAGTATCGCGCGTCTCTTTGGTAACCGAGCTAGCACCGTACAGAGAATGACAGAAAGTGGTGTCGTACAGCCAGAAGGGACCCTAATATCAAGGCCACTAGTGCGCTAGCACTTGCTTGATGGAGAAATAATAGACAGTGGATGCAAAATAACCAGCTACATCTCCCCGCTTTTTATATCTCCAGATCAATACCGGTGGTTCCCTACCCCCCCCTCTCCCACACTCCTGTCATACCATACACATCACTATCCCGTGAACTGGTGAGACGATGAAGATTTTTCTGCTGTCCCTCTTGGTGTCTGGGGCAGAGATGACCAAGATACTGTTTCTGGATTCTTCGGTGATGGTCTGACAGCGGGCAGCCGGCGTGGGTGCGGTCATTTGGCTGATGTTTTCTGGTCAGAATTTTACACATTGACTTGTAATATGCACCGACAGGGGAGACACAAAAATTACCTCTTCGTCTCAGTACCCGGGGAGATAATTTTTTCTAGCTCACCGGCAGTTCATGCGCACGATGGCACAGCACATAAGGGAAAGGATCCAGGGATCAAAAGTCCGGGCGGTCACAAACGTGCACCTCCGGCAACCCCAAAATACTTCGGAGCAAGGGGTATGTATGGCAGTTCACTGGGCGAGATGAATGTGCCTCTTCCAGTCGTTGAAGCGATATTGGTACCCACTCCTCGAAGGAGTTTACTAACCCCGCTAGGTATTATATAGGTGGTAATACTATTTCTGTCAACCGCACGAAGTAAACTACCCGAGTATGGCCAAGTGCTTGGATACTGGGCACAGGAGTGAAGAAAATAGTGGGACAACGGCATTTCGCACCAAAAAAAAAAGAAAGTGTGTTTTGCGATAATCAACTACCAAGAAATATTTAAAATTCAAGGGGTTGCATAGATAGTTTCAATTATCTCTAAGAATTATTCACATAGGTTTTAGAAAGTTATTGTTGGGTCAGTTCCCATCTATTACAGCTGGAATTGAAATTATGATACATGTCAAGCCGTCTCCAAACAGGGATTTTTTGGTGTGAGAGTAAGAGAAGTCCCGAGTTGTGATTCTGTTTACAATTACTGTTTTGTTCAAAAATAATATCTGTAATCCCTAAACAGAGAGAAGCAAAGTAGAGAAGCACTAGGACAAGTGCATGAAATTATTTTCACCCCAATTCCAATCTCCTGGTTGATATCATGATGTAAAAACTCCCTACCCTGGCGTGAATCTGTCTTTGTCCCGCTATTTGCTTCCCTCGTATGCTAGGGTTAGCGCCTGGACATCCTCAACAAATAGCCGTTTCGGTTACGCAGCTAGGCCTATTGATTGCAAAAGAGAGGAAATTCCGGGAACGGTTTTCAAATTTTTTTATTTTCTGGAAGGGTATCTACAATGATTTGGCCAATGCCATGGTGTTCATGGATGATAAACTTCCTCGCTGGAGCACTCCGATATGGCATCCTCACAGCTTCTGCTGTGGGATACAGGTCCAAAGATTGGGAATAAACTTCTTCAATTGGTATTGTTTTGAAGTTTACCATATATCAATAATCGCGGGGGCAGAGAGGAACACCGCAGTCAACTGTATGGTTAATCATCACAATCTTGTTTGGATGTACTGTATTAGCTCAACTACCCTAACACCTTGCTAGTCTGATCGTATTTATGCTAACACGGTATCATACTACTAGATTACCTGTTGATAGATTCATTTTGTTAAGAGCTTGCAAGGGATTTTGGCAGGGCTGGCCACTGCCCTGGTCACTGTCGTGTTGCTGTTAGACATGAAAATTTCACAATTCCGAGCAAGATACATTGAATCCTCAAAGAGGTCAAATGGGCGGACCAAGGAATCAATAGTGTCAACAAAAAAATCGATTGCATAGAAGGAAACCTTGTCTGGAACCTGGGGAATACCGGATCTGACACGGTGGGAGACATCGCTCCAGATCCTTTGTTCAGGACACTTGAGGAACCGCAAGGAATTTGATGTCGGCACAGGAGAATTTTGACAAATTTATGGCATGAGGTAAGGAGATGCATTGATTGTACACTGTACTAATGGGCGACCCTAACTCAAGTAGCGTTGACCCCATAGGGAAAAGGGGGGGAGGGGGGACGGGATAAAAATGCCTGTGTTTGGGCTTTATTTACATTGTGCTTAGAATTACGATAACTGATGTTATGTCTTTTGTCCGACTCATAGGATGACAGTAAATAGAACAAAAGGATGGTGTACTCAGTGCCGCTATCCCGGATTGCGCTGAACCAGATACTACACGGGACTGGAAAAAAAACCTTTGACGCCTCCGATTTCTTACTGAATTTTACCCCCTGCTATCCAACAATTGTCAATTATGTTCCTTTCTAAGTGTGTATCATCACTGTTTTTACCCTGCTGGAGTAACTCATGTGCAGTATTTGCTTCCAAGAAAACTGAGTGATTAAGTATATGTGTGCCAATATGTCCTTCTATGTATCAGTATGTTGGATGCACCTTTTTGATTTTTGTTCAGTCGATTTTAAACAACAGCTGCCAAGAAGCTCAACCAAATTACCCCCTTATCATATCCTGGACCTCGTAATATGAAAGCAAGAACAAACCCACCACGGCTCTATTCCATGACAAGGAAAAGGGTATTTAATGGTTAATACTGCAAGAGCATCAGATATGAAGCAATCTCTAACCAGTGTTGGTTGAGAGAGTCCATTTCATTTGCCATTCAGCAAGAAAGAGGTAGCTTTACCGTCTTGGTATCCTTGGTTCTCTGCAGACTCCGGAAGAATACACATTCAATCCCTGCACTCTTTGGACTTGGTTTTTCCTTTACCTTGGCAGCTGTCTACTTATTAGTCCCTCTTGCCACTCTCTATAGTTGAATCTCAAATAATTGAGCAATGTGCCATGTCCTTGGAGTTGCTTCCTCTGTCAATGTAACAAGTATGGATACTAGGTTATATTTTATGTTTTATAGTATCGTTTGATACTTGTTATGTTTCAAAGATATCACTTGATACTTTGGATGTTTTATGTTTGGTTCACAGTATCACTTGATGCTCACTATGGTTTAAAGATATCGTTGGATACTTTGAAAGGGACTATGTTATCGCTCATACTGGAGATGAGTGAGAACTTGTATTCAAACACTGCTGATTCCATGATGGAAACAGCTGAGTTCGACTGACAGTATTCTTAATATACCGAGTTGAATAGTTACTTCTTGGGCTCCTATTACACCCATTTAAAGCCTCCTTTAGTCTATACAGCTCTCATTTCTTGCCAAGCAACCAGGCCACCTGTTACTATCGTACTGGAAGCATGATTAGTACCCTAAGTGTGAACACGTTACAGCCAAACTGTGATGTTATTGGCTTTTGTATCTCATATATGTGCAGAGTAGCATTTTTCTTTGCCAAAGCCCCCCCTATTTCCAGAGGGGTGGATTCTCGACCATGTCTTATAGTATATTCTCTGGTTATTTTAGATTTTATAGCCATGATTATCCATGAAGGTCATACTGTGGGATTAGGTCTGATATCTGTAGTAACACTGGCACTCTCGCTGGCAGCCCTCCCAGGAGTATTTCGAGAAAGCAGTTGTCTGGTAAGCCCTAGGAGGCCAAGCAGGTACGACAAGGGTACCATGCAATACATGAGAATATCCTCACTATGGCCCTAGAGGTAGTTTGTTAATACATAACTTTATGTTGGTCATATACTGATGGATGCAACAGGCCTCATTAGGGTGCAAAATTTTGAAGTTGTTGCTGCGGTGTAAAGATGTTGTGAGGTGAGATCAGTGGACCAACACATGGATGATCGTAGTAGAGGAGAAAGGAACTTCATTGCTCTTGTCAGGAGAAAGGCTCCCAGCTAACTACATGACACCGAACAACATGTGACTGCTCACTCCAACCTTGTACCCCTCAGGCATCCAAACTCTCATCTCCAATGGTGCACACCATACCAAGAATCTGTTAGGTGGTAGCTGACTCTAAGGACAAGCGAGTCTGGACTAAGGCCCAATATGTGATGAAGTAATTGCTAGGAAGGCTCACTCGAGATGTGAAAGTAGTAGTAGAATAAAGAAGTATATCATATAATGAATATATTGCTAAGATCTCTTCTCCGTCACTGATTGTCTCTGTAAAGCATGGGAGGCACCTCGATATTTATATTCCACATCTGGGTGTTTGCGGCCTATCTATTGCTCCCACCTTTCTCAGTGCGAACTTCATAGATGCTGCAAACCTTTACCCCGCTTGACACTGATTTCCCAGAATAGTGGGGAGGGTGTCCTACCCCTCTCCTTGCTGCATCTGCGCTAATCATAGCCACTCGAACCCTTTTACCGTGGCAAGTGGTTACTGGTCCTTTCTCTACATATGGAGTGATCAGCTCCGACGACAGACTTATCAATGTTGGTGGATTTCCTATCTATCTGCATCAACCTGCAGGTAGCATATCCCTGTCTTATCGTGCCAATAGTGGTTAGGCCTCGTTGTGTTCCTGGTTGACCTTTCACATGGTAGGCCTTCATCTGGCTCTACCTTATCATATCTCTAGGCATGGGCGAACAATCGTCTCTTGGGCATCGTCCCCTCATCAGGCGTGGTCTTTGCATGCATCCATCTCTGCAACCAACAGACCAATTTAGTTCCTTCGATCTTGTCAGGGTAGCTGAGAGTCTTCTCCTGAAGACCCAGTGAAAACCCTTCTGCCAGTGATCTTTGGTGGTAGCATAAATGAGAGTTTTGTGCCAGCGTCATATAGGTAGAAATTAACTCATTCTCCAAATACCCCGACAGGCCCTAGGATCGAACACATGACCTTTTGCCAATAATCACGTGACCTGCCCCTTTTGCTATCACAGTTGGTCTTATGTGTAACACGAGCTCCCCTCTCTAAGAGTCCGGCTCGAATCCCTATAATCTAGTTTCCTAGTCGTGTACAAATTTACTTCCTTTAAGGACTCGGCAAGATAGGGTGAAATACCTTTGCGCGTTTACTTGGCCACGCCTAAGAAAACCTTTCCTTGACATCCTTCTTCTATATCTGCGGCATCTCCAGGTTTTCCCTGTGAAACCCTTCCACCAATTCCGCCACGTGCTCTAAATGTTCCGGCAGCTCCCAGGTGTTCTCATAGTCCGAACATCCCCCCCACTTCACAAAGTACCTGAGTTCACAGATCCTCCTTGTGTCCCTGTACACCCTGCAAGTGCAAGAAATAACCTTGCTCTTGACTATCTTTTCCACCTCCCATTCCAAGTCGCCATCCATATCCTCAGGCACTCGGGGAGGCTGTTCACGAGCTGGCCAAACCAATATCCGGTAAGGCTCTAACAGTGATACATGGAACACAGGGTGGATCTTCCAGTATTCTCAGATTTCTAGCTTAAATGCTCGGTTGCTGTGTGGCTTTAGGATTTTGAAGGGCCCATACAGTTTTGGGTTAAGCTTTTTGGAGGGTCATTTGGTATGAATATTTTTGGCGTTAAGCATGACCAAGTTGCCTATCTGAAAGTTTGGCTGTGGTCTTGCTTTCTTGTCATGGTACCGTCCCATTGCTTCTCTGGTTGCCTTCAGTTGAGCCATCGCCTGTCCATGTATTTCCTTCATCCAGTGAGCACAAGTAGTTGCTCCACGATTTTGAGCTTCCTGCTCCTTCACCCACTCCATCTGCGGGTGGTATCCATAGTTTGCGTAGAAAGGGGTTAGTCCATGCGCATTTGTAACGGAGTTGTTGTAGATGTGTGCTGCTAGCGGAAGCAGTTGATGCCAGTCATCCTGATCATAATTAATGAAGCTTCAAAGATAGCCTTCTAGCATTTGGTTGGTTCTCTCTGTTTGCCCATCTGTCTGCAGATGATACGCCATTGACATTTTTCGCATAATGCCTAGGAGTTTGCAGAGGGATTCCCTGAATTCTTCCGCAAACTTCGCGTCCATGTCTGGGATGATTTCTGTCAGTATCCCCTGCGGTTTCCATACTTCCCGGAGAAATGTCTGAGCTATGTCCTTCGGTGTTGTATTTTCTTTGAGCCCTATGTAATGGACCATTTTGGTGAAGTGGTTGACTACCGCCATGATCTTAGTGTTCTCTTCTGACTTCGGCAGTTGCGTTATGAAGTCAGTAGAGGTAGAGGTCCACACCGCGTAGGGTATTTCCAATGGCTGTACGAACGCATACTTTGTATGTCATGGTGCCTTGTTATGTTGACACTCGTCACACCACCATACGTAGTTGTTTACCCATCCCGCGAGCCCTTTCCAGCAGAAGTCTCTGGTTATGATTTCTACCACTTTTTCCTGGCCGAAATGCCCAGCGACCTTGGAGTCATAGCTGCTTTGAGCAATCAGCATTTGTAGGGCTTTATTCTTTGGGATGAATAGCCATCCCTTGTAGTAGAGGAGGCCATCCGCTAATGTCCAATGCGTTGGCATTTCCTTTCCCTCATCTCCAAGCCTTTCCAACTCCTCTTTCCTCCTTTTCCAGTCTGGGTCTGTCCCTCCCCTTTCCTCCACCTATCCTAGGAATTGGGCATCAAACTTCTGCGCTGTTGTCTTAATAACCACTATGTTGGTTAGCATAGTTTCTTCAGTTGTCAGGGCCTCGTGCTGTCCCCTATAGAACTTGTCAAAGTATTGATTTAGCTCCCTTTCTTCCCTTAACTGACGTGCTTTGGTCTGGGTTTCGACCACACCGGTTCCTGTGCTTCCAAATCCTTCTTGGCCCCTCTCGGTATCATCTAGCTCCTTATCTTCAGGGAGCTCCTCATCGTGAATCTTCTCTACTACGAGTTGCACAACTCGTTCGCCCTTCCCCACATGCTAGTCCTGGTCGTTCAGGTTGAATGGCAGCACCTTCCCCTCTCTGCGGTAGTCTCTGTCAATAACTCCTGCCCCGACCATGATCCCATGTCGGACAGTAAGGCCAGTTCTTGGAGCTTCTAGAGCATAGGTTCCCACTGCTAACGCTAAGGCTATTCCGGTGGCTCCTGTTGCTTGTCTGCGAGCTGGCACTATCGCTTCTTCCCAAGCATTGATGTCATGTCCAGCTGCTTTGCTTGAGCCCCTTGTCAGAATCCGAGCTTCAGGGTGTAATGACACCGCTCATGTATATTCAGGCTCGGGTGTGTTCTGACTTGGACCAGGTTCCTCTTCTCTTCCTACCACTATAACCATAACCTGGTTAAAATGTGCAGGGTTTAAGATTGTGAGCTTCTCGCTTTGCGCAGCTCCACCCTCAGGACGGTACTCCGGCCATCTGCTTAATGTGTCCAGTTTCCTGCTACTTGACCCTGGTTGGTACACGATTGTGAAGTTAAAGTCCACTAGCTTCCGTGCCCACCTTATCTGCCTGGCACTCCAGGCCTTGGTCGCAAGAAATTATTGTAGATTCTGATGGTCCGTAAATACTATTATGTGTTCTGTTGTTCCTGCAAGGTAGTGATGCCGTTCTTTAAATGCTTCAACTATGGTGAGCAACTCTTTATCGTGGACATCATAGTTGTGTTCTGCCAAGTTGAGTTTTTGGGAGTGAAAAGCTGTAGGGTGTAGCCTTTCCTCTATATACTGTGACAGTATACACTCTAGTGCGAAGTCACTTGCATCCGTTTCCACCACTGTATTTCAGTATGGGTGGAATTGTGCCAAAATAGGCGCCATTACGAACTGCTCCTTTAGGAACTTGAAAGCCTCCTCCTGCTCCTTTACCCAGGCGAATCCCTTGGGATTGCATTTCTGTAACTCCGTTATGGGTTTACAAGTTCCTGAGAAATTCTTGATGAATCTTCAGTAGAAATTTGCAAATCCAATAAAAATTTGTATGTCCTTTATGGCCTCAGGTCTCTTCCATTCCCTTATGGCTTTGACCTTTCGATCACTCATTATGATCCCGTCAGTTATCACTATATATTCCAGAAATTCCAGTGTCTTGGTGTGGAATACTGATTTAGTGATAGACACTACTAACTGGTATTTCCGCAACTTGCCTAATATCTCCTTGACTAGTTTGACGTAGTCTTCCTCAGTCTGGGAGTAGATTAGAACGTCGTCTATGTACACGACTACTCCTAAGCCTAAGAATCTCCTTAGGACCACATGCATGATGTCTTGAAAGGTAGTGGGTGCATTTGCTAGCCCAAATAGCATTACTCGATATTCGTAATGACCATACCAAGTGCGGAAGGCCGTTTTCCACTTTTCTCCCTTTTTAATGCGTATCAAGTGGTATACACCCTTTAGGTTCAACTTGGTGAAGATGCGCAATCTGACTACCTAATCCCTGAGCTCGCTCATGAGCTGTAGGGGGCATTTGTTGGCAATCGTAACCTTTTTCAACCCATGGTAATCTACACATAGCCTCAGCCCTCTGTCAGGTTTTGGCACAAAAAGTATTGGTGCACCTGCGGGTCACTGGATTGGTGTTGTTTTCCCTTCGCGTAGCATCTTGTCAAGGTACTCTCGCAATGTCTATAATTCCTTTTCGGACAAGGGGTATATTGGCCCCCATGGAGGCTTCTCTCCTTCGGCCATCTTGATCTCATGATCAAAGGTGTTATGATTTGGGAGCCGTTCCACTGCCTGTGGCAGGAATAGCTTGGCGTACTCTCAGTAGGGTTTTGGCAGCGTTTCCATAACCACTGCCTCTGGGTCCTCCAGGCCTGCAATTCGGCCTAGGTATCTTGCCGTGGGGTCCTAGGATACTCTCTTGTCCCACTCACTGGAGATTCCTTCATCTTCTAGTTCTAGGTGTTGCTTACACTGCTCCGGCTGAAACATCCATCTATTTGCATCCTCAATAAATGATAAGGGGTGTTGGTGATACCACCAACTGAATGGTTTTATCACGTCATGTATCCCCTGCCTCATGACTTCACACGTGATATCCAAGCAATGTCGGTTAGCCCCAATTTCAAGCATGATAGGGGTTGTATAGCGCCTTCCTACATTTTGGGATTGTGTGCCATTGAACCCAGTTATACTTACTGGGGTCTCTCGCTGTATTGTTTCTAGGTCCAGCTTTTGGACTAGTGCTTCTTACACGACAAAGATCTGTGAGCCCGAGTCTAATAACACGCAAATTGGTACTTGTTCTTCTTGTATTCTTAGATAGGCCACGCCTTGTGGGCACTCATAATGTGTAGGTGTTGTGACTGGAGTCTTCTGTCGCTTTGGTTCCCCTGTAGGGTTACCCTGTCTTCATTTAACAGACATTTGTGTATCTGGGCATTCAATAATCTTGGGTGTTTGTTATTGTGCCTGCACAATTTTGGCCATTCAGGCCTCCTTAGACAAACTTAGTCCCTTGTGTGAGTCTCCTTTTTTGCCTTCTTTCCCCTCAGTGATAATATTTAATCATACCGGTCTATGCCACCAGTGCATAGATGAGGGAGTGACCTTTCTAACCCGGCCTTAGATGTTCAATTCCTGCTGTTGCATACGATTTAATGTGAGCACGCTGTCCTTTGTCTCGCCCAGCAACCTGCAGCCTACCCACTCGGAGGTGCCGCTGGTACTATCATGAAACTGGGGGAGCGCAATCAGGTGGTCCTGCACTATCCTGACTCCTTTCCATGCATGACCTTTGGAGCAAAGAGTTGGGGTGCCCTGAGTTGCCCCCCGCAACAGTCTCCTCTTCATGCGTGCTGGGTTTGAACCTTCTCTACCCAGGGGGGAATATAAAGTCTTGCCGTCCCGCATCCAGGTCGGGGGTCATTCTTGATTGCATCCCCGTGAGATGGGTTAACTTTCTCCATTATACACACTTTTCTCCTGCCCTTCACAGTTCTGTCCCTGCCCACACTCAGAATGCAGTCACTATGGTTCTCTGACTTTCTTGAATCAGCCATTGCCCTAGCTCAGAACGTAGGTCGTGGTTTTTGTACAGGGCTCTGGGTTTTCCGATCTATCCCCCTTCTTGATTCGACAACTCCCAAAATCTGGGTGCTGGTGGCACATGGGTTTGGTTCACCACTGGCCTCGTGGCATTATTCCGAACCTCTATGTTTCAGGGTCTAGACTTCGCTACTTTCCGCTGCCCGATTACTGCGACAATGGCTCCCTTCCAACAAGCTCCCTACTTGTGGTTGGTGAGTCTGTACTGGGTGCAGCTTTTATTTTCCCAGTGTTGGTCACCCAGGTTTGGGGTATTTTTTCATGAGCCTTTTTCCAGTTGGTATACTCAACCCCTAAAACCTTGTTTGGTTTGTTGGCCTGGGCAAACCTTGCTGATTTGAAGGTTCCTGGTGCCGTTTTCCTCTGGAACTTATTTGGTCGCCCTTCTTCCTTTCCTGGCTTTAGCTCCTTTTCTCTGCCCTCCCATCGTCGCTTCAACGGCCGGGAAGAACTCGACGAGCTGGACGGATTGTCTCGTAGTTGCCTTTCGCTATCAAGGAAAGCCTCCTCCTGGCTGCTGACTGCTCGAAGGTGCTCCAGCCATTCGGCCTTAGTGTTGTACCACTTATGAGACAACCGTCTCCATATCATCTCTAGTAGTCAGTCCTCGACTATCTTCCTCCATGCCATTCCCTGCCACTTGGCTTTGATGGTCAAGTTTTCCATCTGGAGAAGGTACTTGTCGATGTCCTTCTCATACTTGAATTTTCCCATCTGTGCCAGGGCTTTCCGGTCCTCGTTGATCAGTCAGAATCGCACGATTATCTCATGCCAGAACTGTTTCTATGTCAGCAATTTAGGGTGAGCAGTATACCCTTCGAGCCCATTCATGCTCTTCCTATATCAGTTGCTGAAGGGTGTCATGTCGGTACCCTTTGTCCTTCCCAAGGCATATATTATCCCGTCTTTATCCTCCATCCACACCATGGGATTTTGGCTAAAGTAGTCCTGGCACGCATGTAGCCAGGTCTTTATATCCTGGTAGGACCTCGCTTTGTATATGAATGGAGAGTCGGCGGGTTTCTTCTGATATAAAGCAGTTTGTCAGGACAACTCCTTGGCCAACTGCAACATCACCTTGTGCACCTCCTCTTCTTTGGCCGTCCTTGGCCTTCCCGTGAGCAACACATCCAGCCGACGGCTTGGTCCTTCCCCGCCATTATCCGACCTGTCATCTCCTGGGTCTGGATCTCCTGCTCCTACAGCTACGGTGGGAGGTGCCACGGTCCTTTCCTGGCCACTCCATATGGTCTCTGGCCGGGTGTCTCTTTCCACTGGCCCCTTCACTTTATCTTGTTGGGATGGACCAGGCCGTCCTCTCCCAGTTTCGCCACCATGGGTCAATGCCTCCTGATGTGATCCTAATGCCATCTGGACCAGCGCCCTCTTTTTCCTTATTGACTGGGCAAACATGTGGGTCATATTTTGTTGCATGTCCTGGAGCCCTGTCGTTACCTTTTTATCGTGGGTCTGTAGCGCTGTAATGAACTGCAGTTCCCAGGTCCGCCGACGTTGTTATTCCTCATCTAACTCTTTCTGGAGTCTGTCCAGGGGCGTGTAGAGTTCTTGGTCTCTACTCACCGATTCTTGGATGGTGCATCCCAGATCCTGCTGCAGCTGTCCGCTTAATGCTGCTTATTGTTCCGATTACTCGTGCATGCAAGTGAGTGCAGCTTCGATCACACCTTTAAATCATGTGATCTCGGCCACTACTTCTCCTTCCAGTTTCCTACTCTTATTTTGCCATAGCACCAATTCCTCTGCAACCAGCTTCTTCCCGTTCAGAAGTTTCTTTCTTACTTGAGCTAGGCCTTCTACTGTCTCTTTTCACTTGTCAGATAGTGTCCCATATGCGACCATTTGGTCATTCTGGGTTTGGGTAACGCTGCGGTCCAATTGGCCGATCAGTGTCCCAATGTATGCAGTGAAGGCACCCTGGTCAGTGGTGCCTGAGGGGGTTGGGGTTCCCGAGTGGGACCTCTGCCCGCTTCATCTCTCTGTGACGCTTTGGGTCGGGCCCCTGGGTACTGGTGGCCCTGACGGGTTTCTAGGTGTGGGTATAGAACCTAGTTGTAGTGGTGGAATGTCACCTCCCAGAGGCGGCGGAGGTAGTGCAAAGTGGCTATCTTGGCCTAGCCCCTATGCGCTGACCAGTCTTTGCTGTCTCCCAGTGCGCAGCATGTCGGTGTCACTAGAGTCCTCTGACCCCTCTTCAATTCTTGGTTGCGACATTAGGCCCTTTCTTTCTGTAAGCATGAGAGTTTTGAGGCCCCACTTCATCCCGGGATAAGTGAAGCAGAAAGGAACATTTTCGTCTTCGAAAACTTCACTTATGCTGAGATCCAACTCGATCTCGTGGACGTGTGGGTTTCGTTGGAGGTAGATTTGAGATAAATGGTGGAGGGTCCTAGATAAGCGATCCTTCAGGCGCCTTGAATGAGGTGATGGTGAGCCTCAGTAGTGTAGAAGTTATCCATATAGTGTTAGGCGGTAGCCGACTCTAAGGGCAAGAGAGTCTGGACTAAGGCCCAATACGTGACGAAGTAATTGCTAGAAAGGCTCCCTCGAGATGTCAAAGTCGTAGTGGAATAAAGAAGTGTATTGTATAATGAATATATTGATAAGATCTCTTCTCTGTCGCTGATTGTCTCTGTAAAGCATGGGAGGCACCTCGATATTTATATTCCACATCTGGGTGTTCGCGGCCTATCTATTGCTCCTACCTTGCTCAGTGCGAACTTTGTAGATGCGGAAAACCTTTACCCTGCTTGATACTGATTGCCCCAAACAGCGGGGAGGGTGTCCTACCCCTCTTCTTGCTGCATCGGCGCTAATCATAGTCACTCGAACCCTTTCAGTGTGGCAAGCGGTTACTGGTCCTTTCTCCGCATATGGAGTGATCAGCTCCGACGACAGACTTATCATTGTAGGTGTATTTCCTATCCATCTGCATCAACCCGCAGGAAGCATACCCTTGTCTTATTGTGCCAATAGTGGTTAGGCCTCGTTGCATTCCTGGTTGAGCTTTCATGCGGTAGGCCTTCATCTGGCTCTACCTTATCATATCTCTAGGCGTGGGTGAACGATCGTCTCTTAGGCGTCATCCCCGCATGAGGCGTGGTCTTTGCATGCATCTATCTCTGCAACCAACCAACCAATTTAGTTCCTTTGACCTTGTCAGGATAGTCGAGAGTCTTCTCCTGAAGACTCAGTGAAAACTCCTCCGTCGGCGACCTTTGGTGGTGGCATAAAGGAGGGTTTTGTGCCACCGTCGTATTGAGAGAAATTAACCCATTCTCCAAACACTCCGATGGGCCCTAGGATCAAACACATGACTTTTTGCCCATCATCACGTGACCTGCCCATTTCGCTATGCCAGTTCGTCTTATGTGTAACCGAATCATCTCTCCTCAACACTCAACATCTCTACCCAGGAAGATGCACATGATCACATCATCCCCTGGTGCCCATATACTCTCAACACTCTCCCTATGGGCATCATCCATAACAAACATAATGAAACTCAACAGAAATAACAATTCAAACCAACACACACATCTGAAGCAACTCAACATGTCTGCTAAGTACAAGAGGTTTAGTTAACCCATCTGCAACCTTGTTATTCATCTGATAGTATTTCATAACAACTTCTTCTCCATCCTCAATAAACACCCTAACCTGATGAACACGAACACCAATCTGCTTGCTGTGTGGCTTATATGTACTATCCTTGAAGGTAGAAAGTGAGGCTTGATTGTTGTTACATAAAGTCAAGACTGGGAGGTGGGTTCTTGTAATATGCTAACCAGATTCCGAAACCAAACAAGTTCTTGTATCGCTGCAGCACTTGCGATGAATTCTGCATCTGCTGTACTACTGGCAGTTATCGACTGTCGCTTTGAGTGCTACTGAATAACTCATGAGCTCAGAAAAAACACATATCCAGATGTTGACTTGAGTGTGCTTGCGTCACCCGCGAAGTCAGCATCAACGAAGCCTGAGATCAGCATTCCAACATGTCATTCTCTCCCCAGACTCAGACCCAGCCTTAGACGAAGACCTTTCATTCCACCAAGGTATCTGCCAATGGGCTTCACACATGTCTAGTGGCGCTCGGTTGGATCTGCATTAAATCTCCCAAGATATGAGACCGCAAACACAATATCTGGCCTTGTTCCCATGGCGATCTAACCTAAACTACCAATAAGTTGAAGGTAACGAGTCTTATTGCATGACTTCTCCCCTTCAAGGCAAACACCTGGCTTCACCTTTTCCATCAGAGTGCCAACTGATCTGCACTCTCCCAGGCCAAACCGTTCCAACACTCTGGTGATATAGCCTTCCTCACTCCAAGGTGGGACTTTTTCCTTTTTATCTCTCGTTACAACCATCCCAAGAAAGTTGCTAACAGGTTCAAGATTTACCATCTCGAACCGTGCCTTCAACTTCTTACTAACTGACATCACCGCTTTCTCCATACCTGCAATCAGCATATCATCCACATATAGTGCCAAGATCATGCCCTCCACATGGGTATAAATACAGCACTCAAATCTTCCACCACAAAATCCCAGCTCAGAAACCAGAACTCAGTCAATAGTTGTATACCAACATCGAGGGGATTGCTTTAGCCCATAAAGGCTTCTATTCAAACGAGTAAGATATGTGCTAAAGACATCTTTAGGAAGTGTAACATAAACTTCTTCGTCCAACTTGCTGCCCATGAATGCAGTGACAACATCCATTTGACAGACAGCATAACCTCTTGCTGCTGCAACTGAGAGAACCACCCGTACACTTGACAGACTCGCTACCAGTGCAAATGTATTTGTAAAGTCCAGGCCTTCCACTTGTCTAAAGCCTTGCGCAACAAGTCGTGCCTTGTACCGAGTTGTCTCCCCTTCTGGGTTCAACTTTCTTTGAAGGATGAGCTTTGTTGGTATCGCCTTTTTGCCTTCTGGGATTTCAGAAACAAAGGTCATCACCTTATTCTTTGCTATTGAGGCGCATTCAGAATCTATTGCCTCTTGCCATTGTGATGCCTCATCTGACTCCATTGCTGACTTGTAGCTGCTTGGACCAGCTTCCACCATATAGACAGCAGACATCATAGCTTCACTTGCTCCTGATGAAGTTTGCTTCCTTTGCTGTGATCGTAACCTCCGACCACTCTCTGTAACTGGTACCTCTCCTTTTTGCGCTTGCCAAAAAGAACTTTCACCATCTGACTCAAGTTCTCATAACATCCTTGACATTTTCTGTGTCTTCTTTGGCTCAAAAACTGCCTCATCACCTTCGCAGTCGGAATCCTCACTCATATGTCCAATCTTCTTTTCTTTCATACAAACTTCTTCTTTGTGGCCCTCTAACCCATTTATGGGTTCATCGAACTCATCCTCCCAAGCTAACCATTCTTCCCATGGCTGTATTGGTAGAGCATAAAACCATTTGGAAACACTTTTACCCTTCATCTGGGGGGGGGCTATAGTATGAAGTCGACTCCTCAAACTGCACATCGCAAGAAATCAGGAACTTTTTCGTAATTTGATCATAGATGCAATAATGCGTTGCCATTTCGGCATAACCAATGAAGTTGTACTTCTTTGCGGTCTTATCCATCTTAAGTCTCTTCTCTTGGGGGACTTACGCATAGGCGGTACAGCTCCATACTCAGAGATGACCATAGCTTGGCCTTTCTCCCAACCATAGCTCGAAAGGAGTATACTCATCTGTGATTGCATGGGTTGGAAGACAGTTTTGAACATGAATTGCAGTCATCACAGCTTCTGCCCAGTACTCCTTCAGTGCATTGACTGCATGGAGCAAAGCACGTGAGGTCCCTATTACCGTCCGGTTTGCCCTTTCACTCACACTATTAGACTGCGGTGTGTATGGAGTAGTATGCTGGATTTCAATTCCCTTCTGCTGTAGTAGATGGCAGAATTCATTCAATGTATATTTGCCTCCCCCATCCATGCCCAGTTTCTTAATTGTTCTCCCTTGCTGCTTTTCAACCAAAGGCTTAAATTCCTTAAAGTGACTAAAGGCTTCTGACGTTCTTTTTAAAAGATAATCAACCTTGTACCTTGTAAAGTCATCAGTAAATAAGAGAAGATACGAGGATCTCCCAAGTGACTTCGGATCCACAGGGCCAACAATATTGCTATGGACAATTCCGAGAGGTTGAGTGGCCCGGGAGGTGGGGGAAACTCTAGGAAACGGCTTTCTTGTCATCTTTCCATAAATACAGCCCACGCAAACACAATACGCCACTCACACAAGTCGAGGAATGTCATTTTCCTTCTTTGATAAACTTCTCACCGCATTTGCCCCTAAGTGGGCTAACCTAAAATACCATACAGTAGACTCTTTTACAGTCTTCTCATGAACTGCAGGACTCACCACCTCTCAGACAAGCATGGCATCAGTACCATCTGACAGGGTCCTAAGAGGATACAGCCCACCAACTTCAGGGACTTCTACACACATCCCCTCTTTTCTTCTCAAAGATGCACTACCACCTTGGTGAAATTCAGCAAAGACTCCTGATTGACGTAGTTGGGAGACTGAAAGTAAGATGTTTCTTCCGCAAGCTGGGACATGTAAAACACCAGAAAGAACTAGTGGTACACCAGCCATCTTATCACTGTTCCAAACCATAAGCATAACATCTCCTCTGCCAAGTGCATTAACCTCATCATTGTTTGCAACCCATATCCTGTGTTCATCTGCCTCGACAGGTCTATAGAAACCAAATGACTTCCGCTCACCAGTCACATAGGTACTGCAGCCGGAATCTATGAGCCATTGATGTAGGCCAACGGAGTATTGCAGTGAACTGAATGCTGTAAAGAGGGAGTTATCGGGCTCCTTTGTAGTTGCCTGGGCGGCTGTCGAGACCTTATCAGTACTAGTTCCCTTTGCGGTGTCAGACCAAAGTTTTCAACACTCACTACGTCTATGGCCCTTCTTTTGGCAATAGTAGCGTGTGATTACACGCTCCCCTGATTGGTCACCACTGCTCTGGCCACACTGGAATCTGCGATTTCTGTTTCCATCTCCTTTTGCCAACACAATCATATCACTAGGAGAAGCCCCAACCTTATTGCGAATCATCAAGGACTCTCTTGCCTTAATCGCTGCAGCCAAGTCCTCTGGTTGATCAGGCTTGATGCTGGTCGCCTGCAAGTCCCTGCACTCACGCCAGGAGTGAGGCAATCTATTTAGCAAGTAAAAAGTCTTTTCGTGAGGCATTATTGCTTCTTCTGCCTCTTGCAAACACTCGATAATATGCTCAATCTCATGGACATATTTTGCAGCCAAATCGTACTTTTCTAAACTGCAATCAAACAGGAATCTCCAAAAATAATACAGCTCAAGTCTGAGGACTTTGCGGTAGCCTTGTGGCAATTTGTCCCAAAGGGCCTTGAGATCTTCATCATAGGAGTCCGCCATATACTGAGCACAAATCTGAGGTTCCATAGTATTCCGAATCTTTACTTTAATATGATAACATTTGCGGAGGTATTTATTGTATGCAGTCACAATGGCTGGATCTGTGCTTTCTTTGTCGGGAGCAATCTCACAGCCCGAGATAATCCACCAGAGGTCTAACTCCTTTAACTGATCAGATATCCTCTGGCACCATGGTCCAAAGTTTGACTCTCCCAGAAGCGCAAAGAAAGGACGGCTGGAGGGAGCCAAATCAACAAATTCTGACATGATCAGAGGATAACAGGATTGGAGGTACTGCAAAAGAAGATTTTAGAATAAGGTAGAAATGTGGTGTGCGAAGGTAGCCAAGAAACGATTCGAAGAAAAAAAACTCACGGTATTGCTAACCATCTATCGAATACGCGATTTCTTAGTAACTGCATGGAACATGCAAGAGGCTCATAACCTGTTGTGAGGTGAGATCAGTGGACCAACACATGGGCGATCATAGTAGAGGAGAAAGGAACTTCGTTGCTCTTCCCAGGAGCAAGGCTCCCAGCTAACTACAAGATACCGAACAACATGTGACTACTCACTCCAACCTTTTGCCCCTCAGGCATCCAAACCCTCATCCCCAATGGTGCACACGACACCAAGAATCATCTCTCCTCAACACTCAACATCTCTACTCAGGAAGATGCACATGATCACATCATCTCCTGGTGCCTATATACTCTCAACAAAAGACTCATATCATAGCATTCACAATAGAATTGGGAGGCAAACCTTCTTACAGGGCCTGCTGGTCGCTTGCTAGTAGGGCAGTGTTAGTATCAGAGATGGTAGAATTCTGTCAAAGCGATGAAATTCCAATAGATTAGCTATGCTGGAGTGGTGAAAAGAGGAGGTTTGTGGGGGAGTAAATTCCTCAGCAAGATAGTAAAGGATATATAGCCATGATTACTTTGTAAATCGCTCAAACAGGGATTTGTGGAGTGTCTATGTGCTGTTTGTCGTATTGGTCTTGTTTTGCATATAACATGGTGAGGTTGTTGTGGTGGTAAAGATGCCTAGGAGCAGATGGGTGAGGGAGGCTTGGCAGAGATCTTTGGTATGTAAGGGGAGGTGGCGAGTAGGTGATGATTTTGCAGGTGGATTTGGCTTGTTTTCATTTGCTCGTTTGGTTACGTTTGGAGATCGGATGTGTATACTCGAATAGAGGGTTTTCATCATAGAGGGGCCAGTTTTTCTTTCAAACTTGGGATGTAGAGTTGAGAAATAAGTCATAGTGGTGATCATTTCCACAGAGGGGCAGAAAATGTTATAATAATATTATTATAGTATTCAGTGTAAAGAATTTTTGGAAAATGGATGAACATCGCACCCAAAAACACACTTCCGAGTAGTGTCGTCAGGGTTTTGAATTTTTTTTAAAAAACAGTTAAGTTAGGCTTTCTGTATCAGGTGAGACAGGCTATGGAAAAGATATGATGAAAGGTGTGTTTAATTCTCACCCCTCCCCGAAGGCCCCTATACTACTCACACAACACCAGCGGATAAATGTAGGGGCGATACTTGCATCACCAACCGTATCTCCCCGGTTCCAAACCATTTCCATTTATTCCTCTAATCTTTGTCCCCCAAGTGCAGGCATTAATTTCTAACTTTTTCAGCCCAATTGAATTCTGCGAAACATGGTTGGTTCATCGTTGCTATGATGGCAAGTTTTATTATTGGGATGAAAAGGCTCCACTGGTCACGGGATACATAACGAGTATACGGGGCCAAAGGGTATCTGGATTACTGATATCCAAGAAATTGAGGTATCATAGTGCCGAACCAACCATCTACATCTACACCCACCTACACCTCCAGTCACCGCGAACCGACAACCTCAACCCAACAAAGCATACACCATGCCCCCCTGTCCAAAAAATGCGTACTCATCGCCCCAGACACTACCCGCTCCAAAACTGAGTAATCGGAAGCCCTCTACTCCCAGCGCACCACCTTGGACAGTGTCACCACCACGTGGATATTCACCCCGCCACCCGCGCCCCCGTCTGACAAGCTCTCGAAATTCGCACTCCAGCGAAGTGGTTGTTGCGGATCCAGGAGTCCCAATGGCACCAACTCCCTGCCCGCAACCCTCCTGCACGAGCCACTCCGACTTGGGAGACGTGGGCTGCGACTCGCCCTTGGACCTGGACCCACAGGATAGTATTGGAACATTGCCGTACTCGTACACTCTCATGCCCCCCCCCCCCNNCCCCCCCCCCCCCCGAGAACTCCACAAGAGCCAGGTTAGGTCAAGCTCGGTGTCTGTGTGGTTGGGGCTGATGTCTTCTAGTGCCAGCAGCAGCTTCCCCGCGTCCTGGTCCCCCTTGGCGGTCCACACGAGCGGTGTTCGTCCCCATCTATCTGCGATGTAGAGGGTGATGTCTTCCCGTGTCAATATTAATTCCACCACTTCCTCACTCCCTTCCCGGGCTGCCAACCAGAGCAGCATTCAGCAGAGTGCTATGTCTGTATGGTTGGGATCGACATCTTCCCGCAACGAAGTAGACTTACTACTCCATCATGTCCACACCTGGCGGCCCACATGAGTGGCGTTTGGCTATACTTTATATATGGTTTGTCAAGATCGACGCAATTCCTTCCCAACAGTTGAATCATTACCATCAGGGTTTTACCCCACTGAACACTGGCACCGTGGGGATTGACATACTCTCGGTCAAGAAATAGCCTGACCACCCCCGTAGGTGCATTCTAAGTAGCACGTGAGAGGGCTGTTTGACCATAGTTCATATGCTTCGGCCCCAATAGTGGTTTTACTACCTCCTCATTCCGTATATAACAACCAATACTGGTATAAGGTTGTCTAGCCCCTGAGAATTTCTTTGGTTTGCATCCCCCCGTTTTATCCCTGTAAAAAGGATTCCAAGTTTGGGAATGCTGAAGGGCATACAGCGTAAAGGAGTAAACTACGAGTCACAGGCAGTGTCGACAGAACCCCTCTGCTGATCGGGTTCGAGAGGGATTAATTTAGTGGATCTGTGATACAACACTGGCCAAAGGGGCTCAGTACCAGTCACTTCGCGTAATTAAAGAGTTCCCTTTCCGCGTGAGTCCCTCAATAGCAGTATAAGAACACACAGTTTTGCTGAATCTCGCTTTCTTCATCGTGACCTCATGGCTCATTAATAGAGCAAAAAATAGAAATAAGAATGCTGGCTGGTGCTTAACCTCGATACCAACAACTCTTGGGTCTAAATCAACAATCTGGATATCACGAACCTGATCAATGGAATAAATTAAATTTAGTTAAGTTACAGACAAACAGACTGTCTAAACACCTATCCATGCAACCTTTTATAGCCCAACCAGACCCCAATAAACATAGGGACAAAAAAACGTGAAACCGTTTATCATTCCTTGTCTTCCTGAATCATTTTTTTTTAGTTTCCTTAAGCTCCTCCTTCGTAATAGCAAACAAAATGTCGCTCTTCAAAGCTGCCAACGACAGCTGCAGCGTCTGTTGGAACTTGTCCCCTAACTCGTTTATTGAAACCTTGATCTCGCCCCGAAGCTCGTTCCTCAAATCTCCGATTTTTTCGAGCATCTTGTCCTGTATATGGCCGTCATGATAGAATACCTTGAACAACACCTGATCGGTAGTCAGTACAACGAAGCTTTTTAATTCACGGTTCTCAGGAAAATATACCGTTCCAACCCCAAAGCCGATGATCCACCTTACCTAGCGTTTCTGACGATCAAATCCCTTATCAACAACCGATGTCAAACTTTTAAGGCCTTCCTCCAGCATGCTAATTCTCTCGATAGGTAAGAGAGATTCAGACTCGACTTTATCTCCATCGACTGTGGCCTCACGCACAGTATCCTTATCAACTGTGGCTTTGTGGGCAGTATCTTGATCGACTTTGGCATTGTAGGCGGTATCTTTATCCACTGTGGCTTTATGGGCAGTAGTACCTGGTCCATCGGTTTCTTCATCCTTGAGCATACTCCCAGACTGATTCGCATAGTAAGCACAAGCCAGTAGTTACTACTAACACCAAGAGCTTACCTGGCTCAACTGCTTGCGGCAGTGTTCCCAACCGTCCGGGGCGGCCTAAGGGCAGGACGGCCGTCTTTTGGTAGGACGGCGGGCCCTACAGAGTGAGACATGTTAGTTCAGGGCAGGGGGGTGGACGGCAGGGGACTGCAGGGTGAAGAAGCAACTCAAAGGTGCCCAGCGGTGGAGTGGAAATGAGTGTGTGGATGAATCACGAAGTGGGAGGTGAAATGAAAACCAGAAGTGATGGAAACGATGATCTATGATGGTCGTTCTAGCTAAGGACTGACTAAGAGATATATATCTCCTAAGCATGAACAACCATGAAAAAACCATAAGCTCAAAAGAAACACACCATCCTGACAAATCATGATCCTCCGCAACCCGCATCAATCTAGAACAATCCTGAAACTAACTACTATATGCCTAATGGCATAGGGTATGAAAGAAATGACACAAACCACTAACAATAACCCATATCCTATGCCTACCAGCATAGGATGTGAAGGAAACAAAACACTACCCTCTGCCTCTGTGCCGCAAACCTCAAAACCACATGACCAAAAATCGCATATCCGCTTAACCCCATGCCCTATAGGCAATCCAACACAGGTGACGGTTGAGGACGGCGGGGGACGGTAGGGGACGGCCGGGCACCACACGAGTGATGTCTCATGATGTGAAAATGATTCGTGTCGAGGTGTATTATTTCAACTTGGCTAGTACCAGAGGTCCAAGCGCCAGGACCATAGTCCCCTATAGTCCGTCCGGTCCTCACCCTCCCGGGCGTAGTCCGTCCTAGCACCCCCAAAAAAGACGGGCTATGAGCTGTAGTCCGTCCCGTCCTCCTCCGAAGACGGACGGACTGGACGGTTGGGAACACTGGTTTGCGGTGCTGGAAAATGAGATTTCCATAAGGACGATGAGCTATGGGTATGATGGTATGATGCCTGACACGCAAAAAAGCCATCGTGAACCGACACCTGGAACTGAATTGCGAGGCTGTGTTGATCTCGAGTACACAAACTGGATGTTGTGTTGTGTTGCAAAAAAGGGGTTTTGGTGTGATAGTGGTGGTGTTTGCTCTCACTTTCTGTCGGCTGTCCTCCAGCTTATGTAAACGCCATCCACCACCAAGCCAACTTGCTTTTTTAACCGATGGTTGATGGTCGACGGACATCTATTTTACCGCATTAACTAGCGAACCTAGTTTTTATAGTAAAGGGTCCAAAGAAAGTGCGGCAAAATACACGAGCTCCTTTGAGTGGAGAGTAGCCTTTAGTAGGGATAGGATTTTCACCAGTACTCGAGTATTTACCATAAGGCATTATTTTCTAGACTTCGGCTCTTATTTAAAGGAAACCACTAACGAGGAAGGGTTACTATATGAAAAATCAAGACTCACTTTATTCTGACGTCTTAGCACGAAAACGAGTTAATACGGTATCTACTGGTGTGGGAAGTTTCTGTTGCCTTCCCTTTGTTGGACGGTGTTCCGACCAAGCTACACCATGTGGATACAAGTACCCCATAGAAAGTTAATGAACAGTGGGGCGCTGTCTGACTACTGTAGGGTAGTTATGCTTATATAGGCGAAGACATCCCGAATAGTTTGAATAAAGAGTTTTAAAAAAAAAAAAAAAAAAAGTTAATGAACAGTTAATTTAGGTTACACACCAAAAAAGCCCCTGTCTTGTACTGTACGAAAACATCATCCCGGGTACAAGTGCCAGGGATAAAGTTTTCGTACGGAACAGGGTTTATTTTGCGGGTTAACCTAAATTAACTGTTCGGATACTTTATCCCTATACCTTGTACTTGTATATTTGCTCTGCAACCTAACCGATACAAGGCACAGGCTATATGTTTTCGCACAGGACAGGGATTATGTTGCAGGTTAACCTGAATTAACTGCGCGAAAACTTTCATCCTAGTACAAGTACTTGTATGCTAGAAGATATGGTGCAAGAAGGTGAAAAGGGTGAGCTTATCAACACTGTTGACACCATCTTCTTTTGGACAATTTGACAAGGTTGTCATGCTTGGCTGGCATACTTGGCAAGCGAGTGACAATTCATGTACGTGTAGACAAAACACATAAACAATAATACCTACGATTATGATACCTTCCCCCTAATGAGTTCGTGATATCTCAACAACTAAACAGTAAATTAAGGAAAACTGACTGTTCAACATGTTGCCCAACGCATCTATGACTTTTGTATTTCTTTTCCAAGCCATACCTGAGGCCATCACGATATGCCTGCTCGATCTTTTAGGTACAAGTCCAAAATTTCCAGATAAAATCCTGTGCATACTCTAAACCTTTGGGAATTCTGGTTCTGAGATCACCGATGCTGTACTTAGAGTTCTTCCAGGTATGCCACTTCACTGCCCCCCAGTAATACTCAATCCAATTGAGTCCACAATAGAATGTTGGGTATAAGATAGCCATATGAACCTTTCTTATTATGGCCTCTTCCACGAATCTCTTCTGTGCGTGAAAGTCCTCCTGCAAAGATATCAGATTACGAGAACAACATCCTCCAGGCTTCGATGAATCACAGCCTTCAGGATACTGTAAACACTTATGCCGTAGTCCCCTCAATGGCCATAAATCTCTTTCTTGTAAGAGGATCTTCAATCCTTTTAGTTTACCTCTTATATTGATATCAACTGTATCATTATCTGGAAAGTTCAAAGCCTGATGAACAATTGTAACCGGTATGGGTACTAGGTTATTTATTGTATTGTTTCGTATACTATCGGTTGATACACACCTTGTTTTATGTTTGGTTTCACAGTATCGTTTGATACTGGTATTGTTTCGTGTGCTATCGGTTGATACACACATTGTTTTGCAATATCGCTCATACTGGAGATAAGCGATATGCTGTATTTAAAGACCGCTGATTCCCGCGATGGAAACAGCAGACTTCGACAGAGAGTATTCTTAAATATACTTGGTTGAACGGTTACCTCTCTGTTCTCCTATTAGACCTCGTTTGAAGCCTCCTTTAGCAAGCAGCGCTCGCTTCGTGTTGACCACGAAGCCATCTGCTCCTATCGTACCGATACGTGACTAGGGCCTGGCCCGAACACGTTACATTTTATTAACCACAGCAAGTGGTTAAGAAACCTGCAGGGACCTGGTCTGATCAACCTACGAAAGGTCCAGTAAGCGAAGTTAGCATCGGGGAGCGGGAGAACCATGAAAGGTTTGGCTCCGCCAAAACGACACGATTGAGTCATTAGAAACTCGAAGTGGGAAGCAGGTCCCACGAGAAGACCTTACGAAGAAAAGGCAACCTAAGAAATGGAAAGGGCCAAAGAGCAAATTTTCGATCGATGAAGCAGAACGACAATTAGCACAAGACTTGGCCAAGCAGATCTTTAGCGAATCAGCGGACGAATTAGCAAAGGCAGCAACTACCCTTCCTGGGCAATTTCCCCTCAGCCCCAGTAAAGGAAAGGGACTGGCGCAACTACCGAAGAAAGACAGCATACCTATTGCGACATTTTAGAAGGAAGAAAGCGAAGAAAAAGAATCAGATCACTCGGTAGTAAGGCAGCCACCAGACGATAACCCTAGCGACTCTCCAGAAAGCTCCTCAAACAACAGCTCGAGTAACGAAGAATCCGAACGGGATATGTCTGAAGGTGAATCCGACGGACCATGCGGCCCAGGGGCCGGGCAAACAGGACCTAAAATCAAACTTCCGCTGCCACCCTCGTTCTCGGGCGAAAAGGACGACTTAAAACCTGCAGTATTTGACCGGTGGGTCATAACAACTTCGCAATACCTTACCCTACATGGGGTGGACAAAACCAAGGAAGGAAGAGGAGCGTACTTCAGAAGCTTTTGTACCGGAAAGGCAGAGGAAGCATACCACCAAGCAATGAACCACTATGGGAGTGGGGAGAAAATCCAAGGAACGACCCTGATAAAGTACTTGAGAGAAAGATTCCAGTCCTCACGAAACACGGAAGAACTATACAAAAGGTTCAAGGATATCCAGCAAGTACGAAATGGCAAAACAGAAAGAATAATCTTGATCGCGACAGACCTCTTGATGTATCATGGACGATTGCCTACCAGGACAGTATCTCAGTATATGCTGCGACAAAGATTGTATGAAGCAATGCATCCCAGACTACGCCAGGAGGTAGAGCCCATGGAGGAGGAAAGTGATTCCTTTGACAAGATTGTCAAGTGGGCCGAACGAAAGGACGCTATCCTGTATGAAACAGGAGTTTACCGAACCTGCGTGCCACAACAAAAGTATAGCCAAGGATCATCATCGCGGGATAACAAGAAAAAGGATAACCCATACTGCAAGGATCCAAAGAACAAGAAAGATAAGAAGCAGAAGCGACGTGAGGAGGACACATGTTTCGAATGCGGGAAAAAGGGACACTACGTAAAAGATTCCTATTCCAAAAAGGGAAACGGAAAGGCCACTAAGCGAGAGGCTAGCACAAACTACATGAAAGCAACCAAATATGACGAAGTAGAAATTACCTAAGTGGAAATGGAAAGCCTGCGAACGCAACCAACATTGGCAATCAGGCCCCGTGACGCTCTTGAAGGAATGATCCACATAGAAGGCTATCCAGCAAAGGTACTCTTCGACACGGGAACAATCGGCTGTGACATAATTAGCGCTACCTTCATCTCTACCCATGGCATCCCTACGGAGCCCCTACCCCAACCAACAACAGTCAATATGGCTATGAAAGGATCCCGC
>PYWC01000053.1:872237-884679 GCA_003182015.1 Tuber magnatum
GCGTAACCTGTCTGGTGGACAAGATAACTTTTTCCTGTTACCCTGTCTATCCCGTTGCCGGAGATAGACGCTTCTGACATTTCTCCAGTTACCCGGTCTAGGTGAGCAACTGCCCCTTCAGACATCCCTAAGTACACCGACACCGCTCCCGGGTGTATCCAGGTACCTAAGTCCCTGACCAGCCAATTCCCTTCTTTCTCGGAGCCCCGGCCATCGGGTCTCTGTAGGTCAAGTACTTACTTGCCTGCCGGTTCCTACCAGTTCGGCTCCTGGCCCCCTGTATGGGTATAGGTTCCGTCTGCCATAGCTCATGTATGCTGGGTCGTTACACATGCCTAATAGGAGCTTCTCCTCCAGGACCTTGGTTCATAACATTTGCTTTGAGAGCGTCTAGTGAAAATGCGTTATGACTCTTAGCATTATCGCAGAGAAAAACTGCCTGGCAGTTAGGAAATGCCAGTTAAAATAGAGGAATAGCAATCTTCGTAACTTGTGATAATAGGTCTTCGCTATTCCACCCGGAGTCTCCCCCAAATTCCATAGACCCATGAGCAGTCCTAGGTAATCCATATTGTGCAAGTTCGATATTCAAAATTGATGGTTGAGCTTCCAAAGGTGGAAATGGCGTAATAAACCCAGAGAGTATGATTCCCTTTCCATGGCCTTTAGCACGTAATGGCATGCTATCCTTAAGAGTCCAAGCATGTGTAGGTCCATCATTGGCATAGAAAATACACTCGTTATGTGTAACCAATACAAATGGCTTTTCTCCAGTGGTGTGAAAGATTTCCTCTATTGAATTCCATAGTTCCCCTTCCTGATTCCACTTAAGAAAGCTTGGCTTAAGTCTATCAAGGATTGGTAAAAGGACATTTTGACGATATCCCACAACATCAGATCACTCATGGCCATCCCTAAAAAGTCCTTTCTTTACTTCTCTCCACTTATAGCCAAGTTTCTGAAGCCAATTTACAGCTGAGCGAGCTGATAGGCTCCACTCTTTTGGTTCATTGTCAAGTTTGTGTAGGGCTAAGAGCGTTTCCTCCATCTGTTGTATTGTCTCAACATGGTCATCAGTATTTTGTTCTGGATCGTCACTTATTACTTTCTTCCAATGAGTAGTTACTGCATCCGCAAGATCCTGTGCACTTATTGCTATTATTTTTAATGATGATTAGATATAAATCATAAAATAAGGCCGCAGCACTTGAAGATAGTTAAGAGAAGAGATAGACTAACCTTTTCCAAGAATTGAAACACTGGAAATGTACTTCCGTACTGCTAAAAGTGTACTCTCATCTTCTAGCATAGTCCTTACTCTGCTACCCTTTCCACTATAACTCTCCACAATATACCTCCTTTGGACCCAATCTTACTCTCATTGCATGATTGCATTTCCTAATATCCTTCCTCCCTTATAGCTATTCACGACCTGAAGTGCTAGCTCCTCTCTTGTCTCCCCGATTCTCTTTATCTGAAGGTTAAGAAATCGTTCTATCTGGTGATACCGAGTTAAATCTTGTCCCTTGGGGCAATAAATCCGTGATGCAAGGACCTTTTCCATATCACGCAAAGCAGCTAACAGAATCGTTTTCTTTTTTCGCTCCCGGAAGCACTGAAGTCCAACTTTCCGGGGCCATAATTCAATCACTGTGGAAATTCCTGAATTGGTACCATCCTTCTCTTGGTCTATACTTCGGCTTGCTAATGCTTCTGTATTTACTGAAAGCCTTCCTAATAGCTCCCCCTGAGCAGACCTCAGACTAAGGTCTCCTCTCGTTCCTGCGCCTTCCTCTATACAGGTACTTCTCTTTATTCCTTCTTCTTGACTAGTGAAAGTAATAAATTTTGCCACTATAGTTTGTCCTGGTATGTTATTTAATAACATACTATCAACTGCATGCATCTCTGGTTTCTTTTCTTCCTTTTCCGTCATTACCACACCCCCTCTATAGCTTATATGCCACTTTGACTTTACTAGCTTTTTGTGTAGACGTCGTTGTTTTTGCTTCCACCATAACAGCGGAGAAATTGGTGGCGTTTGGCTTGTATTTCTCACTAATATATCGGTTTGGTTTTCTGCTGATGGCTCTAGCATTTCTATCGCATATTTAATACTCTTTCTTTCTCCTTATATCAGGAGGGATTCTATTAACTTACTCGTTATTACTTGAGTTGAGTAGCTGTCCGTTTGGTAGGTCGAAATGGATTTTCTCAAACCAATTGAACACTTCTATGATTGCATGTATGATGTAGTCTTGCTCGCTTAGTTTTTTTTCTTTTTTTCTTCTCCTTCATACTCTATTGACCCATCTTTAGACAATAGGAGCTATTTATAAATTCTCTTTATTTTGTGAATAATTTTGGTCATTATTTCCACATAGGGTCCTTTGCAACGTGTGTGTTATTGTAGGAATGCACCGACCCATACACAATAGCTTGGACTTTGACCAATAGGAATTTATCTTCTCTCATGGTGTGAACAGGGTTGACGAGCTCACCCTTTTCACTTTCTTGCACCATAGATGAAGGAAAATAAAACAAGGATCCAGATAGAATAAATTAACTGACATAGGCAAAGCAAAGAAGTTGAAGTTAAACCGGATTAGGATAGATACAAACCACTATCTAATCATTGTTGACAGGAGGTTGTTGTAACTTGACTAACTATCTTAAGAAGAAATACTCCTAGCTTATCCCATAAGCTGTTGAGACATTTAGTCCATTGAAAATCTGGAACACCAAGGCATTTTGGTAATCGGGAGGGAACCTACGCAGACCCCCTTGTTCCTGTCATGGCCATGCTGAGCTCTATGGATTTTGCGGTATTCCGAGAACTATGCTATTCCAAACCCACAAAGTTCTTCCTGTCATGAATACCAAAATGCATTAGTGTTCCAGATTTTAGAATGGACTGAATGTCTTGACAGCTTATAGGATATGCAGAAACTTCTGCATGCCAAGCCATCTACTAAACAGGAAATTTGGGAGGGTCAAAACCCCTTCTCTCTCACAAAATACCCTACCAACTGTAACCCCACTTCACACTAGTATTATGTATCATACTCTAAAAATAGAACTAATTGGCCTCACGCTAGTGCCTTTTTTTGAGTTGCAAGATCGGGTGTAAGTTTGGTTTTGTGGAGGCCGAGCAAAAAAATTTTTCAATATGTTTTTCCTCACTTAATGCAAAAAGAGAATTCTAAAGGACTAGCTGGGCCCCTCGATCCTCGAGGGTGTTGGGAGATAAAGTGTGTTGGTAGTAGTGTGGAGGGTGGGGTTATCAGATCATACAGCAGATCTTTCGTACAGATGCTACAGATTACTAGCATGACCCCTCGACCTCTGCTTGAGGAATGTGTTTGCTGGCTGAAAGCATTTTGCTGGATGAAAGCATTTTGATAGGTAAAAGTATATTGCCGGGTAGTGGCTTCGCTGCTTTTTCTTTCTTGCTTGCTTTCAACCCGCGGCCAGGGCGAGGGATGCCTGACTGTGGGGCAGTGGGGGGGGGGTTTGGGCAAAGCAACCAAGTGGTGTAAGTGTTGCATCACATGCTTGTTGTAACCAGTATGGGTACTACTCNATGAACTATGGGACCACCGATAAAGAGGCCTTAGCAATAGTGGAAGCGCTTCATCGGTTCCACAATGTACTAATGGGAAACTGCTTCACGATAGTCACAGACTACCAGCCCTTAACACACCTGCGAACGGCAAAGAACCCTAGCAGGAAGAAGGTGAGATGGCTAAGTACCTTAGGAAAATACGACGCAAAAATAGTCTAGGCGCCAGGAAGCAAGAACTATTTAGCGGACGCCCTGTCCCGGATTGATGAGGGAGAATCAGACTTGAATCCACTCTATGTCCACGATTATACGAAGGAATCAGATGACATCTCAGATAATACAGTATACGAGCAAGAATCAAGCACAATAGAACCCACGCATGAGTTCTCCCCTGCTTCCCCTCCTTTCTCCTATACTGAGTACCCAAACGAGGCCCCTGTACCAAGGGAAAACCCCTGCTCAATCACTGCAGGAAATGATTGGGGTGACCAGTGTACCCTGTGAAGTACGCCACCGGAAGAACTCCAACATAGCGCCCTACACCAGTCACACTGTTACGTGGATCATTGCCCATATCATCAAACCGAGATCAAATTCATGAACAACCACCCGAGACGACGGGGAAGATCGACCCCTTACCCGCTTAGTGAAGGACCAAGCCCCCCAAGTACAGAGATCAACCCGAGCCCTCCAGAGTCCCCCGAAATCAATGACTAGGAATGGCAAGAAATGACCAGCAAAAGGCAAATTAGTGCAGGAGAAGGGCCATCCACCCTTGCCCAGCCAACGCCCAGGTCTTATGCAATTCCAGCACTGCTAAACCCGGAAGCCCCGGCATTCCAAATGCCGGAGCCAGAACCAATAGAGAACCTTGCGACTGAAACTATAGCGGCATTCCAAATGCCAGGACCTGATAGCCCAACACCGATTAGCCGAGCGGAACGGCTAGAAAGCCTTACCAATGAGACAATAGTCTCAGTAATGGCCCCAACAATGACAGAATACCGGCGCGAGCTTTATGATATCTTAGAAGACAACGAGGAAGATGACCTACCTGAGACAACCGGAGGAAGCAAGATAGAAGACGAACGCGACACCTTACAGGCAGTCAATGAAATGATCGGAACGTTCCGAGCACACATGGTAGCAGCATACCAGAAAGAACCAATTTGGAAGAAGGAAAAAGAGAATATAGACTCAACAGGAGACTTGTCCTCTTACAAGGTTGCAAACGGAATGCTATATGCAAAAACCAGATAGGGAGAAGACTGCCTGTATATCCCGAAAGGCCCTGCATACGGAAATACGACGTTAAGAGAATATGTCATAAGCGAAATTCACAACAAAGGCCACCACAGTGTTGAACGAAACTCACGGTACGCAACGGAGTACCTATTCTGGCCTGAAATGCGGAAAGACTTTAGAGCGTATGTAGCCCAGTGCCACACATGCCAGATGAATAAGGAGCCTACAAAATTGGCAGAAGGAAAGGCTCAAACAATTACCCTGCCATCAGAAATCTTCGAATCAATAGCCATTGATTTTGCGGGACCCTTCCACAATTCGTGGGGATACGACACGATCCTAGTTGCGATGGATAGATTTTCAGGATTCATGTGGCTTATACCTACAACAATGCAAGTAACAGCAATAACAACCTGGGAACTTCTACGCAACAAAATATTTACACCCCATGGCTACCCAACATCTATAGTAAGCGACGCAGACCCAAGATTTGAGTCACATGTATGGAGACAACAGTGTTGATCATTAGGTATTGAACATATCAAGGCGGCACCAGGCCATGATGAGACGAATAGACAAGTCGAAAGGAAAATTCAAGAATTGAAGACGGCTCTCCGAAACCTAGTCAGCGCTAGACAAAACAATTGGTTTGATGCCAGACCAGAGACAGCAGCATACCTGAATGCGGGATGGTCAGAAACTCGCGGTATGTTACCATATAAGGCCATTTTCGGAAAGAACTACCCAATACTACCCCTAGCGAACTTCAAGAACTCCGCAGTACCGGCTGCCAATGAATTACTAAACAGGCACCAAGCAATCCGGAACGCGGCATTCAATGCGATTAAAATGGCATGATTTAGAAGCACGAGAACGGCAGAAAAACGACGGAGACACTATACACCGATAGGAAAGGGTAATCTGTTACTGGTATATGGAAGCTTATTCCCAACAGAATCGGAACGTAGCCAGAAATTGCAACCGCGTTGGCGTGGACCATTCAAGATAATTGGACTCGATGAGAATACACAAAATTACACAGTAGAAATCGATGGCAGAATGTACAGAAACCGAGAAGCAACATTCCATCCATCTACTGTGAAAAGATACCACCCGAACGATGATGTCTCCTTCCCTGCCAGGAGCCACGCAAAACCACCCCCCATCTTGGTAAATGAGAAACCGGAATGGGAAGTGGAAACCTTACGAGACCACAGAAGACTATATGACGGCGACAAATTCCTGGTGAAATGGGTGGGGTAACCGGAAACAGAAAATAGCTGGGAACCCCTTGAGGGATTGGAAAATGCGATGGAAGCGGTTAATCAATGGTGGGAAGACAACAAACCGGAGGACGAGGTACCCCCTATGATAAACCATGTAATAGTAGGGTGGAGCCCAACTCTACCAGATATCCAACACCTGCGCCCAGACACGGACCAAGGGATACAGGAAGGATTTTGGCCAGCCCACTTTGAGAGCGATTTCGAAACCAGCGAAGATGAAAATCGGGTAATGGAGAATGAGGCAGCATACCTAGCCCGGCTGGCCGAGGCGGAGTACTAGCAATAGCAAAAGGAAAAAACACTCGATCCAACAGCCTTACGATGTCAAACTATGAGCAAGTACCTTGGAGACTGCGCCATCAGCTAATGGGACTGTTGGTGAACCGTGATATTATTCCTAGACGATACCTTACACACCGACTATTCATACACATCTGCAACAAATGCTTGGAAATAACAACAGAATCGGCGGGACGAATGTGGGGAGAAACAGGGTTAGACATTTTCCGTTTCGGTAGAGGGTGCTACCTGAGCACAGAAAAATGTGGTGGCTGCATGGAAATGGAAGAAACCGAAATTAAGCAACCTCTTTTTTCCTAAAAAACCTAAGCGAGGCCAACACCTGAGCGAGGCCCACACCTAAGCGAGGTCACCACCATAACATAAATACCGGCCACCTGCCCTCTAAACCACCAAAGAAAACAGATCACACTACCAGACCTCCAAAACCTTAACCTCTTATAAAACCTTCACCGTATTACAAACTTATATTTACGTGAAAAGAGACAAAAATGTCAACCTACTCAGAAGTCAGCATGAAGGGATGAGACCTCATTTTGGGGTACCCACTTTACCGTGAAATCATTCCAGAAGACGCATACTGGAAGATTTTCTACATCGATCACTGCGAAGATTGCGGACGAATTGATGTCGAGATGGAGGAATGGGAGGACCGGATAGTGCGAAACTTTGTGGACCTGCCACATTACTGGGAGTCTGGTTGTTTCCTGCGCGGAGCGCCATGCGGGGAATGTTGGGAAAGATGGTTGGAAGGTGCGGAATGGATGTTGCAGGACGACTGGAGATTACTGCACGATAGTGATGACGATGAGGATAGGGCCTAAGCGGACTTTCAGGAGAATAGCGGAGTTACCGGCTATTAGGATTTCCTTAGATTGTTTTATTTGGTGAGATGGTGATTTTATTTTGGGAGTGTAACTGGTACGGATACTAGGTTATTTATTGCATTGTTTCGTGTACTATCGGTTGATACAGACATTGTTTTGCAATATCGCTCATACTGGAGATAAGAGATATGCAGTATTTAAAGACCGCCGATTCCCGCGATGAAAACAGGAGACTTCGACAGAGAGTATTCTTAAATATACTTGGTTGAACGGTTACCTCTCTGATCTCATATTACACCTCGTTTGAAGCCTCTTTTAGCAAGCAGGGCTCGCTTCGTGTTGACCACGAAGCCATCCGCTCTTATCGTACCGATACGTGACTAGAGCCTAGCCTGAACACATTACAACAATAGTCCCATCACCATCCTTGTACCATCTATCATGCTGTAATGGGGGCACCCCTGGGAAGATGGATCCCAAGGTTGCAACCGCATCAAACAACTTCAAACTTATCGCCAAAAGTTCACACAGATGTAAGAGTAAAGTAAACGCTGAAACTTAATATCATTAAGCCTGACGCTTCACTAAATTAAGATCTCGAGAGGATTGATTGTTGGAGTAGAAGAGTTCTTGCATAGACTTTCAGGTAGTTTTATCTTCTGCCAGAAGCTCCCCCATCAGTTTACTCCAACCATTCGAGTACACCCTTCTTTGCTAAAGGTGGTCCGACACGTCTCCTGGCACACCCTTCGGGCATGCATGTGTCGACACACTCTAGTCGGCGTTCACCTTATGCGGTTATCGTTTCTGCAGTGCATTTCTATTTTGCCCACCGGAGTCAAAGCCTCTGCGCATCGGTGTCTTGCCAGTGGCTAACAGTCAAGGCACCTCATGAACTAGACTATCTATGACACTCTTCCCATATGCATTGATCTCTACTTGACTCCCAAGGCTACTGTGAGCGGTTTATCTATTTACTATTTACGGGTCTCGGGCTTCCGGTGTCTTCCGCAGGGCACAATAGTCCGGGAGTGATCCAATGGGCGCTACCCATGACCACTACCTCGGATCTATCTTACCTGTGTTAGGAATCATGCTTTTAGTGTCTCTGCACTTCCCTTTCACAGCCTATAGCGTTGGGAGCACGTTCGGGCTTTGAAGGTGTAAAACTCTCCCAGTCACCCCAGCACCACCCGGGACTACCTTCGGGACCCCCACGGTTAACACCCGTTAACTCCGTCAGCTTTGGTCCGTTTTACTCCGAACAACTTCGAGGAGGTACTCCACCTTACACCCTATGCCTCCTTGTACAACCTGGGAACAGCATACGGTCGACCGGACAGCAGCGACCTATACGGTGTTGCAAGCATGTCTGCAAAGATTCCTCTTTGCTAGACTGCACACAACTACACAACCATTTGCCCATGACATCCGGGCCTCAAGGCGGGGCCGGAGGGGTATAATAGGTATAATGTCTTCAATTTACAACTTCATTGAAGCTCCGTAGCTCGCCCAATAGCATCCCCCGGAACCCCAGATTCCACTATCATGCATGGCTTCGCATGACAAACATTCCAGTCATTTTTACTGAACTCCCTGTGGGACTTCGTATTGAAAGGTAGGGTAACTCAGGCCCTTGGGCTCGGTAACCCAAGCCCCAAGGCACAGTAACCTGATCCTGAGGGTANGGGGGGTTTGGGCAAAGCAACCAAGTGGTGTAAGTGTTGCATCACATGCTTGTTGTAACCAGTATGGGTACTACTCATGCCAAGGTTGTGGCTGCTCACTAGCTCCCAACCCTGGGCTCTCTCAAGAGAGTGCCAGACAGCTCAATGGTTATTGACAGCTCAATAGTTCTTAGGCATTGCCATAGAAACTCCCTGTTCATAAAAACTGTGTTACTATAGAAACCTTATTACTAAGTATTATTTTGCAATTCAGCTATTGTACAACAGCATAGTTATACTCATTACAATTCAACTGTATAACTACTGGCATCTATTCATTAGTGAGTACGCAATTTCCCCATTGGCACCTACCAAAGTGACAAAAGAAAGACATGCCAATAAGATGAATGTACTAAAAGAAGTGCCTTGTATATTAGTTATTGGGCTAAATAGAGTAATTCTGTAGTCTGCCAGAAATGCAGTAAGTTTAGATATAGAAACTAGGCTGCAATACTGAATGATTATGAGTTGCTATTCGGGTCAAAGGTTTAGTAGTTAATAGTACTATCTTGTCTATATAGTAGCTCAATTGCTTTGCCATTGTACTACAACATACTTTAACCACTTAATCTCTTTAGACTCAGACCATTTTACCATAGTATAGATTAATAACTCTCAGGCTTTCTAACACACATATTGTATTAGTTTAAAGTTCTTTATATCTCTCTATCTTTTCAGTTCTTCAGTTCTCTAGTTCTCCAGTGCTCTAGTTCTCCTGTTCTCCAGTTCTTCAGTTTTCAAGGTCTACAGTTCTCCTACTCTTTGGTCCTCTTGCTTTTCAACTACTGCTCCACTCTCAAACTTTCTAGCTCTATAGTCTTCCTTCTCTTTAGCTTCTGTTCTCTTATACTTCCTCAATCTCCTACTCTCTAAGCTTTCAAATCTTCAGTTCTTTAACAGTTTTAATTCCTCAATATTACAGTTAGTAGCTCTCCTCCATTTTACACACTCCTATATTCTGTATTTTCTCTATGTTCTAACTATATATACTATAATAGATATCTAAACCAATCATGGCATCATCATCAAACTTAGCACTTATTTCTCTGAGGCAGTGTGTTGAACCATATGCTGAGATTGAGGCCCGAATTCAAGCAACAATCACTTTTCTTAATACAATTGGAAAGGATAATCCCAATTTTGTAAAAATATTATAAAAAAGTCTGAGGTTCCATTGTGACGGTTACAAGTACATTGGCAAGAGTATCAATCAAGAATTAATAAACCCACAGCCAACTGTAGGCTGTCAGAAGACCAAGAGGCTGCTGTTTGCCAATATCTGGACAGATTGGATTTTGTAGAAACAAGTACCAGACTTCAAATGGTATCAGGTTGGACTAATCCAATTCTGGAAAATCCACATTCTGGCCCTCTATCAATATCAACTGTTAGTGAGAAATGGGCACAAAGATTTCTGAATTGCTATCCAGAGTACTTTATATGCAAGCAATACACTATTGATGCTGATCGCAAAAATTCTGATTCTCTCAACGATTTATATACCTGGTTTAACAAGTATCAAACAATTTGCGATCAATATAAAATGCAAATAACGGATATCTACAACTTTGATGAAACTGGATTCAGGGTTTGTATTGGCCACGACCAATAGATTATAACAAGAGATTTCAAGCATCAGGCCTACCTTGATAGTTCTACAAATCAAGAACTTGTTTCTGTCCGCGAAACTAGAAGTGGAGATAGATATATCCTTCCGCCAATGATAATTATTCTAGGCACTATACTTCAGAAACCCTGGTATACCTCTATATGAATAGTGGATAACTACCTAATAGCTCTATCCAAAACTGGTTATAGTAATAATATATTATCAATAAAGTGGATAGAATACTTGGAACGGTTTTTCTCTTTATATCAAGTAGAAGAATATCAACTTCTACTTCTCAATGGTTTTGGCTCATACTGTATAAAAGAGTTTCTTGACCACTGTGATCTATACAAGATAGTAGTCTTCTGTCTTCCCTCACATACAAGTTACCTCCTACAACTCTTAAATGTGGTTGTTTGTCAACGATAAAAGCATTACTATCCTGAAGTTGTGCAATCAGCACCCAGGACTGGATGCAACGTGTTTGACAAGATTGGGTTTTTGGATATAATTGGTATTATCCGACAGCCAACATTTAAAAACACAACTGTCCTCTCTGCATTTCGAGCTACAGGTCTCATTTCCCTATAATTCTGAAAAGGTAATTGCATAGTTACGTGAAGCTCATATCCCTTCTACATGACTGATTACACTACCACAAGGCTCCTCTCCTCCCACTGCAGTTACAATTCGAATTCTTACCAGGTAAGATGAGAAATTGATATGGGAGACAAAAGATTGTTCTCCAACATTCCAGTGAAGATTGAAATTAGTTCCAAAGGGTGGATTAGCCCAAGGACATTCTGGGGCCCTAGGCATGGCGAATTTAGAGACAAGGAAAGTGGCTGAGAAAGCAAGAGATTTGAGGCATAGGGGTCAAAACAGAAGACAGGAACAAAAAGGTAGAGTTCTCATTGCCTCAGAGGCACATCAAATGGTGAAAAAAAAGATGATATGGAGTTGAAGAAAGCAGAAAAGGAGTTGAGACAGGCATAAAATGTAAAAAAAAGGGTACAGTAAGCAGAACGCAAGCCATTAATAATGGAAATGAAGGCATACATTAATAAGAGAGGTATAATCCAAGCCTATAAAAATAAGCTCTCAAAATTAATAGTTATGGTTATTAAGCGACAAGCAAGATTGTGGAAATTAATGTAAAACTAAAAAGTATTGCTTCTGTGTTGATGTATTGCTATGTTGTACTGCACTACCAGGTTTCTATAGCAATATGCTAGGTAATACTGTGTTGAGCTAGGAGGTTACTATGCTAACAGCCAAGAACTATTGAGCTGTCAAAGACTATTGAGCTGTCTGATATGCTCTTGAGGGTATCCACGGTTGTGAGCAAGCGAGCAGCCACAATCTTGGCACTAGTAGGTTATACTTTGTTTTACAGTATTATTTGGTACTTCTTATGTTTCAAAGGCATCACTTGAAACTTCGAATGTTTTATGTTTTGTTTTACAGCATCATTTGATACTTGTTATGTTTCAAAGGCATCACTTGATACTTTGAAGGTTTTATATTTTGTTTTACATTATTGTTGGATACTAGTTATGTTTCAAAGATATCACTTGATACTTTAAATACTTTATGTTTTGTTTTACAGTAATGTTTGATACTTGTGATGTTTCAGAGGTATCGCTGGATACTGGGAATGTTTTATGTTTTGTTTTACAGTATCATTTGATAGTTGTTATATTTCAATGGTATCACTTGATTGTAACGTGTTCGGGCTGGGCCCTAGTCACGTAGCGGTACGATAGGAGCAGATGGCTTCGTGGTCAACACGAAGCGAGCGCTGCTTGCTAAAGGAGGCTTCGAACGGGGTGTAATAGGAGATCAAAGAAGTAACCGTTCAACCAAGTATATTTAAGAATACT
>PYWC01000053.1:885724-899688 GCA_003182015.1 Tuber magnatum
GGGGTCACAGAGACCATCCCCCCCCTAGGCAAAGCACAGTGTTTTACCGCTTCTCTCATGTAGTCCCTTGTTCTCTGAGAGAAAGCGTCACTTAGTGGATGGGATACCATAACCGTGCTATGCCAGGAGGAAGGAACAGGCCCCTGATAGCCCAGAGGACCACCAAGCAGACGGACCGTCCGACCAACCCCTCCCAGAAAAGAGCCCACCGTGCAAACGCTAAGCGAGCCTAGCAAGAGCAGGGAAGTGTAGAGGGGGAACCGCTATGGGGCAGTTCCAGACAGAAGGGAGTGTCTCCAAGAGGATTAACTTAGGGGGAAGGAAGGTGGAGGCCATAAGTAATGCCTGGCCAAGCGAGGAGGGAAAAGAAGTAGTCTAGCGCCCCCCAGCAGGGGGGGTGCAAGACCGGAAAAGTGGTGATAGTCCTCTGGTGTTAAGTCGTTCCCGATTAGGAAATAAATTTCAATGACCGGAGTTGTAACGGAGACGGAGCGTGTGATACTTGCTATGTTTTCCAAGGTATTGTTGAATACTTTCCAAGGGACTATATTACCACTCATACTGGGAATAAGTGAGAACTGGCATTTAAACACAGCTGATTCCATAATGGAAAGAGCAGTCTTCAACTGATAGTATTCTTAATATACTTGGTTGAATGGTTATATCTTGATCTCGTGTTACACCCCTTTGAAGCCTCTTTTAGTCTATGCAGCTTGTGCCTGTTGTCGATCAAGTGGGCCACTAGTTGCCATTGTACACGAAGTATGATTAGAACCCGATCTGTGAAAACTTTACACTGATGCTTCACTCAATTAAGATCTTGGGAGGATTGATTGTTGGAGTATGAGAGTTCTCACATTGATTTTCAACTGGTTTTATCTTATGCCAGAAACTCCTCCATCAGTTTACTCCAACTCCTCGAGCACACCCTTCACTACTAAGGGTGGTCTGACATGTCTCCTGGGACACCTTTTAGGCATGCATGTATTGACAAACACTAGTGGGCGTTTACCTTATACAGTTATTATTTTCACAGCACATCTCTATTTTGCCCACCAGAGTGAAAACCTCTTTGCACCTGTTCTTTGCCCATGACTACCAGTCAAGACACCTGATGAGGCAGACTGTCTAGAACACCCTTCCTATATACATTCATCCCTATGTGATCCTGGAAGCTAGCCTAAACGCTTTAGCTATCTACTATTCAAGACTCATGGACTTCCCACATCTTCCACAGGGTATGCCGGTCATGTAGTACTCCAATAGGTACTACCCATGACAACTCTCTTGAATCCACCTTACCTGTAATAGGGATTATGCTTTTAGTGCCTCTACACTTTCCTTACAGGGCCTATGGCATTGGGGACACAGTTGGGTTTAATAGGTGTAAAACTCTCCTGGCCATCCTGGCACCACCCAGGACTACCTTTGGGACCCCTATAGTTAATGCCTGTTAAACCGCCCAGTTTTGGTCCATTTTACTCTAAACAACTTGGATAAGGTACTTCACCTTCCACCCTATCCCCTCTTGTATATGCTGTGGATAGCCTATGGTTGGATGGATAGCCATGACGCATATGGTGTTACCAGCAGGTCCACCAAGATTCCATTTTGCTACTCTGTCCACAACTACGCAGCTATTGGCCCATGACGTCTGCATGTAATAATTCCTACCAGTGAGTGCTTCCCTGAAATGGGCGACAATATCTTAGTCTCAAATACTGGAGACTACCCATCTCCTTCCCAGTCGGATAGCTAAGCACTCAAGGCTCCTATCTGACCACTCGCTTTCAAGGGTAGGTATGCAGTGGGACCATGTAGGTGAAGAGTAGAGTGATAAAGTTATAGGTAAGGAGATACAAAGATGATAGCATGAAGAGCTCATCCTCCTGGGTCCTAGTGACCTCTTCTATACTCGCTGTTCATGCCAACCCTAGCCTGTGACTTATGCTCCTAAGCCACCTGCCATAGTCACATGCGCTAAGTGTATCACATGCATGAGACCCATGACCGGTTAACTGAGTCAGGTGCAAAAGTCATTACATCATGTGACCTCGCAATTGCAAGTCGTCCAATACATTAACTAATCATATATGTACTGAGCAGTTTATCTCAAAAATAGGATCTCCTTTTTACCATCTAATACGCGGTGTAGTTCTTAGTCATGTAATACCCACACCACTTGCTTGCTTTGCCTGAACCCCCTCCGCCGCCCCACAATCAGGCATCCCTGGCGCTGGCGGTGGGGTGAAAGCAAGCAAGAAAGAAAAAGTGGCGAAGCTGCCATCTAGCAAAATACTTTTATCCAGCAAAATACTTTCATCTAGCAAAATGCTTTCATACAGCAAATGCATTCCTCGAGTGGAGGTTGAGGGGCCATGCTAGTTATAATGTACTAAGGACTCATAACTGTGAGTTGTACGAGGCCCGATGACCATAATATGAGTCATGTTGCGAAACCCTAACCACTCTACCTTGCCAGTTAGCCTTACTGGTTAGTCCTACTCAGTTCCCCCACAATTCTGGTCTGAGTCTTCTATGACAGAAGTAACCTTCCACCTCCTTCACCACTTGTGACTCTAGCTCCCCTCTCCCTCTAGTCTGATTCCCATCAGGCTATGCCCATTGCATCAGGGATCTCCCCAACAGTTTTTCCTGCCATACCAATAACTCCTGGTGCTTCTATTTGCATTGCGAACTTTTTCTCAGTTCTTGGAGAGCAGTATTCATGACGTTGATCATTGCCTACTTTGCTCTGATCATCTTTTCTGGGGTGTTAATGGTTGTTTGTTGGTTGGTGAGGGCCCCTTGGACCTCGTCCAGCATTCGCGACAGGTCGCCAATCTCTCAGTGCGCACTGTCTATCTCTGCCAGTGTTTCCGTATTTTCCTTACTCCCTTCTCACTCCTGCCATGTTCTCACAGCTGCCTTGTGCATCCTCATCCCTTTGTAGCTCCTGTTTAGGGGCTTCTCGCTTCCCTCCTTCTGGGAATAATATCCTACATCTATTTTTTCCACTTCATAGGTTTTGCATCCATCCCAATAGCACTCTTGCTACCTATTTTTTCATGTATTTCTGTTCTATTCTTATGGGTCCTGGGGGCCCTTGGAAACCATTCTGGTCTGTGTTTGTTGCTTAGGTGCACCTAGCACCTAACTTCATAGTAGCAGGTACATGACATGGCATTGTATTACGCCATTTTCTTTACCTCCCATTGTGTTTCATCTAGCTCGGCTTCAGAGGGCCATTCGTATCCTGTGCTAGTGGGGGTGATGTTGTGCCAGAGGTCGATTGTGGTGTCCCATCCCTCCTGTCGTCATATGGCCGGCGACACAGTTGGTGCGATATCGATTTTGACCCATCTAGGGTTTGTGTGAATATGCTTGGTGGAAGGGACAGGTTGCAAGTTTTGCCTTTGCGAAGTTTTTTTGCGGGGTACCAAGTCTTGTAACCGATATGGGTACTAGGTTATTTTATGTTTGGTTTCACAGTATCATTTGATACTTGTATTGTTTCGTCTGCTATTGGTTGATACACAAATTGTTTTATATTTGGTTTCACAATATGGTTGATACTTGTATTGTTTCGTGTGCTATCGGTTAAGATACACAAGGTTTTGGAATATCACTCATACTGCAGATAAGCGATATGCTGTATTTAAAGACCGCTGATTCCTGCTGTGGACAGAGCAGACTTCAACAGAGAGTATTCTGAATTTACTTGGTTGAACGGTTACTTCTTTGATCTCCTATTACACCTTATTTGAAGACTCCTTTAGTAAGCAGTGCTCGCTTCTTGTTGATCAAGAAGCCATCTGCTCCTATCGTACTGCTATGTGACTAGGGCCTGGCCTGAACACGTTATAATTTTTTAACCTCCACAAGTAGTTAAGAAGCCTGCCCGGACCTGGTCTGATCAACCCTCAAAGGTCCAACAAAGAAGAAGCTAGCAGTGGGGAGCGGCAGATCCACGGAAGGTTCAGCTCTGCCAACACAACACCATTGAATTACTAGAGACTTGAACTGCAAAGCAGGTCCTACGAGAAGGCCTTACCAAAAGAAGGCAAACCCAGAAACTGAGAGGGTGAAAGAGTGATTTCTCAATTGACGAAGCATAAAGACAATCTGCTTGAGATTTGGCCAGGCAGACCTTTAGCGAATCAACAGCTGAGTTACCAAAGATAGCAACCAGCCTTACTGGGCTCTTTCCCCTTAGCCCTAGGAAAGGAAAGGCACTGGCGCAACCACCAAAGAATGACAGCCTACCTGTCGGCACACATAAGAAGGAAGACGACGATGAAAGAAACATCACATCACTCAGTGGTAAAAGAACTGCCACAGGACCCCCCCCGTAACTCATCAGAAAGCTCGTCAGATGATAGCTCCAGCAGCGAAGAATCCAAATACAATATGTCCGAAGGAGAATCCAGCGCGCCGTCCAGCCCCTGGGCTGGGCGAACAGGACCAAAAATCAAACTCCTGCTACCACCCTGGTTCTTGGGTGAAAAGCAAGATCTGAAACCTGAAGCATTTGATCGATGGGTAACAACCACTTCCCAATACCTTGCCCTGCGTGGAGTGGGAAAAACCAAAGAAGGAAGTGGAGCGTACTTTGGAAGTTTCTGTACCGGAAAGGCAGAGGAAGTATACTACCAAGCAATAAACCACTATGAGAGTGGGGGAAAATATCCGAGGAACGACCCGGATAAAATACCTGAGAGATAGTTTCCACTCATCATGAAACACGGAAGAACCATATAAAAAGTTCAAGGATATCCAGCAAATACGAAGTGTGAAAACAGAAAGAATAACGATGGTCACGACAGATCTCCTAATGTATCATGGACCATTGCCTACCAGGACGGTATCTCAGTATACATTGTGACAAAGACTGCCTGAAGCAATGCATCCCAGACTATGCCAGGAGGTAGAACCCATGGAAGAGGAGGGAGACACCTTTGACAAGATAGTCAAACGGGCTGAATGCAAGGACGCTATCCTATATGAAACAGGAGTTTACCAAACCCATATACCACAGCAAAAGAACAGTAAAGGATCACCATCAGGGGACAATGCAAGGAAGGATGAACCATACTACAAAGATTCGAAAGACAAGAAAGATAAGAAGCAGAAACGACCCTGTGAAGGCACATGTTTCTAATGCGGAAAAAAGGGGCACTATGCAAAGGACTGCTATGCTAAGAAAGGAAAAGGAAGAACAGCCAAGTGAGAGGCTAGCACGAACATCATGGAAGCAACAGAATACAAGGAAGTGGAAATTAATTCAGTGGAAATGGAAAGCCTCAGAACCCAACAAACACTAACAACACGGGCCCATGATGCAGTAGAAGGAACGATCTACATAGAGGGCCATCCAGCAAAGGTACTATTTGATACAGGACCAATCAGTTGTGACATTATTAGCACTACTCTTATCTCCACCCATGGCATACAAACGAAACCCCTACCCCAACGAACAACAGGCAACATGGTAATAAAAAGGGTCTCGCTCTTCAAGCTACAAGAAATATGGGGTGACAATAGGAATCGGCAAAAAGTAAGGGACAAATCAGGAGATGTTGGTAGGAAACCTGGCAAAGTACAACGCCATGATTGGAATGCCATTCCTGAAAAGACACAGCACGGTTATCACATGTGGGGACACAGCAGTGAAATTTCCCGATGACAAACTCAGAGTACTATGCAAACCAACAAGCAGGGAAGTCCGAGCAGCGGTTAGAGATGCAACCTTAGCAATGCTGTTGGAAGAATACAAGGATGTATTCCCAGACAGGGTCCCTGAAACGCTACCCCCTGTGCGTAAGATTAACCATCACATTCGGCTGAAAGACCCAATGGATCTAAAAAACCAACCAACACACTCAATTCCAGAAGCATACAAGGAGAAACTCATGAACTGGATAAGCAAGAAATTACAGGCTGGAGTAATTGTACGGCAGGAGGTTCCCAGAGCGGCACCTATGTTTATACAACCGAGGTCAGATGGAAGAATCCCCCCGCAGGTGGACCTGCAAGTAAGAAACTATAACACGATCATGGATAGTCCATCGATCCCCAACCAACAGCAGATCCTTAACCACATTGGATGAGCAAAATTCAGGAGTAAAATTGACTTGAGCAACGGATACTTCCAAACACGCATGGACAAGGACAGCGTTAAGTGCAACTCATTCAAAACCCCATTCGGAGGATTTGTCAGCAAAATAATGCTACAAGGAGACATGAATGCACCAGCAACATTTATGCGAATAATGGAAGACCTCCTAAGCGAATTCTTACATCACTTTGTATGGGTATACGTTGATGATATTCTCATATTCTTGGATACACCAGAAGAGCATGAAAGCCATATATGGCAGGTATGTAACCAACTCAGAAAGGCAAAGTTCTATGCAAGCAAAAGGAAGTCAGTACCATTTGCAAACAGGCGAGAAGTACTAGGACACATAGTGGATAGTGAAAGAATCCATCCCTCCCCTCAGAAAATATCGTCTATTGCAAGTTGGGAAATGCCAAAACAAAAAAGAATTGCAGCGCTTTCTAGGGATAGTAAACTATGTGGCCCAGTTCCTCCCACACCATGCGACCAGGACAGCACTATTAATGGACTTAACAGGGAATGCCGAATTCGTATGGACAACTACCCATCAGACTGCATTCGAAATGGTAAAAAAGCGAATTACCGACCACCAAGTCTTGCACCCAATAGACATAAGAAGCAAGGAACCAATTTGGCTAGTAACGGACACCTCTGATTTGGGGATAGGGGTATGGGTAGGACAAGGACCCACCTACGAGGTGGCTCGACCAGCCGCATTACAGAGCAGCAAATTCAGCAACACACGGATGAATTATGGAACCACCAACAAAGAGGCCTTAGCAATAGTGGAAGCTCTTGATCGGTCCCACAATGTACTAATGGGAAATTCCTTTACAATAGTCACAGACCACCAACCCCTGACACACCGAGGAACGGCAAAGAACCCAGGCCGAAAGAAAGTTAGATGGCTCAGTGCCTTAGAAAAGTACAACGTGAAGGTAGTCTACGCACCAGCAAGTATGAACTATTTAGCTAATGCCCTTTCCTAGATATAAGATGGAGGATCAGACTTAAATCTACTTTATATCCACAATCATACAAAGGAAGCGAACGACATGTCGGATAACACAGCCTACGCGCAAGAATCAAATACGATGGAACCTGAAGGAGATATCTCCCCTACCTCTCCTCCTTACTCATACACTGAGTACCCTAACGAGGCCCCTATATACCTGGAAAGTCGCTCCTCAATTACTGCAGGAAATGATTAGGGTGACTAGTGTACCTTGCAAAGTGCGCTACCTGAAGAACTCCAACATAGCACATTGCACTACTCGCACTGTTATGTCGATCATTGCTCATATCATCAAACCGACATCAAATTCACAAACAATCATTCTAGACGGTGGAGAAACAGAACTCCTCACCCTCCTAGTGACGGACCAAGCCCACCCAGTACAGAAATTGACCCAAGCTCTCCGGATTTCCCCGAAATCAATGACGGGGAATGGCAACAAACAAGCGGCGGAGGACCAAACAGTGCTGGGGAAGGGCCATTCACCCTTGCCCAACCGACGCCCAGATCTTATACAATCCTGGCACTTCCCAACCTGGTAGCCTCGGTTTTCCAAATGCCAGAACCAGATAGTCCTGCACCAGTCGGACCAGTGGAACCGTAAGAGGACATTACCTATGAGACAATGGCGGGATCTCGAATGCCAGGACCATATAGCCCACCACCTATTAGGCAAGCAAAATGATTAGGAAGGCTCAGAAATGAAATGATAGTTTCAGTGATACCCGCAACGATGAGGGAATATCGACGGGGACTTTACGATGTCATGGAAGACAGCGAGCAGGATGGCCAGCCTGCAACAACCAGAGGAAGCGAGATAGAAGAAGAGAGCGATAACTTGTAACCAATCAATGAAATGTTCTGAGCACATATGGTTACCGCATACCGAAGAGAACCAATATGGAAAAAAGTCAATAAAAGTATGGACTCCACAGGAGATTTATCCTCCTACAAGGTTGCAAATAGAATGCTATAGGCAAAAACCAGATACGGGAAAGACTGCCTGTATATTGCAAAGACGCTGCATATGGAAATACGATATTAAGGGAGTACGTTATTAGCGAAATCCACAACAAAGGCCACCACAGTTCTGAACGAAACTTACAGTATGCTACCAAGTATCCCTTTTGGCCTAAAATGCGGAAGGACTTCAGAACGTATGTGTCCCAATGCCACACCTGCCAGATGAACAAAGAACCCACAAAGTTACCAGCAGGAAAGGCTCAGACAATTGTGCTACCATCAGAGATTTTTGAATTGATAGCTATTGACTTTGCGGGACCCTTCCATAACTCATGGGAATACGACACAATCCTAGTTGCGATAGATAGGTTTTCGGGATTCATATAGCTCATACCTACAACTAAGCAAGTGACGGCAATAACAACCTGGGAACTCTTACGCAACAAAATGTTTACACCCCATAGATACTCAACATCTCTAGTAAGCAATGTGGACCCACGATTTGAGTCACATGTGTGGAGACAGCAGTGTCAATCGCTAGGCATTGAGCATATCAAGGCTGTATCAGGTCACTATAAAACAAATAGACAAAGCGAAATGAAACTTCGGGAATTAAAAACAGCTCTTCGAATGTTGGTCAATGCAAGACAAAACAATTGATTTGATGCCATACCAGAAACGGTAGCATGCCTAGATGCAGGATGGTCAAAAACCCACAGTACATTACTATATAAAGCTATTTTTGGAAAAAACTACCCACTACTCCTGCTAGCAAATTTCAAGAACTCCACAGTACCGGCCGCGGACGAATTATTGAACAGACACCAAGCAATCCGGAACACGGCATTTAATGCTATCAAATTGGCACGATTTAGGAGCACAAGAACAGCCGCAAAACGGCACAGACACCATACACCGAAAGGGAAAGGTAACCCATTATTGGTTTATGGAAGCCTTTTTCAACGGAATCAGCACAAAGCAAGAAACTGGAACCACAATGGAGAGGACCACACAAGATAATCGAATATGATGAACACATGGAAAACTACGTGGTAGTAATAGAGGGCAGAATGTACAGAAACTGACGAGTGACATTCCACACATCTACTGTGAAACAATATCTCCCTAACGACAATACCGCCTTCCCAGGAAGAAGCCACGCAAAGCCATTCCCGATCACGGTTAATGAAAAATTAGATTAGAAGCTGCAGGTCATATGGGACCACAGGAGGAGCTACGACCGTGACCAGTTTCTGGTAAAATGGACGGGATATGCGGAAACAGAAAACAGCTGGGAACCCCTTGAAGCGGTAGAAAATACGATAGAACTGGGAAACCAATTGTGGGGGGACAACAAACCGGAAGACGAGCTACCTCCTACAATAAACCATGTAACGGTGGCATGGAGCCCAACCCTGCTGGAAATACAACACCTCCGCCCAGACACATATGAAATGATACAAGGGGGATTTTGGTCAGGCCCGCGTTGAAAGTGATTGCGAAAGCGGCAAAGACGAGAATCGGGTCATGGAAGATGAAGCAGCATACCTGACACGACTGGCCAAGGCCGAGTACTGGGAATAACAAGGAAAGAAACACACCATCCAACAGTCTTACGATGTCAAACTATGAGCAAGTACTGTGGAGACTGCGCCATCAGCTAATGGGACTATTGGTGAACCATGATATTATCCCTAGACAATACCTCACACAGCGACTATTCATACATATTTGCAACAAATGCCTAGAAATAACAACTGAATCAACAGGACGGATATGGGGCGAAACAGTGTCTAACATATTACGCTTCGAAAGTGGATGTTACCTGAGCACAGAAAAATGTGAGATGTGCATGGAGGTGGAAAAAAGTGATATTAAGTACCACCCACCTTCCGTGAACACTGAAGCGCGGTCAACACCTGAGCCAGGTCAACATCAAGATATAAATACCACCTGCCATCCCTCAAACTGCTCTGAAGAGAAAAAACCACACTACCAGACCTTGAAACTGAAAGAAAAACCTTGACCCTCTAACAAACATTTACCGCTTTACAAAATGAAGAAATGTCATTCTACGAGGAAATAAGCATCAAGGGACGATACATTATTGTTGACGAACTCCTGCGCTGTGGAACCATTCCACAGGAGGTATACTGTAAAATGTTTTGTGTCGACTACTATGACGATTGTAGACGGATCGATATTGAAAAGGAGGATTGGCAGGACAGGACAGTCCGAAATTGCATCGATGTACCGGACCACAAGTATCCATGTTGCTGGGTGCGCGAAGCACCCTGCCAGGAGTGTGTGGAGAAATGGCTGGAAGGGGCGGAATGGATGTTGCAGGATGGCATGAGATTGTTGCAGGGTAGCGGTGAGAATAAGGATTGGTCCTATGGGGACATTGAGGAGAATAGCAGGTTTACCGAGTATTAGGATCTGATTAAGTTATTTTATTTGGTGAAATTGATATTTTATTTTGGGAGTAGAACCGGTACGGGGTAATAGGTTATTTTATGTTTGGTTTCACGGTATCGTTTGCTACTGGTATTGTTTCGTGTGCTATCAGTTGATACAGACATTGTTTTATATTTGGTTTCACAGTATGGTTGATACTTGTATTGTTTCATGTGCTATCAGTTGATACACACAATGTTAGGGAATATCTCTCATACTGGAGATAAGCGATATGTGGCATTTAAAGACCGCTGATTCCCGCTATGGAAAACAGCAGACTTTGACAGAGAGTAATCTTAATATACTTGCTTGAATAGTTACTTCTTTGATCTCCTATTACACCCTGTTGGAAGACTCCTTTCGTAAGCAGCGCTCGCTTCATATTGATCAAGAAGCCATCTGCTTCTATCGTACTGCTACATGACTAGCGCCTGGCCCAAACACGTTACAAGGCTGGTTATTTTCCGTAGAGTACTGTGTCCACTTGGCTCTGTATTTGTAACGACCCAGCATACATGAGCTATGGCAAACGGAACCTATACCCATACAGGTGGCCAGGAGGTGAACTGGTAGGAACCGGCAAGCAAGTACGTACTTGACCTATGGAGACCCAATGGCCCGGGCTCCGAGAATAAAGAGAATTGCCGGGTCTGGGACCTAGGTACCTGGATACATGGGGGAGCGGTGTCAGCGTGCTTAGGGACTTATGAAGGGGCAGTTGCTCAGGTAGGCTGGGTAACTGAAGGCAGGTCAGAAAGGTCTATCGCCGGCGATGGGATAGAGAGGGCAACAGGGAAAAGTTAACTTGTCCGCTCGACAAGGTTACCCTACCCTTGGGGTCAGGTTACCCTGCATTGGGGCTTGGGTTACCCTACCTTTCAATATGAAGTCCCTCGGGGAGTTCGGGAAAATTGACTGGAATGTTGGTCATGCGAAGCCATGTATGATACTAGAATCTGGGGTTCCAGGTGATGCTATTGCGCGAGCTACGTAGCTTCGATGCGGCTGTAAATTGAAGACATTATTTCTGTCATACCCCTCCAGCCCCGCCTTGAGGCCCGGACGTCATGGGCAAAGGGTTGTGTAGCTGTGTGCAGTCTAGCAAAGAGGAATCTTTGCAGACATGCTTGCAACACCTTATACGTCGCTGCTGTCCAGTCGACCGTAAGCTGTTCGCAGGATATATGAGGGGACATAGGGTGGAAGATGGGGTACCTCCTCCAAGTTGTTCGGAGTAAAAGGGACCAAAACAGCCGGAGTTAACGGGTGTTAACCGTAGGGGTCCCGATGATAGTCCCGGGTGGTGCCGGGGCAACTGGGAGAGTTTAACACCTACCAAGCCCGAACGAGCTCCCAATGCTATAGGCTCTGAAAGGGAAGTGCAGAGACACTAAAAGCATGATTCCTACCACAGGTAAGGTAGATCCGAGGAAGTGGTCATCGGTAGCGCCCATTGGATCACTCCTGAACTACCGTGCTCTACGGAAGACCCCGGAAGCCCGAGACCCGTAAATGCGCAATAGACAAACCACTCACGGTAGCCTCTGGAGTCAAGTAGAGATCAATGCATATGGGAAGGGTGTCATAGATAGTCTAGTTCATGAGGTGCCTTGACTGTTCGCCACTGGCAAGACACCGATGCACAGAGGTTTTCACTCCGGCGGGCAAAATAGAAATGCACCGCAGAAACGATAACCGCATAAGGTGAACTCCGACTAGAGTGTGTCGACACATGGATGCCCGAGGGGTGTGCCAGGAGACATGTCGGACCACCCTTAGTGGAGAAGGGTGTACTCGAATGGTTGGAGTAAACTGCTGGAGGAGTTTCTGGCATAAGATAAAACTACCTGAAAGTCTATGGGAGAACTTTCCTACTCCAACGATCAATCCTCTCGAGACCTTAATTGAGTGAAGTGTCAGGCTTAACGATATTAAGTTTTACCGTTTACTTTACTCTTACATGTGTGTGAACTTTTGGCGATAAGTTTGAAGTTGTTCGGTGAGGTCGCAACCTTGGGATCCATCTTCCTAGGGGTGCCCCCGTTACAGTATATTATTAAGCGAGCTCCTCGCTTAACTCCTCTCCTGATTCATTGTTTCCGACCATCGGCACTGACCTTGCGTGAATACTGGTAACCTTGTCTAGAACAAGTAGCCCAGGGTGGAAAGCGCAATGGCTAGTACTGAACTTCGAACCAGAATGGAATCCAACTCGGATTCCGACCTTGACCTTGACGAGAACACCGCCACCACATTTCGTGCATCGATTTTTTTGCGGATGTTGGTGGTATTGACTGGGACGGCCACCTCCTGCTCTTAGAGGCTGCTCCTATTCAGTTATCTGCTGAATCTCCTAACCTCATGATTACAGACCCTCGCACCGCGGCGCTCTCATTTTTCCAACACCCTACCCTAGTCCACAACATGCTCCCTCCCCCGCCGCATTGTGTTCCCTTTAGTGAGTTCTCCCCTGAATTCGTCGAACCTTACATCGTCCGGAAAGTAGCCAAGTCGATTGATCAAGTCAAGCGAGAACTGAAGAACTGGAACAACCAGCAGCAGCAGGTGTTCCGACCACAGATCACTGCGGCAGTGGTGGAATGGATGAAGGTGCAGCAGGAGTCATACCAGCGGATGATAAGGGATGAGCCGGCATTCAAGACTCGGATGGCAGCCTTAGAAAAGGCTTTTGAGGGAGGGTATAGTATTGATGCTGAGAATGATGTACAGATGTTAGAGGCCAAGCCCCCACTCCAGCTAGTCCATACCAAGCCCGAGAATTTCGGTATGGAGTTGGCCATGAGAGCCAGAGACGACCAGTGGAGAGCATACTTGAGCCCAATCGGTATACGGATGTTGGAAAGCCTGAAAGGTGAGGGCTACAGTTATACCTCCTCCTTCTCAAGAGCATCTACAGGCTCCCTGTCGGTCCCCCCCTCAATTGCCCGCAGCAGGTCGGCGAGCCCAACGGTCGGGCCAACTGATGGATGTCGAGTAAGGAAAAGGATGTCCAAACCGCAGGGTATCACGGCACCAGATACACCTGACCCTACTCCTTGTCCGACCCCGGCCCCAAATATTTCCAAGGCAGCACCTTCAGTTGCAACTCCTGTACCTCCCATCGCCGCCTCAAGACCCACACCTCTGCCAGTTTCATTGCCCACTCCAGATACCTTCCCTGCCACAGTATTCCCACCAGCGGTATTGGCTACCCCAGCATTCCGGCCACTGCACGCAGCGTCACCTGGATTCGTCGAACAGGTAAGACGTCAGGAGGAGTGAACACCCATGGCTCTGTCACGAGGGACTCCAATCCCTGGACCTGGGACGCCTGCTTGCTCCGTTCCTTGGGCACCGGTTGTCCCCACGGCACCCTCCAAGCCAAGTCTTCCCGCCGGTCTCCCCACT
>PYWC01000053.1:914823-948948 GCA_003182015.1 Tuber magnatum
TTTTATTATAACCCATATTGGTATGCTTATGCAGGGCATAGATTTGCTGATTCCTGTCTTCTTTTTCTCTTCGGGTATGTGGTGGTGCCATGGTGGGTGATGAGGTGGGGGAGAGGTGTTGTTGCACCGTTGCCGGGCAGGGGTGTAATTATTTAACGGACACGACTGTACTCGAATGGTTGCAGTAAACTGATGGCGGAGTTTCTGGCATAAGATAAAACTACCTGAAAGTCTATGCGAGAACTCTCCTACTCCCACAATCAATCCTCTCGAGACCATAATTGAGTGAAGCATCAGGCATAACAATATTAAGCATTACTGTTTACTTTACTCTTACATCTGTGTGAACTTTTTGCGATAAGTTTGAAGTTGTTCAATGCGGTCGCAACCTTGGGATCCATCTTCCTACAGGTCCTCCCATTACACCATTGCAGTTTTCCGTAGTGTACTCTCAAGTTGATGATTTCATAGAGTTTGTATTCATTTTCTCTAGGTATCTCACTAGGCGTGGGTGGGAGGCTCTCCTGAGAAGGTAGTGTGTTGTTTGAGTAGAGTTCAAGGAGTGAGATGTGCAATGTGTTGTCTATAGCCCTCTGGGGCAGTATATCGTGCTCGTAAGCATGACTCCTCACTTTTACTAAGATCTTGCATGGTCCAACCTTCCTGTAGTTGAGTTTCTTTGACAGTCTTACGGTTCGTATGGTTCATAGTAGTAGCTATACCATATCCCCTGATCGCAGGTTCAGATTGAGTCTTCGGTGTTGATCATAATTTTCCTTCTGTCGTAGTTGTACCATAACCATTTCTGTTCACAGGACTTCCTGCAGTAGCGCCATCTCATTGGATCTTCTTATCTTGTTTTTAATCAAATGACCCATAGCCGCCTTTTTCTCAATTCCATCCATGGTTTGCGTAGAATAGCGTATTCTTTATCGTTTCTTGTCTTCTCTTGTTCCAGGCAAATTCCACGATTAGGTGGAGTTCGTTCCTGTTGTCCTGTTGCAAGTTGACATATATCCTCAGATACTGCTACCATATTGCGTTTACTCTTTCGGTTTGTTCACCCATTTGGGGATGGAATACCGTACTCAGTCTCTGTTGTATTCCTAGTTCCTCTGTTGTTTCCTTCCATACTTCTAACGTGAATAGTGAACCTCTGTCTGTTATCCTATTTTTTGGCAAGCCATGAAGTTGAAAGATTTCTCACAGCAAGATCAAGGCGAACTGCTATGCCCTCATGTCTTTTCTGCATATGATAAAATAACTCATATTTGTCAGGCGATCCACCATGACAAGAATGGCATGGTAACCACCCGACGGAGGTAAGTGCATGATGAAATCGATGGACAGAGATTCCCATGGCTTGTCAGGTGCTTTATTCGGATTCAGTAGCCTATAAGATGCGTGTCATACAACTTTTGTCTTTGTACAAATATCATAGTTCTTGACATATTGTCTGCCCATTTCTTGTATTCCCGGCCAATAGTATTAGCAGTATACTAGATCAGTAGTTTTGGCCGTCCCCCCTTGACCTGCTCCTGGCAGATCATGGTTCCTTCCTATCCGGTCTGTTTCGATTTCCTTGTTTTCTGGTATCCATATCCTGTTGTCGTATTGGAGGTAGTTGCTGCCCCACTTGCGTAGCTCTAACAAGAAGTTTTCCATTTCCTTATCTCCTCATTCCAATTCTTATTGTATCTGTTGGATCTTCCGGTCTTCTCCGCTAATCCCTCTCATGCTGTCTTGTATATTATCAGGGATTTCTACCACCTCTATTGCCTTGAAAACCTTTCCCTTGAGAGTAGTATCCATTGTCTCCTTGCTATCCTTTCATTTTTGTTGTTCTCGGGTCAGTCCTTCACATGTCTCATGAGCGCATCTGGTCTCCCTCCTTCCTTCACTAGTTGATATTTGATTTTGAAGTCGTAGTGGCTTAGCTTCTCTATCTAGCATATTTGGTGCTCGTTAAGTTCTTTCGTCATCATAAATGTTGCCAAGTTCTTGTGGTTGATTAGGACCTTAGTACTATGGTTGGTATTCTGAATATAATGTCTCCACTCTTTAGGGGGTTAATCTATCACTAGTAGTTCCTTAATGTCTATGTCATAGTTGCATTCAGCTGGTGCCATTGTCTTGAACCGGTATGTGACCAGTCTCCCTTGTCTGTCTTTCCACTTTTATGATACTATGCCTGAGCATCCAAATTTCGATGCATCTATTTCTATCATTCTTTCTCTTTCTGGGTCGCAGTACACCAATGTTGGTGCCGACGTTATTTTTGTTCTCAGCTTGTCGAATGCCTTGTCTTGTTCACTTCCCTGATTCCATTTGACGTTCGTTTTAAGCAGGAGGTATATCGGTTTTGCCCTTCAACTGAACCCTTGAATATAATGATGATAGAAGTTGTAGAAGGCCATGAAACACTGAATGTCCGCTTGGGTTTTTGGTGCCTCCCACTTCCATATTGCCTGGGTCTTGACCGTGCCCATTTGAACTTGTTCTTGGTTGATGATGAAGCCAAGGTACTAAACTTCCTGTTTATGGAACTCACATTTGCTTGGTTTGAGCTTCATTCCTGATTTCAGTAGTACTTCCATAAAGTTATTGACATCCTTTCAGCATTGTTCCATATCTTGAGCATATATGAGTATACCATCTAGAAATACAATGGAACACATATCCAGGGATCGGCTCAGTACTTGGTTGATTCATCGCTGAAAAGTGGTTGGTGCATTGGTTAGTCTAAATGGCATGACCCGATGCTTGCATGTCCCATATCGCGTAGTGAACGTTATCTTTCATTTGTGTACTACTTTGATTCTGATATGGTGGTATGCTTCCTTGATATCGAGCTTGGTGAAGTACTCTGTTGATCCAACTAGATCTAGGGCCTCGGATATCAATGGTAATGGGTACTGATCTTTCTTCGTTATCTTGTTGAGGGCTGCATAATCTACACAAAGTCTGAAATTTCTATACTTTTTTCATATGAATAGGATCAGCAATCCTCCTTCCGTGAAGGAGTTTCTAATCTATCCTTGTTGCAGGTTCTGTATGATGTAGGTCTTCAGTCCCTGCAGTTCTTTTTCTCCAAGTAGGTAGATCTCCTTTGTTGGGAATCTGGTCTCTTTCTTGAATTTTATTTCCAAGTCTACCCCTTTGCAGTATGGTGGAACTGCTATTATATCTTCTTCCTAGAACAGTTCCCAATGTAGGTGGTATTCCTTCAGGACTGCTTGGTTTCCGGATTTGTTCTCCTTGCTCTTTTTGTGCTGGATTGCTAATTCTATGCTTATATTGAGTTTGGCCCATATGGCCTGGTCTTGGTCCCATTGTAGCTTGAGAATTCCCATATTCTCTCCTCGTTGGTGGAACTTTCCTAATACTGGCACTGTTATTTCAGAGCTTTCAATCTTCCCCTCTGGTTTCTACTGTTCTTCTGTCACGTGATTCATACTTCCGAATTCTTTTATACCTTGAGTATTTTCGCCAAGAGTTTCTACTATCTGGGAGTTTTTCCTTTGTTGATCTTTTCGATGATCAATGAGACAACTCTATTACCTTTTTCCACCTGGGATTGCTTATCGGTTAAGTTCGCCAAGACTACTTTTGCTTTACCCCATTAGTTAGCATCTATTACCCTCATGTTGGTTATGAGTCCATGTTTTACTACTAAACCACTTTATGGAGCAATCCGCCCATAGGTGCCCGATGGTAGTCCAACAGCTATCCCTGTAGTGATTGTCATCCGCCCCCTTGCAGGTATAGTCAGTTGTTCCTTGGCATACAGGTCCTGTCCTGCCGCCCTTTCTGAACCCTTGGTAGGCATATTTTCTTCCTTGGTCAACTTCTTAACTTGGATATATTGATCTATTTGGTCTCTCTAGGCGCATGGTTCTTTTAGGGCCTGGGGTTTGGAGAACCTTGTAGTTAAGTTCTCTTTCGGGGCTCCCACTTCCACGGTAGTATATAGCACTAGTAAACTGTGTGGACACTCTGTCGCACATTGTTCATTCGCAAACCTGATTTGGTTGTTTTCCCAAGCCATTGTAGGGCTGTATCGTCTCAGCTATGGCATACCTGAGACTATCTCGCGGCACTGCAGGTTAGCCACCAAAAAGGTTCCTAGTTCCCTATAGCTACCGGTATCCACAAGTACTCATGCCTTATGGGTAATCGGTCCTACGATCCTGGTTCTTCCATCCACTCGGTGTATGTCCCTTCGTTTCTTTAGCTGAATGGTGGTAGGACCATGTTTGTCGCATATTTGTTTATCGAGAAAGTTTTTTCTGTTGCTCCTGGGTGGATTATTGCATATATCATAATCCTTTCATCTTTTCCGTATAATAGTGTTTTAACCCTGAAATGATCTCCTTCGTGTTCTAGTAGTTCTGCCTCTAGTATTGTGTAGCAATTGGCAAGAGTGATGGGTTTCAGCTGCATCCTGTCCCTCAGGCCATCTATTGCTCAGGATAGCCATATTTTTCCATCTCTTTATCCTTATTGTCGAGATCTATTTCACCTAACTTGGTCGGGACTGGTTTTTGCCTTCTTGGTCTAACAGGTTCTGTCCTTTCTGGTTGCATCCTGTATGTTCTGTATCTTGGTAGTCTGGAGTTCTGGAGGATGTGGCCGCTCCTTCCACACCTGCAACATAGCTGGCCTTTTATTCTTCATCTGCAGTCTTTTTCAGACAGGTTCAGATTCAGCCTTTATGTTATCACATCTAGGTCCATTGCATCATCCTCTAGGTTTGTCATTAAGGGTGTCTGCCAGAGGGTTCCATCCAGATTCCGCGGTGTTGCTTTCTGGTTGCTGGTCGGGGTCGTCCTGTGCTAGATATGTTTTATCATTGCCAAACGTTGTCCCCTTTTGATTTCCCATACTGCAAAATCTACTATTATCGGATATTTAGTTTCTGCCATGCTCTATGGTTGTTCCACCAGGGTGGTCCATGCTTGTAGTAAGTACATGAAGAGGATCTCGTTATCATATTCAGCCTTGATCGCTAGGTGTGGGGATTTATTCCAAAAATCTGACATATTCCTCCTGTTACATATAAGATCAACTAGCATAGCGTAATGGGCATGTCATGTGATCATTAGCAAAAGGTCATGTGTTCGATCCCAGGGTCCATCGGAATATTTGGAGAATGAGTTAGTTTCTGCCAATATGGCACGGGCACAGAACCCTGATTTACGCCACTACGGACGGTCCCTGACGGCGGGGCTTTCGCTGAGTCTTGGAGAGAGCACTCTTGCCTACCCTGACACGGTCGAACCAACTAAATTGGTTGGTTGGTTGCGAGATAAATGCATGCAAAGATGTTGCCTCAGCTACAGAAATGGATGGATTCCAACCGGGGGGAGGATGGCTACTCCAATTGGAGTCCCTGGCTGTTATGCATGCAGTATGACAGAATTTCAAGTCCATTCATGGAGGAATGCGCAGGAAAATCATGACGAGTGGCCCACACCCAAGAGACGATCGTTTGGCCAAGGCCAGAGGCATGATAAGGTAGAGTGCAATGATGGCCTCTCGCGTAGAAGGTTAACCCTGAATGTAATAAGGCCTAAATGCTACTGGTGTGATAAGACAGGAGCAGGCCTCCTGCTGGTTGACATAGACGAATAAGGAATACGCCTGACTTGATATGTCTGTCACTGGGGTTGATCACTTCGTATGCCGAGATAGAACCAGTAGCTGCTTGGGACAGTAAAAGAGTTCGAGTGACTACAATTAGAGTAATCAATGCAACGAGAGAGATAGAACACCCTCTCCGCTGTTCCAAGGAATCCGAGTTAAGCAGGGTAAAGGTTTTCAGGGTCTACGAAAGTTCATAGAGAAAGGTGAAAGGAATAGATAGGTTGCAAACACCCAGTCATGGAATATAAATATTGTGATGCCTCCCACACTTTACAGACATCATCAGCAATGGAGAAGAGATCTTATCAATATATTCATTATACGATACACGTTTATAATACTGCTATCCTGAGACTTCAAGTGAGCCTTCCTAGCAATCACTTCCTTACATATCGGGCCTTACTCCAGACTCACTTGTCCTTAGAGTCCGCTACCGCCTAACACTTCCTTCCTTGTTGCATGTTTTCCAACTTGTTCTGGGCTGACAGCTTTGCATCTGGGTCTCTGAATTATACCTTTAGTACTTCCTGGAAACTTTCTCAAATTTCCCATTCTTGTTCTTTTGATCCTTGAACATAAGAGGTTATCTATTGGCCGGTAGTGTCATGAAACAGCAACTCGGCATATGCTACCTTAGTAGTATCTCAGTCATTCATGTAGTTCTTAACTTTGTGGTACCATTCAAGCTGGGAGTGAAATTCTTGCAACTTTGTTCTTTCCGCTTTGCAAACCTCGGAGTTCTTAGCCTTGGGAGTATCTCCCCCACTGGGTCGCCCTGTCGGTAGTGTCGCTAGCAGGGCTGTAAGCAGTTTGGGTATCATTCCTACTGGCTGAACTAGCTGGACAGCCATTCCTGTTCCCGACATTCTAGTTACAGGTTCCTCGTCAGATAAGGAAGTCTCTTCTGGTATTTGCTTCTCTGGTATGGCTGCGCTTGGGGGTCTGTCATTGCCGGGTGAGCCCGCTACTCTTTCTAGCTCTTGGCCTAACCCTGAAAGTTCAAGGTGATTGGCTATCCCATTGTCATTATAATCTCCTTTGCTGTTGCTATGGGTTTGCCTGACTAGCTTCTAGTCTTCTGGTATTATTGGGCATGTTTTGTTGTGACACTATTAAATATAACAATTCCTACAAGTGAGTGCTTCCCTTACAACGGTGATGACACTGGAGCCTCGAACACCTGAAATTACATGTCTTCTTCCAAGTCGGAGAGGTGAGTACCCAAGACTCCTATCCCACAACTCGCTTACAAGAATAGGGGCATAGCGAGACCATAAAGGTGAAACCAGAGTGCGTAATGACCCAGCATACATGAGCTATGGCAGAGGGAACCTATACCCATACAGGTAGCCAGGAGGCGAACTGGTAGGAACCAGCAGGCAAGTAAGTACTGGACCTACAGAGACCCAATGGCCCGGGCTCCGAGAATGAACAGAATTGGCTGGTCAGAGACTTATGTACCTGGATACACCCGGGAGCGGTGTCAGCGTACTTAGAGACTTCTGAAGTGGCAGTTACTCAGCTAGGCTAGGTAACTGGAGACAGGTCAGAAATGTCTATCGCAGTTGACGGGATAGACAAGCTAACAGGGAAAAGTTATCTTGTCTGCTAGACAAGGTTACCCTACTCTCAGGATCAGGTTACCCGGCCTTGGGGCTTGGGTTACCTTGCCTAGAGTCGTGAGTTACCCTACCTTTCAATACGAAGTCCCTCGGGGAGTTCTGGAAAATTGACTAGAATGTTTGTCACGCAAAGCCATGCATGATACTGGAATCTGGGGGTTGCAGGGGATGCTATTGGTCGAGCTACATAGCTTCGATGACGCTGTAAATTGGAGACATTATTCCTATCATACCCCTGGGGCCCCGCCTTGAGGCCCGGATGTCATGGGCAAACGGCGGTGTGGTTGTGTGCAGTCTAGCAAGAATGGATCTTGGGAGACGTGCTTGCAACACCGTATACGTCGCTGCCGTCCGGTCGGCCATAAGCTGTTCGCAGTATATACAAGGGGACACAGGGTGGAAAGTGGGGTACCTCCTCCAAGTTGTTGGGAGTAAAACAGACCAAAGCTCGCGGAGTTAATGGGTGTTAACCGTGGGGGTCGGTAACGGGGGCACCCCTAGCAAGATGGATCCCAAGGTTGCGACCGCACCGAACAACTTCAAACTTATCGCCAAAAGTTCACAGAGATGGAAGAGTAAAGTAAACGGTAAAACTTAATATCGTTAAGCCTGACGCTTCACTCAATTAAGGTCTCGAGAGGATTGATTGTTGGAGTAGGAGAGTTCGCTCATAGACTTTCAGGTAGTTTTATCTTATGCCAGAAGCTCCCCCATCAGTTTACTCCAACCATTCGAGCACACCCTTCTCCGCTAAGGGTGGTCCGACATGTCTTCTGGCACCCCCTTCGGGCATGCATGTGTCGACACACTCTAGTTGGCGTTCACCATATGCGGTTATCGTTTCTGCGGTACGTTTCCAATATACCTGCCGGAGTGAAAACCTCTGCGCATCGCTGTCTTGCCAGTGGCTAACCGTCAAGGCACCTTATGAACTAGACTATCTATGACACCCTTCCCATATGTGTTGATCTCTACTTGACTCCGGAAGCTACCGTGAGTGGTTTATCCATTTACTATTTACGGGTCTCGGGCTTCCGCTGTCTTCCACAGGGCACGGCAGTACAGGAGTGATCCAACAGGCGCTACCCATGACCACTACCTCGGATCTATCTTACCTGTGGTAGGAATCATGCTTTTAGGGTCTCTTCACTTCCCTTTTAGAGTCTATAGCGTTGAGGACACTTTCAGTCTTGGTAGGTGTAAAACTCTCCCACTCGCCCCGGCATCACCAGGGACTACCTTCGGGACCCCCACGGTTAACACCCATTAACTCCGTCGGTTTTGGTCCATTTTACTCCGCACTACTTGGAGGGGGTACTGCCGCTTCCACCCTATGCCCCCTTGAATACCCTGCGAACGGCCTACGGTCGACCGGACATCAGCGAGGTATACGGTGTTGCAAGCATGTTTCCAAAGATCCCTCTTCGCTAGACTGCACACAACTACCGAACCGGTTGCCCATGACGTCTAGGCCTCAAGGCAAGGCCGGAGGGCTATGATAGGAATAATGTCTTCAATTTACAGCTTCATCGAAGCTCCCTAGCTCGCCCAATAGCATCCCCCGGAACCTCATATTCCAGGATCATGCATGGCTTCACGTGACAAACATTCCAGTCAATTTTCCTGAACTCCCCGAGGCACTTTGCATTGAAAGGTAGGGTAACTCAGGACTCTGGGCAGGGCAACCCAAGCCCCAAGGCAAGGTAACCTGATTCCGAGGGTAGGGTAATCTTGTCTAGTGGACAAGATAACTTTTCCCTGTTACCCTGTCTATCCCATCACCGGCGACAGATCTTTCTGACCTGTCTCCAGTTGCCCGGCCTAGCTGAGCAACTGCCCCTTCAGAAGTCCCTAAGTGCGCTGACACCGCTCCCAGGTGTTTCCAGGTACATAAGTCCCTGACCAGCCAATTCTGTTCATTCTCGGAACCCGGGCCATCGGGTCTCCATAGGTCAAGTACTTACTTGCCTGCCGGTTCCTAACAGTTAGCCTCCTGGCTACCTGTATGGGTATAGGTTCCGAATGCCATAGCTCATGTATGCTGGGTCGTTACATCACTCCCCTCTTCTCTACGGTCCGTCCCGGACCGTTAGGGGTTGTCTTTTCTTTCCACGAATCGATTCCCCCAATAGCCTATGGTCCCTGGGCTTGGACGGATATCTTTGCTGGAAATCCAGAATGGCCTGTAAGCCTGTCCCTTCTCGCATCTCATAGGGCTCCCATGAATTCTCCTCAGCCCCGTAGCCTTCCCATGAAACCAGGTACTGGACGAAGCGCGACGGAAACTTCGCCTTCGCTCCTCCGTACCATCAGCTGTCCACAACAGCTTCGATAACATAACTGGGCTCGTTGTCTACAAGTTCCGGTGTAGGGACTTCCTTGACCCTACCTCCTGCCGGATCCTCACCATAGGGTTCGAGCAACGTGATATTGAAAACTGGATAGATGCTCCATCTGGTGGGCAGTTGGAGTTCGTAGGCTCTGTTACCCAGTCGACGTTTGACCACAAAAGGGCCAAACATCTGGTGGTCTAGCTTCTCCATCGGACCCTTGGTACAGATGTTCTTTCAGTTTAACATCACACGGTTCGCTTTCTTTGCCCGCCCCACAGTGCCATCCTCCAAGGTAACATAGTGTGGTGATGGCAACCTTTTCTGGTCCTGCCATTTCCGTTGTCTTTCTTGTGCCCGTTGAATCGTTTCTCGAATCTCTTCCCAGGTTCTTTCCCATTCCTTGACCAAGAGCTCTCTGCTAGGGTGAATTCCCTGAGTATCAGATACGACACCGGACCAGTTTGGCCTTGGGTTCAACCCATAGTTGATCTCAAATAGTGACAACCTGGTGGATTCTGATGTCGAGGTGTTGTACACATACTCCGCAAGGGGTAACAGCGCAACCCAATCATCTTGTTGGTAGGAACAGTAACTACGCAAGTACTACTCCACTGTCTGATTAACCCTCTCGGTCTGCCCATTAGTCTCAGGGTGGAATGCAGTTGAAACGTCTAGTTTCACTTGCAACAAGTGCATTAGACTCATCCAGAGCTTGGATGTGAATCGGCTATCTCGGTCGGAGATGATTGACTCTGGGAGTCCATGAAGGCGCCAAACCTCTTGCCGCAATATCAAGGCAATCTCCTTGATATGTACCTCCATGGTCAGGGGTATCAAATGGGCCATTTTCGAGAGTCTGTCCACTATGACCCAGATCTTGGTATACCCTTCGGGCTCTGGCCGCGCTACAATGAAATCCATAGAAATCGCTGACCACAGCCGCATAGGAACCTCAATAGGTTCCAGCAGCCCGGACTTCTTGTGCCTGATGAATTTGTTTCTTTGCCACGCATCACATGTCCACACATAGTTGGTGATGTGCTCATCCATCTTAGACCAATAGAAGTTAGCCCTAACCCTACCAATGGTCTTGTAAGTCCCGAAGTGTCCCGCAATTCGGGAGGCATGTTCTGCCTTCATGACTGTCTGCTTCAGATTCAGACCCTTGGGAACATACCACCTGTTCTTGTACAGGAGTAAGCCCTTTTCTGTCATGAAATGGCGGTTGACCTCTTTGTCACTGGCAGCTGTTGCCTTCAGGATCCTTAATTACTACTGATCTTCAGTTATCGCTACCCACAGTTGATCCAAAAAGGAAGACCGGAGCTGAAATCCTTGGTACACCTGCAACACTTGTGGTCGCAAGATGGCCCGTTCCTGGCTCCCAACCCACTGTCTGGGGCAAAAAAATGACTGTGGCGGAAAATCACTCCTCCCTTCAGGGCGGTAGTCCCTATGCCGCAACAAAGCATCTGCCTGCTCATTCAACCGTCCTTCGCGGTAAACCACCCTGAAGTTAAACGGTTGTACGAACTCCGCCCAGCGGTGCTGCCTTCGGTTAAGGACCTTGGTAGTATTGAAGTACTCCAAATTCTTATAATCTATATAGATCACGAACTCATCCGTTACCAAGCGTAGCAAATGATCCCATTCCTTGAATGCTGCCACGATGGCCATCATTTCCTTGTCCTGGACATCATAATTAATCTCTGCTGGGTGAAACTTCCTACTATGGTAGGCCACTGGATGCCATCTCTCATGTTCACAGAACTGGGAGAGAATGGCTCCTAATGCAAGGTCACTAGCATCGGTTTCCAGCCGGGTTTGCCGTTCAGGGTCAAAATGTGCTAGGATAGGTTTGGACGTGAACGCTTCCTACAAATGGTTGAAGGCCTGCAGACACGCCAGTGTCCATTCCCATCGGACATCCTTCTTTGTCAAGTCTGTCAGAGGTTTCACTATCTTGCTGATCCCTTCAATGAACCGATGATAGAACTTGGCAAAGCCCATAAAGCTTTTAATGTCGGCGACGTATGTCGGAGGTGCCCAATCCCTGCTTGTCTGCACCTTCTCCAACAACATGGAGATCCCCATATTGGAGATCTTGTATCCGCGGAATTCAACCTCCCGTTGGTGGAAACTGGACTTCTTCATGCTTCCACATGGTCTAGATTGCCGCAATTTTTCCATTACACGCCTCCCCATGGCGACGTGCTCGTCCATATTTTCGGAGTAGATGAGGATGCCATCCATGTATGCGATGACTCCTTCATGCATGAGATCCCGAAAGACCTCATTTACCATGCTTTGGAAAGTTTCCAGGGCATTACACAACCCAAACAGCATGACCGTGTATTCATACAGTCCATATCTGCACCCAAAGGCCGTCTTCCCTTCGTCACCTTCTGCCATCCTCAGAAGGTAGTAGCTGTTCTTCAAGTCCAACTCGGTGCACACAACAGCTTTTCCTAACCTATCTCGCAGGTCCTTCATCAACCGTAGAGGATACTTGCTCCTCAATGCGATTTTGTTCCGTCCTCGGTAATCTATTACCAGTCATAATGTACCATCTGGTTCTGGCACGAAGAGGATAGGGGGTGCTGCTGAGGAACTGGATCACCGTTGTAACGTGTTCGCGCAAGGTCCTAGTCACGTAGCGGTACGATAAGAGCAGGTGGCTTCGTGATCAATACGAAGTGAGCGCTGCTTGCTAACGGAGGCTTCGAACGCGGTGTAATAGGAGATTAAAGAAGTAACCGTTCAACCAAGTATATTTTACGAATACTGTCTGTCGTGGTCTGCTGTTTCCATTGCGGAAATCAGCGGTCTTTGAATACAGCACATCGCTTATCTCCAGTATAAGCGATATTGCTAAACAATGTGTGTATCAACCGATAGCACACGAAACAATTCACGTATCAAACGATACCGTGAAATCAAACATAAAACAATATGTGTATCAACCGCTTGCACACGAAACAATACAAGTATCAAATGATTCTATGAAACGAAACATAAAACAATCTTTGGATCAATCGATAGCACACGAAACAATACAAGTATCAAACAATACTGTGCAACCAAACATAAACCAACCTGGTACCGGTACCGGTTATACTCCCAAAATAAAATAACAATTTCATGAAATAAAATAACCTAATAAATCCTAATAGCCGGTAAATCCGCTATTCTCCTGAAAACCCGCTTAGGACCCATCCTCATCGTCCTCGCTATCCTGCAACAATCTCATGTCATCCTGCAACATCTATTCCGCACCTTCCAACCATCTTTCCAAGCACTCCCTGCATGGCACTCCGCGCAGAAAACAACCTGACCCTCAGTAGTGTGGCAGGTCCACAAAGCTCTGCACTATCGGGTCCTCCCATTCCTCTGTCTCGACATCTATTCGTCCACAATCCTCGCAGTGATCGATGTAGAATATCTTCCAGTATGTGCTTTCTGGAATTATCTCTCGGTATGGCAGGTACCCCAAAATGAGGTCTCGACCCTTTATGCTGACTTCTTCATAGGTCGACATTTGTTTCTTTGGCATAAGGATAGGTTTTTGTAAGTGGGTAAGGTTTGGAGATATGGCAGTTCGTTGGTCTATTTTCTTCAGCGTGTTAGGGGGATGGTGGGTGGTATTTATGTTTCGGTAGTGACCTCGCTCAGGTGTTGGTCTTGTTTAGGTGTCGACCTCACTTAGGTCTTCACGGGAAGGGGGGTGCTGCTTGATTTCGGTTTCTTCCGTTTTCATCCAATCATCACATCTTTCTGTACTCAGGCAGCACCCACTCCCGAAGCGGAAAACATCTGACATTGATTCTCCCCACATTCGTCCTGTGGATTCTTTTGTTATTTCTAAGCATTTGTTGCAGATGTGTATGAATAGTGGCTGTGTAAGATATCATATAGGGATAATATCAGGGTTCACCAACAGTCCCAATAGCTGATAGTGCAGTCTCCTAAGCACTTGCTCATAGTTTGACATCGTAAGGCTGTTGGATCAAGTGTTTTTTCCTTTCGCTATTGCCAGTACTCCGCCTCGGCCAGCCAAGCTAGGCATGCTGCTTCATCTTCCATTACCCGATTTTCATCTTCGCTGCTTTCGAAATCGCTCTTGCAGTGGGCTAACCAAAATCCGTCCTGTATCACTTGGTCCTTGTCCAGGTGCAAGTGTTGGATTTCTGGTAGTGTTGGGCTCCACGCCACCATCACGTGGTTTATCGTAGGGGGTAACTCGTGCTCTAGTTTGTTGTCTTCCCACCATTGATTAACCGCTTCCAGCGCATTTTCCAATCCTTCGACGGGTTCCCAGCTATTTTCTGTTTCAGGATACCCCACCCATTTCACTAGGAATTGGTCACGGTCATATCATCTCCCGTGGTCACGCATGGTTTCCACTTCCCATTTCGGTTTCTTGTTACCCACGGTTGGGGGTAGTTTTGCGTGGCTCCTGGCAGGGAAGGAGATATCATCATTAGGGCGGCATTTTTCGCGGTGGATGCATAGAATGTTGCTTCTCGGTTTCTGTACATTCTCCCATCCATTTCTACCGTGTAACTTTGTATATGCTCATCGTATCCAATTATCTTGAATGGTCCACGCCAATGCGGGAGCAATTTCTTGCTGCGTCATGACTCTGTTGCGAATAAACTTCCGTATACCAGTAACAGATTACCCTTTCCTATCGGTGTATAGTGTCTCCGTCGTTTTGCTGCCGTTCTCGTGCTTCTAAATCGTGCCATTAAAATCGCATTGAATGCCAAGTTCAGAATTGCTTGGTGCCTGTTTAACAATTCGTCGGCAGCTGGTACTGTGGAGTTCTTGAAGCTTGCTAGGGGCAGTAGTGGGTAATTCTTTCCGAAAATGGCTTTATATAGTGACATACCAAGAGTTTCTGACCATCCTGCATTCAGGTATGCTGTTGTCTCTGGTAGCACATCAAACCAATTGTTTTGTCTGGCGTTGACTAGGTTTCGAGAAGCGGTCTTCAATTCTCGAATTTTTCTTTCGACTTGTCTATTCGTTCCATGATGGCCTGGTGCTGCCTTAATATGCTCAATGCCTAACGATTGACACTGTTGTCTCCACACATGGGACTCAAACCTTGGGTCTGTATCGCTTACTAGAGATGTTGGGTAGCCATGGGGTGTAAATATTTTGTTGCGTAGAAGTTCCCAGGTTGTTATTGCAGTTACTTGCCTCGTTGTAGGTATAAGCCACGTGAATCCTGAAAACCTATCCATCGCGACTAGGATCATGTCGTATCCCCATAAATTGTGGATGGGCCGCGCAAAACCAATGGCTATTGATTCAAAGATTTCCGACGGCAGGGAAATTGTCTGAGCCTTTCCTTCTGGCAATTTTGTAGGCTCCTTATTCACCTGGCATGTGTGGCACTGGGTTACATATGCTCTGAAGTCTTCCTGCATTTCAGGCCAAAATAGGTACTCCGTTCCGTACTGTAAGTTTCGTTCAACACAGTGGTGGCCTTTGTTGCGAACTTCGCTAATGACACATTCTCTTAACGTCGTATTTCCGTATACAGAGCCTTTCAGGACATACAGGCAGTCTTCCCCATATCTGGTTTTTGCGTATAGCATTCCGTTTGCAACCTTCCAAGAGGATGAATCTCCTGTGGAGTCCATGTTCTCCTTTACCCTCTTCCAAATTGGTTCTTTCCGGTATGCTGCTACCATGTGTGCTCGGAACATTACGATCATTTCATTGACTGTTTGTAAGGTGTCGCATTCCTCTTCTATCTCGTTTCCTTTGGTTGTCTCAGGTAGGTCTTCCTCCTCGTTGTCTTCCAAGACATCGTATAGCCCGCGCCGGTATTCTGTCATCGTCTGGGGTATTACTGAGACTATTGTCTCATTGGTATGGCTTTCTAGCCGTTCCGCTCATCTACTCGGTGGTGGGCTATTAGGTCCCGGCATTCGGAAAGCCGCAATTGTCTTGGCCGTAAGATCCTTCATTGGTTCTGGTTCTGGCATTTGGAATGCCAGGGCTTCCGGGTTTAGCAGTGCCGGAATTGCATAAGATCTGGGGGTCGGCTGAACAAGGGTGGACGGCCCTTCTCCCGCACTCGTCGGTCTTCCACTAATTGGTTGTTGCCATTCCTAGTCATTAATTTCAGGGGACTCCGGAGGGCTTGGGTCGATTTCTGTATTCAGGGGGCTTGGTCCTTCAGCAAGCGGGGAAGGGGTCGATCTTCCCCGTCGTCTAGGATGGTTGTTTGTGAATTTGATCTCGGTTTGATGATATGGGCAATGGTCCACGTAACAGTGTGAGGAGTGCAAGGTGCTATGTTGGAGTTCTTCCGGTGGCGTACTTTGCAGGGTATACTAGTCACTACAATCGTTTCCTGCAGCGATTGAGCAGGGGCTTTCAGGAGGTATAGGGGCCTTGTTGGGGTACTTAGTACAGGAGAAAGGCGGGGAGGTAGGAGAGAACTCATGCGTGGGCTACATTGTGTTTGATTCTTGCTCATAGACCGTGTTATCCAAGATGTTATCCGATTCCTTCATATAATCATGGACATAGAGTGGATCCAAGTCTGATTCTCCCTCATATATCCGGGAAACGGCATCAGCTAAATCATTCGTGCTTCCTGGTGCGTAGACTACTTTCGCGTCGTGTTTTCCCAAGGCACTTAGCCATCTCACTTCCTTTCTGCTTGGGTTCTTTGCCGTTCGTAGGCGTGTTAAGGGTTGGTGGTCTGTAACTATGGTAAAGGAATTTCCCATTACTACGTTGTGGAACCGATTAAGCGCTTCCACTATCGCTAAGGCCTCTTTATCGGTGGTCCCATAGTTCATCTGAGCATTGGTGAATTTTCTGCTGTGTAATGCAGCTGGTCGTGCCGTCTCATAAGTGGGTCCCTGTCCTACCCATGCTCTAACTCCTGAATCTGAGGCATCCGTAACCAACCAAATTGGTTCCTTGCTTCGTACATCTATTGGTCACATGACTTGATGATCGATAATCTGCTTTCGCATCATATCAAATGTGGTCTGGTGGGTCATTGTCCATACGAATTCGGCATTTCCCGTTAAGTCGGTTAGCGGTGCCATCAGCGTAGCATGGTGTGGGTGAAACTGGGCCACATAATTTACTATTTCAAGGAATCATTGCAACCCCTTCTTGCTTTTTGGTGTCTCCCATCCTGCAATTGAAGATATTTTCTGGGGGGAGGCATGAATTCCCTTGTTGTCCACAATGTGTCCTAATACTTCCAACCTGTCCACAAAAAGTACTGACTTCTTTTTGCTCGCGTAGAATTTTGCTTTTCTCAGTCAATCACATACTTTGCATATGTGTTGTTCGTGTTCCTCTGATGTGTCTGAAAATATGAGAATATCATCAATGTATACCCATACAAAATGATGTAAATATTCGCTTAGGAGGTCCTTCCTTATCCGCATAAATGTTGCTGGTGCATTCATGTCTCCTTGAAGCGTTACCTTGCTCAGAAACCCTGCGAACGGGCTTTTGAATGAGTTGAACTTAACACTGTCCTTGTCCAACCATGTTTGGAAGTATGCGTCGCTTAGGTCGATCTTACTCCAAAATTTCGCTCGTCCTATTCGGTTATGGATCTGCTGTTGATTTGGGATCGATGGACTATCCATGACCGTGTTATCATTTCTCACTTTCAGGTCCACCAGGGGGCGGATCCTTCCATCTGATTTGGGTTGTACAAAGATAGGTGCCACTCCAGGTACCTCTTGTCGTACAATCACTCCACTTCATAATTTCTCGTTTATCCAGTTCATGAGTTTTTCCTTGTAGGCTTCTGGGATCGAGGATGTTGGTTGGTTTCGTAGGTCGGTTGGATCCTTTAGCCGAATGTGGTGGCTAATCTTACGCACTGGGGGTAGCGTTTCAGGGACTTTGTCCGGGAATACATTCTCGTATTCTTCCAACAATGTTTTTGTAGTGGTGTCTGACACAGCGGCTCAGAATTCCCCGCTTGTTGGTTTGCATAGCACACGTAGTTTGTCATCGGGAAATTCTACTGCTGTATTCCCACACCTAATAAGAGCATTATTTCTTTTCAGGAATGGCATTCCAATCAGGGCGTCGTACTTTGCCAAGGTCCCTACCAACATCTCCTGATTTGTCTATTTCTTTTTCCCGATTCCTACGGTCAGTCCACATTTCTTGTGGCTTCAAGAGGGGGATCCTTTCATAGCCATATTGACTGTTGTTGGTTGGGGTAGAGGATCCATAGGAATGCCATGGGTAGAGATAAAGGTGGCGCTAATTATGTCGCATCCGATTGTTCCCATGTCAAATAGTACCTTTGCTGGGTGGCCTTCTTTATGAATTGTTCCTTCAAGAGCGTCACGGGGCTTGATTGCCACTGTTGGTTGCGTTCATGGGCTTTCTATTTCCACTGAGTTAATTTCCACTTCGTCATATTCGGTTGCTTCCATGTGGTTTGTGCTAGCCTCTCGCTTAGCGACCTTTCCTTTTCCCTTTTTGGAATAACAATCCTCTGCGCAGTGCCCCTTTTTCCCGCATTCGAAACATGTGTCTTCCTCACATCATTCCGGCTTCTTGTCTTTCTTGTTCTTTGAATCCTTGCGGTATGGTTTATCCTTTTTCTTATTATCCCGCGATGATGATCCTTTACTGTTCTTTTGCTACGGTACATGGGTCCGGTAAACTCTTGTCTTATACAGGATAGCATCCTTCCATTGGGCCCGCGTGACTATCTTATCAAAGGTATCACCCTCCTCTTCCATGGGTTCTACCTCCTGTCATAGTCTGGGATGCATTGCTTCAGACAATCTTTGTCGTAGCGTATACTGAGACACCGTCCTAGTAGGCAATCGTCCATAATGCATTAAGAGATCCGTCGTGATCAAGGTTACTCTTTCGGTTTTGCCATTTCATACTTGCTGGATAGCCTTGACCCTTTTGTATAGTTCTTTCATGTTTTGTGAAGATTGGAATCTCTCTCTCAAGCATTTTATCAGAGTTGTTCCTCGGATCTTTTCCCCACTTTCATGGTGGTTCATTGCTTGGTGGTATGCTTCCTCTGCCTTCCCGGTACAGTAGCTTCCAAAGTATGCTCTGCTTCCTTCCTTGGTTTTGTCCACTCCGTGTAGGGCCAAGTATTGAGAGGTTGTTATAACCCACCAGTCAAATACTTCAGGTTTTAAGTCATCCTTTTCGCCTGAGAACGAGGGTGGCAGCGGAAGCTTGATTTTAGGCCCTGTTGGCATGGCCCCTGGGCCGGGTGGTCCGGCGGATTCACCTTCGGACATATCGTGTTCGGACTCTTCGTTACTCGTGCTGTTTTCGGAGGAGCTTTCTGGAGAGTCGCTGGGGGATTCGTCCGCTGACTGCCTTACAACCAAGTGATCTGATGCTTCTTCGTCGTCTTCTTCCTTCTTAGGTGTCACGACAGGTATTCTGTCTTTCTTCGGTGGTTGCGCCGATGCCTTTCGTTTGCTGGGGCTGGGGGGAAATAGCCCAGGAAGGCTAGTTGCCGCCTTTGCTAATTTGGTAGCTGATTCGCTAAAGGTCTGCTTGGCCAAGTCTCGTGCTAGTTGTCATTCTGCTTCGTCGATCGCGAATTTGCTCTTTGGCCCTTTCGGTTTCTTGGGTTGCCTTTTCTTGGTAAGGCCTGCTCGTGGGACCTGCTTGCCACTTTGAGTCTCCAGTGACTCAATGGTGTCGTGTTGGCAGAGCCGAACTCCTCGTGGTTCTGCCACTCCCCGATGCTAGCTTCACTTATTGGACTTTTCGCAGGTTGATCAGACCAGGTCCCTGCTGGTTTCTTAACCACTTGCTGAGCTTAAAAAAATGTAACGCATTCGGGCCAGGCCCTGGTCACGTAGCAGTACGATAGAGGCAGATGGCTTCGTGATCAACATGAAGTGAGCGGTGCTTGCTAAAGGAGGCTTTGAACGGGGTGTAATAGGAGATCAAAGAAGTAACCGTTCAAGCAAGTATATTTCAAGAATACTGTCTGTCGAAGTCTGCTGTTTCCATCATGGAAATCAGTGGTCTTTAAATACAACATATCGCTTATCTCCAGTATGAGCGATATTGCAAAACCATGTGTGTATTAACCGATAGCACACGAAACAATTCACGTATCAAACAATACCATGAAATCGAACATAAAACTATGTGTGTATCAACCGATAGCACACAAAACAATACAAGTATCAAACGATACTATAAAACCACACATAAAACAATGTGTGTATTAACCGATAGCACACAAAACAATACAAGTATCAAATGATACCGTGAAACCAAACATAAAACAACCTAGTACCCGTACCGGTTACAGCTGTAGCTTTCCCATTCGCAGCATGTCATGGAGATATTCCCAGAGTGCCTTAAGCTTCTTTTCCGATAACGGATGGATAGTCCCAAACAGAGGTTGAGTCCCGGGTAGCAACTCGCTCATGTGGTCATACTTCGATTGCACGGGTAGTGCCTCAATCCATTCTTGGCGGAAGATATCCCCATAGTCCTTATGGTCGGAGACTAGCTTAACTGTAATGTCCGCACCTTCCTCATCGGAGAATTGCACAATTCCCAATAGGTACCCATTACTAGGGTCTTTGGCTAGCAACTCTTCATCGGTCATGAACACTAACCGCCCCTGCTCTGCCAGGCAGTTAGCCTTGCAAAAATCTGAGCACCAGGTTAGTGATCCGGTCTTCCAATCTATGTTGGGATTATGGTCTTTCAACCAAGACATAGGTAGGTACCCATCCACCTTAGTGTCGGGCATATCCACCACTTCAAAGCGCATCTCATTGTGGTGGTCACCTATCCTTATCTCCAATGGCTTAGTATAGTGTAGACCTGACCCAGGAATGTGATTACCGCTAGCGTCGCTTAGCGGCACGTGTACCTTTCGTCGTACACAAGGTGCCTGAGTCTGCTTAACCCATCGGCTACTAAGCACTGGCCGAGTAGCTCCACTATCGAGTAGCAGGAGTGCTTCCGCGCTTACCTGTCTAGCTCCTATCTTCCAGTCTAACTTAACCCGCAGGCGGATAGACTTAGTATGACGAGCCAAGTTGTCACGCTTCTGCTTCTTCACTTGTCGTGGTGGCTTAGTCATCTTGGCTTTGTAATTCTCTTTCCTCTCTTGCCTTTCGACACAAGAATGGCCACAACGGGTCAGTAAACGTTAAGGGATTGGGATTCTTCTTTTCAATAACTAGGGTGTTTACTATCACGGTAGCATTATTTTGGGTAATGAACCCTCCTCAGGTAAACTTGAAAATAGCATCATTTCTTTGATCAGGTCCAGCCTGAACCAGTTCTGCTTATACTAAACATAACAATTTTTTCCCAAGGTGGGTAGAAGTCCACTGTCGGACCGGTTCCAAATGAAGCTGCCTTGCTTCCCCAATGTCGAGCGTCTCCTCGAGCAGGACCTCACCTAACCTCAACCGAAATAATGTCCTATGACTTGCCCATCCAGCTAAGGAAATCGTGAAAGAAATATGTATAACTAGAACAAAGGAAATAACCAGAAACCCAACAAAGAAGAGGTAGGCCAGCCCACCGCACGCGGCCTGTAACATCTACCTGCCCACACCTCCTGGGTGTAGTCAGTATCGGGGTCGGTTATGTGGTAGAAGGGTACTCACCCATCTCCGAAGCCACCTCCGTGGCTCATGTCTATCTTCCCCTCAAGGGTCTATGGCTATGGGTTAATGAGGTTACACCTTAAACAGAATGGGTTCTTACCTATTCCGATCCGTCAGTATCAACCTCCATGATCTGAGGTGATGCCTGGCGGACTTCAAGTAGCTTGGCTGAGGAAGGCGGAGGTGGCGCCTCAATGCGCTTCAGCCACTTGTCTGTCGCTGTGGGCTCGGTTACCGGGGCTGCTGGTTTCAACCCACGAGCCTATTTGGATGAACTAGCGACTGGGGACATCGCGGTACACTTCCTCCAGAAGTGACCACTTTGTCCACCCTTGGTGCACTGATTGTGCTTTCTCCGACATTCGGTCAAAGTCGACGGGATTTCCTTATATGCTATTGCATACACGGAAGTCACCGGCTTTGCCTGTTTCCCCGCATTGAAATTAGTAGGTTTGGCAGGCCTCTGGTTCTGTCTGCCCAAACCTTTTTCCTTCCTCTTAAACCTCCTTGAAGTCGATGACCTATCGTCCTTCCTTTCCATTGCCTGAGAGCATTGGACAGGATGGATAACCCTGTTACTGAACTGGGTGTTGTCTTCCAGCGTGTGTTCAACTTTCTGCAGAAGATCAAGATAGTCATTCAAGTCGGTTGGATGGGGCTCCTTGAGTGCCCACGCGTTGCGAACTTCCTGGGTAATACCCGACCATACCTTGTCTCATACCTGTACTGGATCTGTATAGCTAAGCTTATACCTGTAGTCAATTATGTTGTCCAGGTACTCATCAAGGTGGTGTGGCTTCATCACCAGGTCTCGCCACTCGAGAAGGGATCGGTCCCATTCCGCTTGGTCACCGCCGAAACATCATTCCAGTCATTCGCGGAATCCTTTCCACGTTCTCAACGGGTTACTGTTGTTAACAGGAATGCCAGTACGCTTGCCTGCCTCTTTGTTGATGTGTGAGTACAGCCCGAGATACCATGTTTGGGCAGTATCTTCTAACAGGGGGATCACCAGGTTTACCTTGTCCATATCGGTCAACCTGCACCCCACAAAGGATTCGAACTTGACCTCTACCAACGTTAGGAAGCTTGTAAGTTCAATAACCTTTCCCTTGAAGGCCGGAATACCGCTCAGCTTCTCCGGCTTCTTCTGCCGCTGTCTGGAGGATGGCCATGACGTCGATCTGCTCCAGAATTCCCATTGCAGCTTCTTAGCACGGCGGTCCCACCTTCGTTCCTTCTCGTCTCTCCAATCATCCTTGCGAGCGCCGAGGAAGTGAGTCAAATCAGGGAGAGAAACGGCATCATCATCATCAGAACTGACATGGTCGGAGTCCCCTGGATCTCCTCCCGCTCCGGTTGCACCACCTCCAGGAGCCATACTTCCATCTCCACCATCTCCAGGGTTTCCACCTAATGTCTCCCGTGATCTATCATACCCATCAAACCATTCCTCCTGGCCATCCTGATTCCCATCCTTGGGGGGGTTAGCCCCTGATGGTACTGATGCCGGTGGTGGAACAGGGCGTCACCCACTCTCAGGAGTTGGGTTAGGCGCCAGCTGAGTTATACGCAGAAATGCCTGTAGCTCTGGGCAGCTCAGGGGTTGCATCGGGGGGCCAACGTGCTTCCATGAGCCACAATACCCACATGTTGGCGGTCCATCTCCCTCCTTCCGTCTTCTTTGATGCCTTACAGGGGTCCGTTGTTCCTTCCTGCACCCATATGTGTGGTAATTAATCCAGCCCATACGGGTTTCTTCCAACTTGTAGCCCGACAGGCAAAACTCGTCTTGGCTGTCCAATTCACCACGCGTGATTGTGGGGAGCACGGAAGGAGGAGTCGGTTTTGAAGGGGCAGAGGGAATCATGGGTGCCCAAGGAACGGAGTGAGCAGGTGTCCCAGGTCCGTGGATCGGAGTCCCCAGCTATGGAGCCATGGGTGCTCGCTCTTCCTGGGGCCTTACCTGTTCAAAAGGTCCAGGTGATGCCACGCGCAGTGGTCGGACCCCTGGGATACCCGATACTCCTGGTGGGAAGGGTGTGGCAGGAAAGGTATCAGGGGCAGGCAACGAGACGGGTAAGGGTGGGGGTCTTGGGGCAGCGATATGAGGTACGGGAGTTGCAACCGACGGTGTTGCAGGAGGGTTAAAGGGAGCGGGGGTCGGCAGAGGAGTAGGATTAGGTGTATCTGGTGCTGTGATACCGTTTGGCTTCGACGTCCTTTTCTTAACCTGATGCCCATTGGTTGGTCCAATCGCAGGACTTACTGAATGACTGCGGGCGATCGAGGAGGGGACAGACAGAGAGCCGGTTGATGCTCTTGTGAAGTACGAGGTATAGCTGTAATCTTCACCCTTGAGGCTTTCCAACATCCATATACCCACGGGACTTAGGTATGCCCTCCACTGCTCATCCTGGGCTCTCATTGCCAGTTCCATCCCGAAGTCCTCCGGCTTCGTGTGGACGAGTGGGAGTGGGGGCGCAGCCTCTATCATCAGTACGTCATTCTCAGTATCAATACTATAACCCCCTGCGAAGGCCCTTTCCAGCACTGCCATACGATGCTTCAATGCCTTCTGGTCTGTTAACATTCGCAGGTATGCCTCCTGCTGTACTTTCATCCATTCCACTGCTGCTGTAGTAAGCTGCTTACGGAACACCTGCTGCTGCGGGGCATTCCAGTTCTTTAGTTCCCGCTTCGCGTCCTCAATCAACTTGGATACCTCGCGGACGATGTAAGGCTCGATGAACTCGGGGGAGAACTCGCAAAATAGTACCCCTTGGGGCGGGGGAGGAAGCATGTTGTGGACGAGGGCGGAGTCTTGAAAGAACGAAAGCGCCGCAGCATGAGGGTCTGTAATTACAAGATGAACACATTCATCAGGTAACTGAACAGGGGCAGCCTCCAGAGGCAATTGGTGACCGTCCCAGTCAATAGCGCAGACATCCGCGAAAAGTGAGGCACGAAATGTGTTGGCGGAATTCTCGTCAAGTTCAAGGTCTGAATCCTGGTTGAATTCTATTCTAGCTCCAAGTTTGGTACCAGCTATTGCGCTTTTGACCCTGGGCTACTTGTTCTAGACAAGGTTATCAGTATTCACAGCAGGTCAGTGCCGAAGGTCGAAAAACAATTAATCAGGACCGGAGTTAAGCGAGGAGCTCGCTTAACGATGTACTGTAACAGGGGCACCCCTAAGAAGATGTATCCCAAGGTTGCGACCACACTGAACAACTTCAAACTTATTACCAGAAGTTTAGACCAATGTAAGAGTAAAGTAAACGGTAAAACTTAATATCCTTAAGGCTGACGCTTCACTCAATTAAGGTCTCGAGAGGATTGGTAGTTGGAGTAGGACTGTTCTCACATAGACTTTCAGGTAGTTTTATCTTAGGCCAGAAACTCCCGCATCCGTTTACTGCATGCATTCGAGTACACCCTTCTCAACTCAGGGTGGTCCAACACATCTCGGGGCACCCCGTTCGGGCACGCATGTGTCGACACACCCTAGGTGGCATTCACCTTATGTGGTTATCCATTCTGCAGTGCATTTCCAATACGCCCGCCGGAGCGAAAACTTCTGCACATCGGTGTCTTGCCAGTGGCTAACTGTCAAGGCACCTCATGAACTAGACCATCTATGACACCCTGCCCATATGCATTGATCTCTGCTTGACTGCAGAAATTACCGTGAGCGGTTTATCTATTTACTATTTACGGGTCTTGGGCTTCCGGTGTCTTCCGCAGGGGATGGTAGTCCAGGAGTGATCCAATGGGCGCTACCCATGACCACTATCCCGGATCTACCTTACCGGTGGTAGGAATCATGCTTTTAGTGTCTCTGCACTTCCCTTTCAGAGCCTATAGAATTGAGAACAAATACAGGCTTGGTAGGTGTAAAACTCTCCCAGTCGCCCCGGCACCACCCAGGACTACCTTCGGGACCCCCACGGTTAACACCCATTAACTCCGTGGGTTTTGGTCCATTTTACTCCGCAGAACTTGGAGGAGGTACTCCACCTTCCTCCCTATGCCCCCTTGTATCTCCTGAGAACAACATAAGGTCGACCAGACGGCAGCGACGTATACGGTGTTGCAAGCATGTCTCTAAAGATTCCTCTTTGCTAGACTGTAGACACCTACACAACCGTTTGCCCATGACGTCCGGGCCTCAAGGCGGGGCCGGAGGGGTATGATAGAAATAATGTCTTCAATTTACAGCTTCATCGAAGCTCCGTAGCACGCCCAATAGCATCCCCCGGAACTCCAGATTCCAGTATCACGCATGGCATCGCGCGACACACATTCCAGTCAATTTTCCCGAACTCCGCGAGGGACTTCGTATTGAAAGGTAGCGTAACTCAGGACTCTGGGCAGGGTAACCCAAGCCCCAAGGCCGGGTAACCTGATCCCAAGGGTAGGGTAACCTTGTCTAACAGACAAGATAACCTGATCCCAAGGGTAGGGTAACCTTGTCTAACAGACAAGATAACCTTTCCCTGTTACTCTGTCTATCCAGTCGCCAGTGATCGACCTTTCTGACCTGTCTCCAGTTACCCGGCCTAGGTGAGCAACTGCCCCTTCTGAAGTCCCTAAGTACGCTGAGACTGCTCCCGGGTGTATCCAGGTACCTAAGTCCCTGACCAGCCAATTCTGTTCATTCTCGGAGCCCGGGCCATTGGGTCTCCGTAGGTCAAGTACTTACTTGCCTGCCGGTCCCTACCAGTTCCCCTCCTGGCCACCTGTATGGGTCTAGGTTCTGTCTGCCATAGCTCATGTATGTTGGGTCGTTACAGAAGGTGAGGATCGGGGAAGGGAAGATGACGCTGCATACCTAGCGTCGCTAGCCGAAGCCGAGTCCTGGGAATGGCTAACAAAGAAAACACATAGCATGCAGTAGCCTTACAATATCAAACTATGAGCAAGTCCCCGGGAGACTGCGCCATCAGCTAATGGGACTGTTCATGAACCATGATATTATTCCAACATGATACCTTACACACCGATTATTCATACATGTTTGTGCAAAATGTCGTGAAATCACAACTGAATCAAGAGCACGAATGGCGGAGAAACGCTTTCAGATGTATTCCACTTCAGTAGTCAGTACTACCTCAGCATGGAGATATGTGATATGTGTATGGAAACAGAAGAAACCAAAATTAAGATACTACACCTTCCCCTTAACACCTAAGCCAGGCCGATACCGAAAATAAGATACCACATCTTCCCCTGAAGACCTAAGCCAGGCCGACACCGAGACATAAATACCACCCACCTATCCCCAAACATAGGAGGAAAAAATCACTGCAATCTCCACAACCGAAAAACCCTTTACAAAAACATCTTACTCTTCCCTGAAGAAAGGGAAAAATGGCGACTTACAAGGAAGTCAGCATAAAGGCACGACACCAAATTGTGGGACACCTACTATACTATGGAACAATTCCACTAAGCGCATACTAGAAGATATTCTATGTCGATTACAAGAAGGAATGCCGCCAAATTGATATTGAGACGGAGGATTGGAAGGATTGCATGGTCTGACAGCAGATCGCTTTGCCGCACTACTGGAATCAGGTGGCCATGTGCGCGAGGCACCTTGTCAGGAGTGTTTGGAAAGATGGTTGCAGGGCATGGAATGGATATTGCAGAACGACATGAGGATGTTGCAGGATAGCGATAATGATGAGGATAGGTTCTATGGGGAACTTCCGGAAAATAATCGAGCTACAGACTATTAGGATTTTATTAAGTTATTTTGTTTGGTGAAATTGTTATTTTATTTTGGGAGTGTAACCGGTACGGGTACTAGGTTCTGTTTTATATTTGGTTTCACATTATCATTTGATACCTGTATTGTTTCGTGTACTATCAGTTGATACACACAATATTTTATATTTGGTTTCAAAGTATCATTTGATACTTGTATTGTTTTGTGTGCTATCAGTTGATAAACGCAATGTTTTATGTTTGGTTTCACAGTATCACTTGATACTTGTATTGATTTGTATGCTATCAGTTGATGCACGCAAGGTTTTGCAATATCGCTCATACTGGAGAAAAGCGATATGCTGTATTTAAAGACCGCTGATTTCCGCGATGGAAACAGCAGATGTCGACTGACAGTATTCTGAATATACTTGGTTGAACGGTTACTTCTTTGATCTCCAATTACATTCCTTCGAAGCCTCCTTTCGTACGCAGCCCTTGCCTCTTGCTGATCAAGAAGTCATCAGTTCCTATCGTTCAGCTACAGTCAGTCGTCAGAAGTGTTCGTGATCTGATCCATGTTTAATTATGGTTGCGCCATACCTCCTGACCGCAATAGTGGAGATGTCAATGAGTGCAAACAATTAACCACGATCAATGGGTGTGAACAATTAACTACAATCAACGGGCACAAACCATTAACCATGATTGACCATGAGAATGGTAAAGTAAATTAAATAATAAAAATAGTCAATACCTTGTATAACCTCCCCTTGACTCCAAAACTGCAGCCACCCTATCAGGTATTGATTTCCACAACTTCTCAAAAAACTCCTCAGGAATTGTCTCCCAAACTAATGGTAATACATGTGCAAGCCTTTTCTTAACAGCTTCCTTTCCTCCTGGTGTATCTCCAATCCTTGGATACTGCTCGTGCAATTGCTTTTTAAGCTCCACCCATGCATGCTTAATAGGATTCAAATCAGGGGAATATGGGGGGTGTTCTTCAACCTCAATATGGTTTCTCTCCAACCAATCCATAACACTATAAGCTTTATGAACAGGAGCATTTTCTTGCTGAAAAAGAATATCTTGCATACCAAAAGAAATCATTTGATGAATAACAGGAAAAAGATGCCTTCTCAAGAGCCTAACTTACCTGGTCTTATTGATATTTTGAGTAATAGGAACTAAAGAACCTTTTCTCTTCCCCCAAAAGTACCCCCAAACTGTAAGAGAAATTCCCTTATCCTTCTCCTTAGGATGAATACAATCAGACAGCCACTTCTCTCCATGTTCTCTGAAAACCCATTATTGTCTTGGATCCTTGGATATCTCCATACTACATTCATTACTCCAAATGACTCCTTCAAAATCCTCCACTGCCCAGTCTTGTTGAACTGTAGCCCACTTGAGTCTCTTTGCCACATGCTCAGGCTTGAGCTTTGGTCTTGATTTGGCTAGCCACTTCTTGATATTGACTTCTCTGAGCACTCTGTCAACTATTTTACTTATTAGCTAATCATGTTCTATCACTCATAGTAACACCAGGGGTGAGATGTTACCTGTAGAAAAGGAAACACCTGGCACATGTTTATCCCTGAAACCAGATCTGGTCATGTTCCGGTTGGACTTAGCTGCCTGGGCAATTGTGCGATGCTGCTGATGGTTAAGAACTGGAGTACGACCAGGGTGAGGAATGTTTTCTAGTGATTGGCGCTCACATGCTTGGACAAGGAAGCTTTCAACTGTGGTCCAGAGGCACCCAATAGTTTGAGCAACAAGGGCAATATTCCAGCGGCAGTAGAAAAAGGCAATAATCATGCCTTTTTAATATTGGTTATCTCTCTTTGCTTGGTTTTGGGAGTTCTTTTTTTTTTGGTGCTGGGGGGTTTGCATATCCAGATCTGTAAACCATGGTAAAAGGGAAAAATAAATTGAGGAGCAGGGTGTATGAATTGTATTGTTGTTCACGGTCATGAGAGTCAGGCTTTTCTTTTTCATGAGGTAGCTGACTGAGTATTATGAACACTTCTGACGACAGGCTGTACATGACTAGGGCCCAGCCCGAACACGTTACACACACATGTACTTGTAGAGATGATAGAATGGTCTATAATACTAAAAGGATAATCAATGTAAACTCCAAGCTCTGGGAATCAGGTATCGCCTTCCTTAAAATCTCCTGATACAATAATGGTACACTATCCAGAGCATATGACTTCTATAACCTTATGGTTATTGGTATTCGCATCGATGACCAGCGAATGGGAAGTCTATATTCTAAATGCTTTATCAATATTGCCTGCTGTTCCATCATGAATGGTCCCGTAAACAGCCTGGTATTTTGAATACTCTTTGAGACGAAAAAGCATGAAATAAAGCCTCCACAGTTTGGGTTGATGGTAGAGGTTTTTGGGCAAATACCCTCAGTGCTTCAATGGTGGACTTTGACATGTACAATGGTGCTAGTCCCTACCCAAGTTTGATATACCTGATTCACCTTTTCATTCTTGATGCAAATAAGTGGTGTCCAATAGTATAGCCTTTTATTCTTACAGAGGTGTCAGGATTAAGCTTGCTCCTCATATTTCCTTCTGGAGAGGTGAAGGTTGTAGCATTCTTGATACAGTTCTCAGTAGTAGTATCAGCATCTTGAACATCTAATATTCTGGCTACCCTATACCGCTCCTGTATACCCATCACATCATGCCATGTATGATCTGCTACTAAATTCCTAGAAGCAATATATTTGGGGACTATAGGTTCAGTTTGAGGTAATGGCCAGCTAGCCTTTTTGTTCCTAGCTTTTGTAACAGATCGGATGTCTTGCCTAATCATAGTTTAGCTACTGTATAAGCCTATTTACAGCTACAAGTATCATTAATTACATACCTGTCTCTTATAATCACAATGTTGCCCATAACACATTGCAATTTTGGCTCATTTTCCTCTGCAAAGCTTTCTTCTAAGTTGGAGTATGGCTGACATTTGGATCTCAAAAGAATTACATCCAGGATATCAAAATTGGCATATTGGTTATATGTTATATGATAACTGGGCCTAATCAAGATCTGGCGAATATTCCATTTCATACTGTATAGAATCTTGCCAGTGAGCCATAGAATAGGTAGGTGGAGATCTAATTAACAGGATTATGTAATGTATTCAGACTGGGTCCTAATCATGTAGTGGTACGATAGAAGCGGATAGCTTCTTGATCACAAAGAGGTGAGCGCTACTTACTAAAGGAGGCTGTGAGATGGTCTAGTGGGGAATCAAGGAAGTAACCATTCAACCAAGTATATTTTAAAAATACTGTCAGTGGAAGTTTGCTGTTTTAATCATGGAAATTAGCAGGCTTTAAATACAACTTATCGCATATATCGAGTAGAAGTGATATTATAAAACCTTATATGTATTAAGTGATACTACATGAAACAATAGCAATATCAAATGATGCAGTAAAACTTATCATAAAACATTGTGTATATCAAGCAATACAACATGAAACAGTACAAGTGTCAAGCAATACTGTGGAACCAGACATAAAACATTGTACACATCAAGCCATATCATATTAAACATAACCTGGTACCTGTACCGATTACACTTCCAAAACAAAATAACAATGTTACCAAAGAAAATAACAGAACAAAATCCTAATGGTTGGTAAAGTGTTAGGCGGTAGCCAACTCTAAGGACAAGCGAGTCTGGACTAAGGCCCGATAGGTGACGAAGTGATTTCTAGGAAGGCTCACTTATGATGTCAAGAGCAAATGTAGGTTTCTATCGTAGAATGAATATATTGATAAGATCTCCTCTCCGTCGCTGATAATCTATAAAGCGTGGGAGGCACCTCGATATTTATATTCCGCGTCTGGGTGCTCACAGCCTATCTATTTCTCCCACCTTTCCTGTGTGCGAACTTCGTAGACCCTGAAAACCTTTACTCCACTTGACTCTGATTTCTCCAAGCAGTGGGGAGGGTGTCCCACCCCTCTCCTCGCTGCCTCGGTGCTAATCATAGCCACTTGAACCCTTTCACTGTGGCAAGCGGCTACTGGTCCTTTCTCTGCATACGGAGTGATCAGCTCCAGCGACAGACTTATCAATGTAGGTGGATTTCTCATCCCTCTGCGTCAACCCCCAGGAAGCATGCTCCTATCTTATCACGCCAATGGCGGTTAGGCCTCATTGCGCTCAGTGTTGATTTCTTCACGTGGTAGGTCCTCAACTCACTCTACCTTGTCATGCCTCTGGGTGTGGGTGAACGATCGTCTCTTGAGCATCGTTCCCTCATCAGGATTTTCCTCCGCATTCCTCCACCAACGGACTTGAAATTCAGTCTTACTGCCCTCATGGCAGCTGGGGACTCGTATCAGAGTAGCCGACCTTCCCCCGGTTGGCATCCATCAGTTGGCGCAGCTGAGGGATCTTTCCATGCGTTTATCTCCACAACCAACCAACCGATTTAGTTCGTTCGACCTTGTCTGGATAGCCCAGAGTCCTCTCTTGCGGATTCAGTGCAAACCCCTCGGTCGGCGACCTTTGCTAGTGGCGTAAATGCGGGTTTTGTGCTGGCGTTGTATTGGTAGAAATTAACTCATTCTCCAAATACTCCGACGGACCCTGGGATCGAACACGTGACCTTTTGCCAATAATCATGTGACGTACCCATTACCCTATGCCAGTTCATCTTATGTGTAACACGAGCTCCCCTCTGTAAGAGTTCAGCCTGAATCTCTAAAAATCTATTTTTCTCATAGTGTACAAATTAAACTCCTTTAAGGACTCGGCAAGATAGGGTGAAAAACCTGTGCACATTTACTTGGCCATGCCTCGGAAAACCTTTCCTTGTCATCCTTCCTCTATATCCACAGCATCTCTGGGTTCTCTCTGTGGAACCCTTCTACCAACTCCGCCACATGCCCCAAATGCTCTGGTGGCTCCCAGATGTTTTCATCCTCCGAGCACCCTCACCACTTCACCAAGTACCTAAGTTCATGGATCCTCCTATTGCGTCCGTGAACCCTGCGAGTGTATGAAATGACCTCGCTTTTGACTATCTTTTCAACCGCCCATTCTAAGTCGCCATCTATCTCTTCCGGCACTCTGGGAGGTTGTTCCCGAGCCGGTTGAACGGACGTCCGATAAGGCTCTAACAATGATAGATGGAAGACCATGTGTATCTTCTAGGGTTCCAAGATTTCCAACTTGAATGCCCGGTTGCCGCGTGGCTCCAGGATTTTGAAGGGCCCATATCGCTTTGGGCTCAGCTTTTTGGAGGGTAGTTTGGTACGGATGTTCTTGGCGTTAAGCATCACCAAGTCTCCTGTCTGAAAGTTCGGTTGTGGCCTTACTTTCTTGTCGTGGTACCGTCCCATTGCTTCTCTGGTTGCCTTCAATGTGGCTATCGCCTGTCCTTATATTTCCTTCATCCAGTGAGCATATGTGGTGGCTCCTGGGTTTCGAGCTCCCCGCTCCTTCACCCACTCCGTCCGTGGGTGGTATCCACAGTTCGCGTAGAACGGAGCGAGTCCATGCACACTCGTAAGGGAGTTATTGTAGGCATGCCCTGCTAATGGGAGCATTTGGTGCCAGTCACCCTGATCGTAATTGACGAAGCTTCAGAGGTAGCCTTCCAGCACGTGGTTGATTCTCTCTGTCTGTCCGTCTGTCTGAGGATGGTATGCCATTGACACCTTTCGCTTAATGCCTAAGAGTCTGCAAAGGGATTCCCAAAATTCTCGCGCAAACTTTGCGTCCATATCCGAGATGATTTCCGTCGGTAGCCCATGTAGCTTCCATACTTCCCGGACGAACACCTGGGCTACATCCTTTGCCATTGTATTTTCTCTTAGCCCTATAAATTGGGCCATCTTGGTGCAGCGGTCGACTACTACCATGGTTTGAGTGTTCTCTTCTGACTTCGGTAACTGTGTTATGAAGTCAGTAGAGATAGAGGTCCACGCCACATAGGGTATTTCCAGTGTCTGTAGAAACCCATATCTTGCATGCCGTGGCGCTTTGTTGTGTGGACACTCGTCGCATGTCCGTATGTAGTCATTTACCCATTCCGCGAGACCTTTCCAGTAGAAGTCCCTGGTTATGATTTCCACTGTCTTTTCCTGGCCAAAATGCCCAGCGACCTTGGAGTCGTGGCTGCTTTGAGCAAACCGCGTTTGCAGGGCCTCGTCCTTTGGAATGAATAGCCATCCCTTGTAATACAGAAGGCCACTCTTTAAGGACCAATGCGTTGGCATATCCTTCCCTTCATCTCGGAACCTTTCCAACTCCTTTTTTCTCCCCTTCCAGTCCTGGTCCTCCTCCCCCTTCTCCTCCACCTGTCTCAAGAATTGGGCATCAAATGTCCATGCCGCTGCCTTGATAACCACTGTATTGGTTAGCACGGTTTCTTCCATCGTCAGGGCCTTGTATTGTCCCTGATCGTACTCATCAAAATATTGATTTAGCCCCCTTGCTTCACTTAGTTGACTGGTTTTGGGTTGGTTTCAACCACACTGGTTCCTGTGCTTCCAAATCCGTCCTGGCCCCTCTCAGTGTCATCTAGCTCCATGACATCGTGGAGCTCCCCTTCTTGAATCTTCTCGATTACGAGTTGCGCAACTCGTTCACTCTTCCCCACGTGGTAGTCCTGGTCTTTTAGATTGAACAGTAATACCTTTACCTCTCCTCGGTAGTCCTAGTCAATGACTCCTGCCCCAACCATCATCCCATGGCAGACGGCAAGGCCACTTCTTGGAGCTACTCAGCTATAGGTTCCCGCTGGTAACGCTAAGGCTATTCCCGTGGCTACTGTTGCTCGTCTGCGAGCAGGTACTACGGCTTCTTCCAGCGCATAGATGTCATATCCTGCCGCTTCGCTTGAGCCCTTTGTTGGGATTCGAGCCTCCGGGTGTAACCGCATGGCTCGGGCGTATGTAGGTTCTGGTATTTCCTGACTTAGACCAGGTTTCTCTTCTTGTCCTACCACAATAACCATAACCTGATTAAAGTGTGCAGGGTTTAAAATTGAGAGCTTCTCACTTTGCGCGGCTCCCCCCTCTGGACGGTACTCCGGCCGTCTGCTTAGTGCATCCGGTTTCCCGCCACTTGACCATGGTCAGTACACGATTTTGAAGTTGAAATCTGCCAACTTCCGTGCCCACC
>PYWC01000053.1:952838-989317 GCA_003182015.1 Tuber magnatum
GTCTATTCCGTCGTCGGGATAGACACTTCTGACCTTTCTCCAGTTACCCTGCCTAACTGAGTAACTGCCCCTTGAGAGGTCCCTAAGTACGCTGACACCGCTCCCGGGTGTACCCAGGTACCTAGGTACTTCTGTTCCTGCTCGGAGCCCGGGCCATCGGGTCTCCGTAGGTCAAGTACTTACTTGCCTGCCGGTCCTACCAGTTCGCCTCCTGGCTACCTGTATGGGTATAGGTTCCCTCTGCCATAGCTCATGTACGTTGGGTTGTTACAGTATGATAGGGGCCGTATAGCACCTTCCCGCATTTTGGGACTGTGCACCGTCAAACCCGGCTATACTAACTGGCGTGTCTCGCTGTATTGTTACTAGCCCAAGTCCTTGGACTAGCGTTTGTCGTATGGCAAAGATTTGCGAGACCGAGTCTGATAACACGCGAATCGGTACTTCTTCTCTTTGTATTCTTAGGTAGGCGGTGCCTTGTGGGCACTCATAATGTATAGGTGGTGGGACTGCAGTTTTTTGTCTTTTTGGCTCCCCCTTAGGGTTACCCTGTCTTCCTTTACTGGACATCTTCGGCGCATTCAATAATCTTGGGTGTTTGTTATTGTGCCCACACAATTTCGGCCATTCAGGCCTCCTCAGACAAACTCGGTCTCTTTGTTGTGCGGCTCCTTTCTTATCTTCTTTCCCCTCAATAACGATATTTAATCATAACGGTCTATGCCACCAGTGCATAGATGAGGGAGCCACCTCTCTAAGCTGGTCTTAGGTGTTCGACTCCTGCCTGTCGCATACGATTTAAGGCGAGCACACTGTCCTTTGTCTCGCTTAGCAACCTGCAGCCTACCCACTCGCCATCGCCGGTGGTATCTTCCTGGGACTGGGTGAGCGCCTTCAGGCGGTTCTGCGCTATTCTGGCTCATTTCCCGTGCATGACCTTTGGAGGAAAGAGTTAGGGCGCCCTGAGTTGCCCCCCGCAACAGTCCCCTTTTCATGCGTGCGAGGTTTGAACCTTCTCTGCCCAGGGAGGAGTATAAAGTCTTGCCGTCCTGTGTCCAGGTCAGGGGTCATTCTTGATTTCATCCCCCTGAGATCGGTTAACTTTCTCTGTTGTACACGCTTGGTCATGCCTTTCACACTTCTGTCCCTGCCCACGTTCAGAACCCAGTCAGTGTGGTTCGCCTTCATTGTCGACTAAGCCGTTGCCCTAGCTCAGAACGCAGGTCGTGGTTTTTATACAGGGCTCCTCGTTGTCCGATCTATCCCCCTTCTTGATCTGACCACTCCCAAAGTCTAGGTGCTGGTGGCACATGGGTTTGGTTCACCACTGGCATTGGGGCGGTATTCCGAACCTCCATGTTGCGGGGCCTGGACTTTGCTGCTTTCTGCTGTCCTATCATTGCGACAACAGCTCCCTTCCTACAAGTTCCCCACTTGTGGTTGGTGAGTCCGCACCGGGTGCAGCTTTTATTTTCCCGGCGTTGGTGGACCAAGTTTTGGGGTATTCCGTCGCGAGCCTTCTTCCAGTCGGTGTGCTCTACCCCCGGAGTCTTGGTCGGTTTGTTTGTTTGGGTGAACCTTGCTGACTTGAAGTTCCCTGGTGCCGTCTTCCTCTGGAACTTGCTAGGTCGCCCTTCTTCCTTTCCTCGCTTCGGCTCCTTTTCCTTGTCCTCCTAGCATCATTTTAGGAGTCCGGTTGAACTCGACGAGCTGGACGGGTTGTCTCGTCGTTGCCGTTCCCTGTCGAGGAAAGCCTCTTCCTAGTTTCCGACCGCTCGAAGGTGCTCCAGCCATTCAGCGTCGGTGTCGTATCGCTTATGAGACAACCGCCTCAGTATTCCCTCTGGTAGTCGGTCCTCGACTATCTTCCTCCATGGCGTTACCTGCAGCTTGGCCTTGATGTTCAAGGTCTGCATCTCGAAAAGGTACTTGTCGATGTCCTTCTCATACTTGATCTTTCCCATCTGTGCCAAGGCTTTCCGGTCCTCATTGATCAGTGAGAATCGGACGATGATCTCATGCCGAAACTGTTCCCACGTCAGCAATTTCGGACGGGCGGCATACCCTTCCAGCCCTTCCATGCTCTTCCTACACCAATTGCTAGAGGGTGTCACATCGGCACCCTTCGTCCTTCCCAAGGCGTGTATAATCCTATCTTTATCCTCCGTCCATAGAATGGGATTTTGGCTAAAGAAGTCCTGGCACGCGTGCAGCCAGGTCTTTATATCTTGGTACGACTTTGCTTCGTATACGAATAGAGGGTCGGTGGGCTTCTTCTGATGCAAAGCAGTTTGTCGGGCCAACTCCTTGGCCAACTGCAACATCATCTGATGTTCCTCCTCTTCCTTAGCCGTCCTTGGCCTTCCCAGGGCCCGCGGCCCAGGCAGCCGGCTGGATCCTTCTCCTCCGTTATCCGATCCGTTGTCCCCTGGGTCTGGGTCTCTGGCTCCTCCGGCGACATTGGGAGGTGCCACGGTGTCTTCACGGCCACTCTGTATGGTCTCTGGCCGGGTACTTTGATCCGCGGGTCCCTTTCCCTTGTCTTGTTGGGACGGCCCTGATTGTCCATGCCCGGTTTCTCTATCATAGGTCGACCTCCCTGATGGGAGACTAACGCGGTTTGCACCAGTGCCGTCATTTCCCTTGTTGACTGGGCAAACATCTGGGTCATGCTCTGTTGCATGTCCCTAAGCCCGGTTGTTACCTTTTTGTCGAGCATCTGTAGTTCGGTAATAAACTGCTGCTCTCGGGTTCCCCGACGTCGCCGTTCCTTCTCTAACTTCTTCCGGAGTCTATCCAGGCCTGTATAGAGCTCTTGGTCTCTACTCACCGATTCTTGGATGGTGCATCCCAGGTCCTGGTGCAGCTGTCCGCTGACCGCTCCTTGCTGTTCCGATCGCTCGTGCATGCAAGTGAGTGCTGCTTCGATCTCTCCCTTAAACCTGGTGATCTCGGCCACTACCTCTCCCTCCAGTTTTCTACTCTTATTTTGCCAGAGCGCCAATTCCTCTCCAACCAACTTCTCCCCATTCAGCGGTCGCTCTCTTACTTGAGCAAGGCCCTCTGCCATCTCTTTCCACTCGTCAGATAGGGTCCCGTATGCGACCATCCGATCATTCTGGGTTTGGGTAACGCTGCGGTCCAACTGTCCGATCAGTGTCCCAATGTATGCGGCGAACGTGCCCAAATTGGTAGTGCCTGAGGATGTTGGGGTCCCAGAGTGTGATCTTTGCGCGCTTCATCTTTTGGTGACGCTTTGCGTTGGGCCTCGGGGCACTGATGGCCCTGACGGGTTCCTTGTTGTGGGGGTGGAACCTAGCCATAGCGGTGGGATGTTATCTCTGGGAGGTAGTGGTGGGAGTGGATAGGGGCTATCTTGGCCCGGTCCCCCTGCGGAGATTAGCCGCTGCTGTCTTTCAGCATGCAGCATGTCAGTGTTGCTAGAATCTTCTGACCCTTCTTCGATTCTTGGTTGCGACATCTTCCTTCTCCTTTCAATAAGTGTGGGGTGTTTAAGGGCCCACTTGATCCCGTGATCAGTGAACCAGAAGTGAACGTTTTCGTTGTCAAAGACTTCGCTTATGGTGAGAACAAACTCGATCTCGTGGATGTGTGGGTTTCGTTGGAGGTAAATTTGAGATAGATGGTTGAGTGCTTTAGATAACTGGTCTTTCAGGCTCATTGAAAGAGGTGGTTGTGAGCCTCAGTAGTGTAGAAGGTATCAATATAGTGTTAGGTGGTAGCCGACTCTAAGGACAAGCGAGTCTGGACTAAGGCCCAATAGGTGACGAAGTGATTTCTAGGAAGGCTCACTTATGGTGTCAAGAGCAAATGTAGGTTTCTATCGTAGAACGAATATATTGATAAGATCTCTTCTCCGTCACTGATGATCTATAAAGCCTGAGAGGCACCTCGATATTTATATTCCGTGTCTGGGTGCTCGCGGCCTATCTATTTCTCAAACCTTTTCTGCGCGCGAACTCCCTAGACCCTGAAAACCTTTACCCCGCTTGACTCTGATTTCCCCAATGAGCGGGAAGGGTGTCCCACCCCTCTCCTCACTGCCTCGGTGCTAATCATAGCCACTTGAACCCTTTCACCGTGGCAAGCGGCTACTGGTCCTTTCTCTGCATACGGAGTGATCAGCTCCGGTGACAGACTTATCAAAGTAGGTGGATTTCTCATCCATCTGCATCAACCCCCAGGAAGCTTGCTCCAATCTTATCGTGCGAATGGCGGTTAGGTCTCGTTGTACTCAGTGTTGATTTCTTCATGCGGTAGGTCCTCAACTGACTCTACCTTGTCATGCCTCTGGGTGTGGGTGAACGATCGTCTCTTGGGTGTCATTCCCTCATCAGGATTTTCCTCCGCATTCCTCCACCAACAGACTTGAAATTCGGTCTTACTGCCCTCATGGCAGCCGGGGACTCGTATCAGAGTAGCCGACCTCCCCCCGGTTGGCATCCATCTGTTGGCGCAGCTGAGGGATCTTTGCATACGTTTATCTCCACAACCAACTGCCTGATTTAGTTCGTTTGACCTTGTCAGGGTAGCCGAGAGTCCTCTCTTAAGAATTCAGCGAAAACCCCTCAGTCGGCGACCTTCGGTGGTGGCGTAAATGCGGGTTTTGTGCCGGCGTTGTATTGGTAGAAATTAACTCATTCTCCAAATCCTCCGACTGACCCGGGGATCACACACGTGACCTTTTGCTAATAATCACGTGACATTGCCGTTACGCTATGCCAGTTTGTCTTATGTGTAACATAAACTTACTCTTTTCATGAATGTCGCTATAGGACCCATTCTCATTGTTATTGCTATCCTCCCACAATCTCATGTTGTCCTGCAACACCTATTCCGTCCCTTCCAGCCATCTATCACAACATTCAGCACACTTTGCCACATGCACAAAACAGCCTGATTCCCAGTACTCTGGGAAATCTATCCAATCCTGCTCTGTCTAATTTTCCCAATCATCTGTCTTGATATCGACTTGACCAGATTCCTCCCAGTAGTCGATGTAGAACACTATTTGATATGCACATAGTAGGATGGTTTCATGGTACACTACTAGTGCTACAATCTGGTAGTATAGTCTCAGGTTGACTTCCTCATAATTTGACCTTGTTAAGGTGATTCTGATAGAGGTGGGGCATTGTCATATAAGGTAGTAGAGTAGAGGGAGGTATTTCCTTTGTTCTTGCTTAAGTGCTTGGCTGAAGCTAGGTGGTATTTATATTTGCTTTCTTTAGTCTATTTGTATATTTCACATTTTTCTGTACTCAGAGAGCAACCACTACGGAACTGAACATGTCTGATCTCGTTGCTCCCCACATTCATCGTGTCGATTCGCTACTTTTTTCAAGATATTTAGCATAGATGTATTAGAATAATCGCTATGTAAGATATGGTCTAGAGATAATATTATGGTTCACTAACAGTCCCATTGTCCGATAGTGCAGTCTCCAAGATACCTGCTCATAGTTTGACATCATAAGACTATTGAATAGTGTGTATTCTCTGTCAGTTATGCCCTGTACTCAGCCTCGGTAAGCTGAGCTAGATATGTGACTTTATCTTCAATTATTCAGTTTTTGTCTTCGCTGATATTACAATCGCTGTCGAAATAAAATGACCAGAAACTATCCTGTATTTCTTTATCCCAATCTGGTCTGAGGCTGTAGATCTCAGGTAGTATTGGGCTCCATGCTACCGTCACATGGTTTATTGTAAGGGGTAGTTTACTACCAGGCATGTTGTCTGCCCACCATTGGTTTACTAGTTGCATAGTGTGTTCTATTCCTTTCAGCGGCTCACAACTGTTCTCAAACCCAGGGTATCTAACCCATTTTACTAAGAACTGGTGGCAGTCGTACTGTCTTCTATGATCTTGTATTGCTTCCACTTCCCATTCTTGTTTTTCATTTACCAGAATTGGGACTGGTTTTAGTTGGCTTCTTCTAGTAAAGGTAGTATCATCGTTAGGGCAATATCCCTTTACCGTGAACATGTGGAAGATTGCTACCTGGTTCTGATACATTCTTCTATCTATTTCCATGGTATGGTTTCCTATATAGTCATCATATCCAACCATCTTGAAGGGTTCCCACCAGTGACATTGTACTTTCTTCCTTCCCCTCAATTCAGTTGCGAAAAAGATTTCCATAAACTAATAGTTGGTTCCCTATTCCAATTGGTGTGTGGTGCCTCCCTCGTTTTGCTGCCATTCTTGTTCTTCTGAAACATGCTGATTTCATTTCGTTAAATGCTATATTTCAGGTCACTTGGTATCTGTTTAATAACTCAGTATCCGCTGGAGCTCCAGAGATCCTGAAGTTTGTCAAGGAACATAGTAAGTAGTTTTTCTCAAAAACTGCTTTATACAGGGACATACTCAAGGTCTCAGACCATCCTGCATTCAAGTGTACTGTTATTTCTGGAATCGCATTGAATCAATTGTTTTGTCTTGCATTAACTAGGTTGCGAAGAGTAGTTTTCAATTCTTGAATTTTTCTTTAAACTTGTCTATTCCTTGTGTGATGTCCTGGTACTGCCTTGATATATTCAATTTCTGGTTATTGGCACTGTGGTTTGGACAAGTATGGTTCAAAACACGGGTCTCCATCGCTTACTATTTTTGTTGAATAACTGTAGAGTATAAACGTATGGTTACATAGCAGCTCCTATGTTGTTAGTACCGTTACTTCCTTATTTGTTGGTATCGGCCATGTAAGTCCTAAAAATCCAGCCATAACTACTAGGATCACGTCATGTACTAATGAATTGTTGAAGGGCCCTGTCAAATCAAGGCCAATTGGTTTGAATATTTCTTATGGCAGGATTATTGTTTGGGCTCTTCACTCTCGTAATTTGGTAGATTCCTTCCTGGACTGGCAGGTATAACATTGGGGTGCCTATGCTCCAAAATCCTTCCTCATCAATGGCCTGAACAGGTGCTGTGTTGCATAGTATAGGTTTCATTTAGGACCATAGTGCCCTTAGTTGCGTATCTCAGCTAAGATGTACTCTCCCAATAAAGTGTTTCTGAATACAGGGCCTTTTGGAATATACCAACATTCTTCTCTATACCTTGTCTTAATGAATAGCATTCCGTTCGTGACGATGTAGGAAGACAAAAGTCCCCCCGAATTGACGTTCTCAGTTAAATCCTTCTATATCAGTTCCCTGTAGTATTTCAAGACCATGTGGGCTGGGAAGGTTTCCTTCATTTTGTTGACTTTCGGTCTAATATCTCGTTCATCTTCAACCTCAGTTCTACAGGTCGTCTTGGGTTTGTTATCCACCTTCTCATTCCCTAAGACAAGTCTAATATTCATAGCAGTATTCGTTTATTGATAGGGCTATAACTGAAAGTATTGTTTCATTCATATAGTCGAGAAACGGCTTGGCTCCTTTAACCCTTGGTGGGCTATCAGGTAATTGAAACTCTGAAGACTTCAGGTCCAGTAGTGCACAAATCGCAAGTAATCATAGGGTGGGCTGAATAAGGGCAGACAGCCCCTTATCGGCACTCTTCTGTCTTCCACCTATTATTTATTGCTCTTTCAAGTCATTCATAGCAGAGGATTCGGGGAGGCTAGGGTCTGGTATGGTACTCAGGGGTCTCAGGCACTCACTTGGAGGCCTGGTGGTTGGCTAGCTTAGTTGGCTAGGATGATTGTTTGTAAACTTTATATCAGTCTGGTGGTATGGGCAATGATCTATACTGTAGTGCAAATAGTGAAGTCTGCTGTACTGGAGTTCTTCCAGTGATGTGCTTCGTAAGGTACTGAGATTGTCTCAATCACTTTGCGCAACAATCAAGCAGGGGGACTCAGGAGGAACTAGAACCTCATTGGGGTATTCAATATATGAAAAAGAAGGGGAGGTAGAGGTAGTGTCTTGCTCAGGTGGCCTTGTGTTTGATTCTTGTTTATAAAATGTATTATCAGAGATGTCATCAGTTTCCTGCATACAGTCCTTGATATACATGGGGTTCATCTCTGAATTTCCTTCATACACTTGTGAAGGGGCACCAGCTAAATAGTTTGTGCTTCTTGGAGCATAGACATTCTTACTGTCATGTTTTCCTAGTGCACCAAGCGATCCAACATGTCTCCTGCTTGGGTTCTTTGCAGTCCATAGGTATGTCAGGGGTTGGTGGTATGTTACTGTTTGAATATATTTTCTGTTAGTGTGTTGTGGAACAGATTGGGCACTTCTACTATTACTACTGTAAGGTGTTCACACCTAAGTTGCTAATCACACTTCGAGTACGATTGTAACAGGTGGTCTGCTTGCTCAGCAAGCAGCGAGAGCAGTATAGCCTAAAGGAGGCTTCCAAGAGGTGTAATAGAAGATCAAGAAGTAACCATTCAACCGAGTATATTAAGAATACTGTCAGTCGAAGTCTGCTATTTCCATTCTGGAAACAGTGGTATGTAAGTACAAGTTCTTACTCATCTCTAATATGAGTGATAACATAAACCATTGAGAGTATCAAGTGATACCTTTGAAACATAACAAGTATCAAGCAATACTATAAAACAAAACATAAAATATTCCAAGTATTAAGCAATACCTTTGAAACATCACAAGTATTACACATTACTATAAAACACAACATAGAACATAACCGAGTACTTTTACCGGTTACACTCAGGTAGTTCAGGGTAAATAACAAGAATGTTTGTTATGCAAAGCTGTGTATAATGCAGGAATCTGGGGTTTCTCAAGATGTCATTGTGCGAGCTACGCAGCTCCAAAGAAGCTGTAAATTGGGGAAATTATTCCTATCATATCTCTCTGGCCCCGCATTGAGGTACGGTGACACAAACAGTGATGGAGGTGGAACGTTTCTTATGTCATGGAAGACTGGGAACACAATGTTGGGAGAACTGAGTAAGGCTTACTAGTAAGGCTTACCAACAAGGCAGATTGGCTAGGTTTGCGCACTATTACTTATATTTTGGTCATGGGGCCTCGCACGACTCACAGTTGTCAGTTGTTAGTATGTTATGATTGCTTAATGCATTGGAAGACTTGCAATTACAAGGTCGCATAATGTAATGACCTTCACATCTGACTCAGTTCATGGGTCATGGATCTCATGCATGTGATGCACTTAGCGCACATGACTACGGCAGGTGACTCAGGGGCATGAGTCGCAGGGCTAGGGTTGGTGTGAAGAGCGAGTATTAAAGAGCTCACTAGAACCCAGAAGTATTGTTACAGTATCCTACTCTCGTGCTTACTCGCGACAGGTAACGATGTCTTCTCTTCTTTCAGTACTATGTCCGGGAGCTCCTCGAGTCTCATGGCCCTATCTTAGTATTCCCCCTAAGAATTGGCTTCTCACTAGCGCCGAGGGTATGGGTCTTTATTCTGTTAACTTGATCCATCTAGCAGATAGGTTGGGAGCATAAGAGTTTTGTATTCAAAGTTATAAGTAGGAAAGATAATAGATGGTTGCATGAAGAGCTAACCCATCTGTGAAATCCCGGCCTTTATATAGGCCCCTTCCCACAACCCTAACCCTGCCGAGTCACAACTATGACTCGTGTGAGATCCTCACCGTTCAGGGTCATCTGAGCGGTCCGCGCTGCCTACCAAATCATTTGACTACTATGAGTCGCAAGTGCCCCTCATGTGAAACCCCATGACCTCTTAAGTGAGGTCAGGTGCGAAAACATCATATGACCCAAAGGGGTCATGTGCGCGAACATAAATCAACCTTGTGCTCACTAGTGTAGTCACGCGCAAAAGCCGAACTAATCTGCCTTGCCGGTAAGCCTTGCCGTAAGCCTTACCGGTAAGCCTCACTAAACCTCGTGACCATAACTATGGTCACGTGCTAAAGCTAACTAAACCCTATAACTCCTAACCGGGAGTTATGTGAAACCTTTTCCATGCTTCCCTCACCTGACTAGCGCTCCTCTAGTCAGATCGTGACACTGCACCTCTGATGCCACTTGTGGAGAAGTGAGGCTTACCTCTTGCAAAGTGCAGGGTTGCTGCCTGGACTTTCAAACCTTGTCCTGTTACAATATCTCTCATTAGCCATCTAGTTTCCCAAGGCAGATGGTCATATACCAATAGCTTAGAACATACTAAACAGCTCCGACATGATTTCCGCAAGTTGCATTGATTGTCAAGGTCAAACTGTTCTCTCCTTTTATCCCTGTGGCACCGGTTGCACCGTTGTCCGTGACCCCGCCCTCCATCTTATTTCCTTTTCTTCAGTACCTCTTTATCTGTAGATTGCCAAATCAACATACCCCTCTTGGGTCGGTCTATGTTCTCTTTCCCTGATGATGCTAGTGAGTATTGGTTATGCCTCTCTACGAATAAACAATTTACAAACCTTTCTCACTCTCCTCCATCACCTCAACTGTGGAGTCAATGTCCCTTCCAATAACCCTAAATGATAGCCTTCTGGCTGCTCTCTGCCGGTCCTATTTTCGTACAAGGGCCCCTTAGTATTGGAATCCAACTCCGCAGAATTGCAATCTAGTATGTGCCTCACATACCAAGCAACTCTGACATGATTTCCTTAGTATGCCATCCGAATTTCTTGTGAATGTCTCTGTTGTTCTCTCTACCCTGCATTGAGTATGGCATTCCATTTTGTATATTGTTCCTAGAATAAGAATCAGCCAACTGTAAATTTTGTTTTAAGAAGAAATTATGGGGTAGAGGATTGATAATTGTGAGTCTTTTATAGTTGTCAATTTTGCAATCAGAGGAGGTGAAGAAAAGATAGTGGTTTATTCAACATCTATGGTTGAGTAGGGAGGAGAGAGAAGAAAGCAGGAGAAGAAAAAGGATCAAACAAAGAATTAGTATAGACTGCTAAGCTAAATTTGTGGTGTCTTGGCAGCAATAGTAGCCCTAAAAACTTAATTTAACAACTATATATACAGGTCTCAGGGCTTTCCTGTAGACCCTTACTACCTACTTTATTTTTTTTTTCTCTTGTTTGATTTTATTTTTTTTCCTCCACTCTTTCACAGTCTTGCTTTCATTCTTCTTTCTATTCCTTTCCTTTTTCATAAATTTAATTATTCTGTTAATATATTCATTGCCTTTTTCATATTTTCTTTTTTATTTCTGTACTTTCATATGCTACCTGTGATCAGATGTTCTGTGGAGGGCACATCTGAGCATGCGCACGTTTGATCTGATTGCGTGTTTTCTCGGTGTGAACAATCAGATAAACTGCCCAGTACATATTACATATGTGGAGAGGACTAGGAAGCTATTGGGGGAATCTGTCAAAATCCTGAAATGGTGGCAGAAATCACATCAGAACTTGAATGTGTAGATGGTTGTTTCTTATTGATTTGTCCTGTATATATGTGAAGAGTATTATAATAAATAGTCAAACTAGATCTGTCCAAGTTGGCAAGGTGGAAAGAGGTTACTCATCATATGCCTAAAACCATGTGCTATAATCATATACCATAGATCATACCCACTGAGCATCAAATGCCCAGAGCATATGCCCAACCACGATATATAATAGCGTCATGATACTTCAGATACAGCAATGGAATTTGAGTGGCGGCAACAAATTTTGCTTGATTCACTGGTAGTTACTCATCAAAGAAAGCCAGGCCCCACATGGTTAGGACATGGGGAATTTCGAAGCAGGGCTCTGCCTGTATTATAAGAGAGGAAAATAAAATCCCTACACTATCTATGGCCTATGCCAGGCCCTGTGAAAGGTGAGGTGGGGAGAAGAGGCATAAAATGAACCCTAGGTCTTGTCAAGAGTGAGGCAGAAAACGGAAAACCCACCCTACCCTGTCCTGTAATGAATACTAATTACCTCTTGTATGGTATTACAGGAAAAAGTAGGAGAAGATAACCAAGTGGCAAGATACAAGGCCAGACTCGTGTCACAAACAGTGACAGAGGTGGAAGGTTCCTTATATCATGGAAGACTCAGAACAGAATATTGGAAGGACTAAGTAAGGCTAACCCGCAAGGCTTACCGGCAAGGCAGATTGGTTAGGTTTTTTTATCCGAACTTATATTATGGGCATGGGGCCTCATACGACTCACAGTTGTGAGTCATTGGCATGCTATGATTGATTAATATATTTGGACAGCTCACAATTGCAAGGTCACATGATGTAATGACTTTTGCACATGACTCAGTTAACAAGTCATGTGTCTTACGCATGTGATGCACTTAGCACAGCTGACTACAGCAGATAACTCAGAGGTACGAGTCACAGGGTTAGGGTTGGTGTGAAGAGCGAGCATAAAAGAGGTCACTAGGACTCAGGATAATGAGCTCTTCACGCTATCATCTTTGTATCTTCTCTCCTATAACTTTATCACTCTACTCTTTGCCTACATGGCCCGCTGCGCACCAACCCTTATACCTAAGTCATCAGATAGGAGCCTTGGGTGCTTAGCTATCCGACTTGGCAGAAGACATGTAGTCTCGAGTGTCTGAGGCTAAGATATCATCACCAGTGTAAGGAAGGCGCTAACCAGTAGGAATTATTACAACTCATCACCCATAGATTTCAACAAAGACCTGAAATTGACTACTAATGAATCTAATCTGCTACGATCTCTTATCCTGCAATAAGGCTTATTTTTTTGAAAGCCACTATGGAGGACCTGGAGATTGTTCAATTGGATATTGTGACAGCATTTCTAGAGAGTGAGATTGATGAGGAGATTTACTAGCGTTTAACAAAAAGGTTTGATGTATCTAGTGAAAAATGAGTAGTGTTAAGAGACAGAAGACCTGAAAGAACTATGGAAGTTGAGGGAACAAAGAGAAGTCAAGTAGTGGTGAAGTTGCAGAGAAGCCTATATGGACTATGACAAGTTGGACATAATTGGTATCACACATTGGAGTCCTATTTCACCAGGGAGATGAAGAGGACCCCCTCATCTGATGAAGCTAGAATCTATGCCTCAATGTCTGGAGCTATTATTATAGCTTGGGTCGATAATCTACTTCTGATTGCATCGCCAAAAGTTATTGGTGAGATGAAGTCAAAATTTGGTTAACATTTTCAAATCAAGGATTTGGGAAATATCAAATTCCTTCTGAGTATGCTTGTTGAGCGCAATTGAGGAAAATGGACCTTATCTTTAAGCCAACCTGTTTACCTATCCAAGATTCTCGAGCATTTTTCCCTAGAGAGTTGTAAAGGATGTGCCACTCCTCTGGATCCTAAGACTAGGTTGCATGTGTAATGACCCCGCATACATGGGGTTTCGCAATCTGAACCTACGCCCCTACTGGTGACCAGGCAGTCAACTGGTAGGAACAGGCAGGCAAGTAACTACTCGCCTCATGGGTAGGTTCATTACAGGGTGGAGCGGGGCGGAGCGGGGCAGGTTTTACCCATGGTGGCCCCGCCATTACACGGCCCGGGGGGCGTATTTTGTACGTCCTCCCCGCCCCGCCCCCGTCCGGGGCCTGACCCCGGTCTTTCCCTGGACGGGGCCCCGTTTCTTGCCACCCAAATTTGACGGGGGCCCGTTCAGGGCATGGGCGGGGCGGGGCCCCTCGCGGGTGACGGGGTGGGGAAAGCCTACGAAAACGCCCCGCCCTGGNTAGGGCCTGAGGTGGACGGCAATCGGTGACGGGGTGGGGAAAGCCTACAAAAACGCCCCGCCCCGGGCCGGGGGCCCATGTTTTTCGGGGCCCCGCAGGCCCCATAACGAACTCTACAGTACTGCACCAGTTATGCCGAGCGAGGGCCAGTGACGTGCCTTCCATACTGACCAATTAACGAACCAGCTATGTATGAGATCACATCAAGAGGGGCCGAGGTGAAGCCATGTCTATGGGAAATTATGGGAAGGCAATGCACCTCAAGGGTGCATGGATTTGAGGGAGGGGGGCCATGGTCTTAAAGAGAGAATTTGCTAGATTCCTGCCGGCTACTCCTAAACCAAAAGGTGGCTGCCGAAGGACCCACGGGTAAGCGGTACATCAGTGCATTGAAGACTTGACAAGATTAACATTAGTTTTTGTCATAGTTGCCTTTTCGTCAATGACAAAATCCATAACTATAGAAAGTCACACCTATGGGAAGTGTTCCAGTCAGGCTCCGCTCGATGGCGCATCAGATACCATAATCCTATGGATAATATAGCTTCCAGAACCCCTAATCATCTGAAAATGAGTTACAGTTAACGACAAATTTCAGATATTGAATCCAAGCAAAAAAGCCGCTAACAGCAGATGCCTGAGTGTTATATCAACAAATGGGGCATCTCCGGGAAAACCGTTACAAAAAATTACAACAAAAAAAAAAACTTCTTCCCAAAGCACTAAACACGGTCGTCTGAGCAGCAGAAAAAAATAAAAGTGACAAACCTATGATAAATATAATACCCTTCCTTCGTACTGCTGGATCGCAAGGCCACCTATGGGTACGTTGCCTCTCCAGACTCAACCATAAAGATAACTAAAGTCTTCGTACCCTCACTTCGTCCAAAAGGCGCGTCTCCCAATATCGTTCTTCGCACCCCCCGCCGGATATCAACCTCCTTTCTTTCCTAAGTTTCTCCCCAAAAGCTGAAGAAGCATCGATCTTGCGTCCTAAGTCATGAACGCCCGCTGTCAAGACACTAGATGAGCTTAAATGAGATGACATTGAAAAAATTCGGATGTGTAAACCCGCTTGAAGGTAATTTCACCGGGCGAAGGACCTGAGAAGGATGAGGATACCGCGTTCGGGGGGAATGCGAGATTCCGCTTGACGAGAAGGTCCCGTCGGAACACGAACCAATTTTGGGTAAGTGGTATGCGAGCCAGTCCCTTCACTGTATTGGTTTCGTCGGAATGAATTGGTGTGATTCGGTTGGCTCCACCGACGGGCTTGTAGAGATTTGTGGAAGTTAGGGTTGCAGATGGTGAAGTGGTTGAATGGGGGTTAGTAGTAATAGAGTAGGTTATTGTAGCCTGCTTCACATGCACCAGACAATTCGGTTCTCTCTTGGCAAGCTGTTTGTTTGGAACCGGAGGATCAACGGGTATATCCGGGATCTTTTCAAGATGTTTCGGGATACTTGGATAGTCCCTTCACCTACCGTATAACTGTAGACGGTGAGCTCATCTTACAGATTCTCCTCTTGCACCAGTTGGGCCCGCCTGCAAGCCGTAAATCTTGTCCTCCGAGGAGTTTGGGCCATTCCCGAGGTTGGCTGAACACACTGGAAAGAGAGGGATATTGGGGGTGATCGCGCTGGCATGCTGCTTGGGATTTGTTGGAAAGTGGGAGGCCCGCGAGATTTTTGGAACAAAGGGCGGTGGGGATTGAAGAGCCAACCTGTGGTATGACACTTGCAAACAAATATATATCTGCTGAATTGTGGACCGCCGTCTCTGCCTCCGCACGCATACGCGTGTAGACAAGGAAAATGTTGGCTATGCACTTTATACTGTTTCAGGCCTTCTCGCAGAATCTAATGCCAAGCCTTGCTTAAAAACAACAAACCGAATCGAACCATCATATCCCATTCATGACCCAAACTTAGTACATCGGGCTGTTATGTCGAATACCGGAGGGACAGCTCTGGTGGGATACCCGAAATCTTCCCGCAGCCACCCGCCGGGATCTCTAACAGATTCGCTTGCTTGCACAACCCCCCACGCCCTGAGCTATTTGAAACTTCTTCCAAAGCATTTGATTGAGGTCGGAAAATGGACCCAATATCTTGGGTTGGCGTAAGTGATTGTCAGAGACCCCAGCTTGTGGTTGCGTGACGCCCAGTTTTTTAAAGTGTTTGCAGTCCAGTAGGGCTCCCATGAAACCATCTTGGGAATAGGAGTGGCGCTGTGCTTTCGACCCCTCGATGCTGGAAGTTTATGGATACTTCTTCTTTTCCTTTCTGTCAGTTTTTTTTTTTTTTTTCTTTCAATTTCCAGAGGTTGATCTTGAATTAGTACCCCTTTGTGCCCAGAGAGCAGAGGGATTGCGAGCTATAGCAAGGAAAATGTGACTGAAAACGACCACCGAGATAATGATAGAAACGTAATCTATGCCGGGAGCAAACAAGAAATCTATCTGATCAGTAAATTATCCCATCTTGGGATACGGATGTGCTACACCCGCAAGCCAAAAAGTTTCACCTCCCATAAGCTGTTCACTATCTTCTCAGTGAGGAAACCCCCCGCAAAATATGCCCCGTTAGTAAAACCATTCCCTTTCCCGTATCGAGGGGTTATGCCTCCCAGTGCTGAGCCCGTGATAGACTAATCCAAATTGGCAAACGCGATACCCACACGCCGGGTACTGAACGTTATTCTCTGTGTGCTCGATGGTGCGGTAACGGCTGAGGTGTTGTTTTTTATCCCTTTAAGCGCTATGAACCTTTAGTTGGATGTATCATATACAAAGGTGCGGCCCAGAATATGAGCCAAAGAGGACGTACCTGGCGTTAAAACGATTGAGTAACTACTACTGCACCCTCCCCCGAAGCAAAGAAAGTCGTCTTCTAAACTTTCGGAGAAGGGTTCTTCCCGTCAGGAATTTTGCCTCTATTTCCATAACACAGCTGGATATGTCACGAAGGTGTCCAGGGCGGTGCGGGGCTCCAAATATTTTCTCATGACGGAAGCGTACGGGATCGCATTTCCCTCCCACCCCGGTCGTGAAGAGAGGCATCCCTGCTCGAGTCCCCAAAAGCAGTGACTCAGCTGTCCGAACTTGGTTGGAGCAGAAGGGTAACTGCAAAGGGGTGAAAGGCAGTAAAACCGGAGTTGAACTCATGATGAGTGTAGGGGGATCATTTGATAATTTGATGTGTAATAGAGCGGTTTTTCTCGGCAGTCAATAGATGTTGGATAGGTAGGTAGTTCTGGACAACCTTGGGGGGATGCGGGGAGTAGTGCTCGCTCTTGAACCGGATGCCTATTGTTTCCTCACTAAATTCTTATTTAAGAGCAGAGCTCGGAACTAGCTAGAAAAAATGAAGATAATTTGAGCCAAGAACATTAAACACTCAAAGAGTTCTGGTCGTCCGGGGCACCCACAGCTTACACGATGGTAGGGCCTGAGGTGGACGGCAATCACCTCTAAATCAAGAAAGATCCCGTCATATGAGCAAAAGAGCACAGCGCATGGGACAAACAACTGAATAATGAGAGGGATGGGACGAATAAAATACTCACAACTCAGCGCCAGTCCGCATCCACAGACTGGAGGTTTCGGTGGAGATGTCCACCTCCTCGGACTCTGCATATGCCCGTACTGTGGCATTCACAAAAAAAAACCCCCCGAAAACTAAAAGAGAGGTGGTAGCGGCCGAAGGTACTGAACTGTGCCTGCAGCAAGAAAGATGATGGTATCTTGTGGGACTACTAGCCCTCTGGAAAAGAAAAAATAAAACGCCACTATTTCCAAATATTAATACTTGTGTCAACATGGAATCAACTAGAAAACAATCCCAAAGTTCAATTTCTCAAGTATATTATCTTAGCTAAGTGGATGGAGAAAACCATTTTCATCCAAGGTAAAGTCACGTTGGGGGCACGTGGAGAACAAAGATAGGCAAGAATAAAAAAAGTAGACAAAAACACACAGTTCTTAACATACCGGAGTACCTTTATTTTAGCACATCCACTGAGGGTAAAATTCAATGGACTTTAGTAAGGCTCTCCCTGATTGTCTAAGCAGCATATCCGACTTCCGACATTCCTACGGGAACGATATTTCTCCCAACACAATTTTGCGCACGATACCATCAGACTCAACAGAGCCGTTCGCACAGACTGAGTTAAAATCCACCAGCCTTGTGCAGTGTTGATTCAAACCGCTTGTTAGTTTATGTAGCTTAACGTATTCCCAACCCCACGCCTAATTTGCACTGGCGAATCCACCAATCCTGGAATTCCCGCCAAGAAAAGCCCACTCTGGGTGTCGCAGACCATTTTCAACCATACGAAGGGAATTATCGCTTCTACAAAGAAAATGATGATACTAGTCACCACGTGAACAAAAACACGGCCCGCACCACTTGAGAAGGGAGAAGAGGCCGCTTCATTCCTTGGAAGCAACACTTACACTCGTAAATTACTGTTATGATACAAAAAGGAAGATTATACCAGGGATTGTTGATAAAAACGAGAACGTTTGTATCTACTAAATAGAGTCACTTACAATATCTCGTGGTCAGAGATAACGGAATCTTCATTCCCGCTATAGATTCTCTCCTACTGTTCATCCTGAGATCCCGATTCGGGAATGGCGGAATTGAGTGGTCACTTTTTTTCGGCCCAATTGCGTAGGTCTTCCGTTGACTTTGGTAAGAGTTGAATCTATTGGTCAAGATTCCGGTACCGCGCTACACACTCGTAAGGGTTGGGGTCTATTCGCATATGCTTTGTAAGCAATCTCCTCTTCACCCGCTTACTGTGTCGCTAGGCGGTAGCTTTGCCAAAGCCGCCAGAACTAATTGCCTGCCTTCGAGTAAGCGACAATTCCTCTCGCATGGTGAACAAATATAACCTTACCCGGTATAAGTAGAAGCGTTCCTGAGATCTGCTATCCCCATCGCCACCTATTGCCACCTCTCTTGCAGTTTTTTGACTATTGTTCATAAATACCGCCTTAATTCGGGATAGTACTCCCACGTTGCATAGCCCAATTAAATCACTCCCAACCAACTCGATCCCCGAGGCATCTTCATCTCCCTCGAGTACCAGTCGAATTCGTATAAACCAATCGAGTCGTGACCCACATTGATATTCGTGACATTTGCGTTGATCATATGTCACGTGTCCGTTAACTCTGGCCACAAAACCGTCATATCTAGGGGCTCCAAAACCCACTATGGAGAAGGAGAAAATAGAAGAGAACACCCCGGGTAAGCACCCATCACCCATAAGACAATTATATTTTCCTTTTCTCTTCACTCAATTTCAAGTTCTTCAGTTCATCACTATTTTCGTGCAGAGGTCGGTGGGGTTATACCATCCGCTCCCACCGTAGGCATATTTTGTGACCACCTTGTTGTGCCATTTAACGGCATATCGGAGAGCGAACCCAAACCCCATATATAGAGGTATCGTATCATAACTCCTGCCGGATTGTGAGACACTTGTGACACGAAACAGTCTCTTCTCCGCTAATACAGCAAAATCTTGAATAATTGGAAATATGTGTTATCATATGTCATTGGACTTTCCTCTCTCTAAAGTCAAGAGTTTTTTTTTTTTCTTTCTGTCTCGCAGAGTTTTTCTGCCCCCTTCCCAGAGAAGGGAATTTTGAATTACAGTATCACACGGTCTAATTATTCAAGATTTTAGTGGATCCACGAAAGAACAACCATCTGAGAGAGCACGAGAGTATAGTGTCAGTAAATAGATAGTTTCTGTAAATATTCACAGCTCGTATGTTTACAGGAGCTACGAACATCACTTAGCGAAGTGTGCCCAATTTCGACTCAATTGTTGATAATCACAGGCACTCACTCGGTTGTCTAACCAATTTTTCGGGTTCTGAGGATACAATCCTCCTATTGTCTCCCTTGTTGGTGGCTTGGTTTCAGGCTCTGGGATAATAGACACACCCACAGAATACTGGTGCTGTGGAATCGGGAAGGTGCTTGCTCGGTTGTGTTAGGGGATTGATCTTGGATGTAAGGGGGGGCTGGTGAGAGAGTAAGGGGAGAAGAGAAGAAATAGCATGTTCTGGACATGGTATTTCTGGGGGTCTGGAAATTTGCACTGGGAGTTGTGCATGCGAGGGAAATTATGCGACCACTGTAGGAGGTGATATACAGTACTCGAGTACAGTAAGTAATCATACTCGGAAGGGGTCGTGTTGGAACGAGCGATGACAAGGAATTTCATTCTATCTATTTAAACCCCTTCTTCCACACCAACCATTGAAGGCGACGGGGCGACCTACGGCGTACGGCGCAATAGAGCTTTTTTAGTCTCGTTTAGGATGTGAACAGGAAATTTTTAAGTTATCATTGCCAGGACAGCGATATCACTCCCTTAGTGGTATAGCTAGGAGAGCTAGGCTAATTGGATCCCCATTTTCTTCTCCCCTGAGGGGATGAATTTTTTTAGATTCCTGAGAACACAGACCCATTTTTGTATAGGTATTAAATGGAGTAGCTCCTGGAGGGTGCTAAAATTAGGAATTCTCTATTCACAACCCAAACGGAACTCCGGAAGAGCTCCAATGATGCCGGCGACTTTCGGAGAATACCGTTCCCAAACCGCCAGGGGGTCCAGTGGGTATAAGAACTCATAACGGGTCATTTTAGCAGCCATGAGAGACAATTCGGGATTGCAGGAAAAAAGCCGCTCTTCCCCCCGTATTGTGTAGTCCCAATATCTCATCATCATCACCATCTCTCTGAACCCACGCTGGGATCTGGCTTTCGCCGGAAAGATTAGGGCAGCACGATCAGGGTTTCACGGGTAGGGTTGCAAAATAATTTCAGGAGATATGTCGGAAAGTCAGCAGCGCAATCCAGAATGAGTGAGGTCCGCAGAACGCGACTTTCCCCGGTAACATTGCTAGAAGATCTTCCCGATGAGGATTGATCCACCGCTAGGTATTTCACAAATCATTATGAGAACCCCAGTTTCCGATATCCCATGTAAACTCGGAAAACCTTGCTATGGAGCCGAAACCTCCGCCCAGGACCCTAGATGTAGCTGATAGGCTCTTAAGCTTAAAACCCTAGCCCAATATTTTTGAAACTATCGGGCGGTATAAATTGATCCCTTCTTCCAATCCAAAACCTCTGCTCTAATATTCTGGAGCATACGACCCACCGCACACAGCAAAAACTTCCCTCCGCCACTCCGATTCGTCGATCGAAGGATGAACATCGCACGCTATTCAACCACAGATCAACAATCTGCCGTAAATGGCCAGAGCCCTCGAACCTCGCCTTCAACAATCGCTCGCCCCTTCCGAATGCGCGAAATGCCAACTACGCACGAACGGGGTCACTTACCAACCTACTCTACCCTTCCGGTCCCATTAACTCCACATAGTACGGAACCCCGCGACGTCGTGGAATCCGATCAGCTTGAAGCATTCAGACTCCACAAGCACCTGTTGGCTCTTCAGAAATTCCAGTACCTTATGACACTAGCGGACAAACTACTCACAGCCAAGCAGTGGGACGAGATGATGGAGGCGATGGACAGGTATGCTTGGAAGACAGATTTGACTGCTTTGTGGTTCAAGATGAGGATTGTGGTGGATTTTCTGAATTATGATCTTCAGATGTTGTGGGACTGGAAGGAGTGGACGGAGGAGGAGGACAAGGAGGGGAGGGTGATTAGTGAAAGAGGATGCGCGGTGGGATATTTTTCTGTTAGGGGTGGGGGATTTGAGAGGTGATGGGAGGATTGATTAACAGGTTGGGAGAGGAGAGAATTGGAGCATTGTGAGCGGGGCGGAGTGGAGGCCTGTTGTAACTTGATGCGATTGTTCAACTACGCATCGCAGAAGGCGGTCTACTGGGGGGCTTTGGTAGTGGGTAGATGCTCCCTTGTAAGCGGTCCCCTTGCGGTTTTTTTTTCTCTCCTCCCTACTATATTCTAACTAAGTCACTAGTACTTCAGTTACACTCCCACCTCGCTATAATAAACTACCATACACTGATTACCTTGCTACAATGAACAACCCCAACAGAAACTCGAATGTGCTGTACTAAAAACTGACTGTAACGGAAACAATACCAATATCAAATCTGCATGAAAAAGATCAACCTATGACCTCGTATAAAATCACCGCCAAGCAAGGAAAACATGAAGGGAGGGGGGAAAATAGCTGCTTGCAACCGACAGCTAACAAAACAGATTGGAATATTTTTGTATAAAGATTTTGAAGAGTGCTACTTACCAGTTTAAATCCTCTTAATTGCCCGAATTGCGCCAGCGAACCTGATGTTGACCATAACGCTTGGACAAATTTTCCATTGAAATCTCATTGTTTCCCCCCGCTTCTGCTTTGCTCTGTTTAATCCCCTATAGTTCCCTGCTTTTTACACCTTTGGCGCCTTCTAATGTCCGTTAGTTGCCCCTCTCCCATAATCCCTTACTCTCGCTCTGCCGACACGCCCTCCCAATACGCAGCATAAGGTACCCTGGAGTTGGAGGTTGTTATTGTGAGGTGGGCCTCATTCACAAAATTACGATTTCCCTCTGGTGAAAGGCAAAGAGTCTATCTTTTGATCCCTGTGACTCCAATCATTGGTGATGGATCAAAACTCAATCACTTGCTACCAGATTCACCTAGAAATCGCTAGCAGGATACAGGTACCCTTGAGGCGAGCTTCCGTACTTCACAGTCACCCCATGACCATTCGGCTGGAAAAAGCTGAATTCCACAAACAAAAGCGGGCAACACCGTAACCCGCTTGTGGCCACGGTGGCTGTCTGCAAAATATCTTGGAACCCCGCCCTCCCTTGCTTTGGGCGTGCCCTCCCCACTTGCCCGCAATAGGAATTGCTACTCCTATCATAATAGCTAGGACTCACGGGGCCTTTCGTTATCGCACCTACGGAGGCTAGTTCCCCATTGGAAGTCACCGGGTCGCAGTGTACTCGCTTTTTTAACCTCTAGTGTCCGTACTGACGTGTTTTATTTTTTTGCTACTCGCCTGGCCACTCACTCCAAAGGTGCCGTGGAGGATGATCCGGGGGAAGGGGAACTGTGTGTTTAGCATGTTCACTTTTTGTTAACTATATGTAAACCTTGTGGGCAACCAAACAACCTATCGCACCACGAAGCAGGTCAAACGCAGGGCTGAATAATTTCGCATGCGAAATATTTTTCAAACTCCCACAGCAGAATTTTCGATACAGCCAATCCTCCAGATCCAGCTAAAAAAGGTCAAATCTAACATATTGTAGAGATTCAAAAGCATCCGAGCAAAATTAGGTAGCGAATTGTTACGCACACGCTAGTTTTGTGGTGCCAAAGCACCCTGTTGTTACCTGATCTTTTTCAGATACACTTGAACTCTTACAATACTTGTACTGCGCTATCAGAAATTCTCTCAACTCTTCCAGATTTCCTCTGGCTACTGTTGGACGCCAATTGAAAGTTCCGGTTTTCAATTTTTCTAGTTCGCTCTAACCAATTCACTTCCCCGTTTGACCCACTTCCCCGCGCAATGCGTTATTCTACAACTTTCCCAAAAAGCTCCTCCACGCTTCGTACTCCTCATTATCCCTCAAATCGTTTGTCGAGTCTTGGACTGCGGCAACGAATATCCCGATATGCCTTCCTATTCTCCGTGCCATGCCCACTGCGGAACTCGACTCCGGGGTCTCCACCTTATTCCCACCAACAGTGACCTCGGGCGAATTACCACCCGCATCGTGCATGCTAACGTCTCCAGAACTCGGGGAAGGATCTTTTATACCAATATCGGTTGAGCGACCTGCCGGGGAAATAGTGCCATTGGGCATACCGACATTGTCCGATCCCGACTCTTCTCTTTCACTGCCCAGTCCAAATCTTTCTAGCCCCAGTGCAGCCTTCTTATTTTTTGTCACTCCACCGTTTCCTCTCAAAACTCTATTCCCTTGGGACTGACCCCTCGTCGCCTTTGCCACCTTCCCAGCCATCATTGCTCTCTGATTCCTCCTCTTCGTCCGTGAGCTAATATTCGGCGCCAAGGACTCGCCCTCATCAAATTTATTCTGTATCCCGGCCTTCTCAGCTTCCTCCAGCGCCACCTGAAGCTCCCGTACCAGTCTCATCGAGGAGGTCTCCACACCCACACCCAAGCGTTTTCCCTTCACTGGGAGACCCGCTTCCATTGGCATGTGGCTATCTCTCCGAGAATCCGAGGTGGATGAGGTTCCCGATATAGAGTCTAGACTGAAAGGGTTCGAAGAGGAAGTTGAAGGGTTGGTGGGGGAGTGCACTGGTGGAGGCAGGCCTTCCATGGCTTTGAGTAAAGCCTTCTGGGAAGTCTTGGTAGGGCCTTGGGACTTCCCTAGAACTGGGCCAATTGGTGATCTGCGAAAAAAATTTCTTTCTGTGGGCGCTGTAGGCATTGCGGTTTTTTGTTTGGCGGAATATTTTAGGGGTTTGTTGGATTTGTTGCTCTGTGGGGGTTGCGGATGATGCTGAAGATCAACAATTGTGAGTGGTACTTTATAGCCATGAGGATATTGCTGATCTTGAAAAACAACACTCAAGGCCCAATTATCATACCTTCGCTTTTGCCAGACACCTGTGTTGAGAAATGCTTAATGAACTCCAGTCCCGTCTTGCAAGATCACTACCGGAATCAAGATTCCAAGCGCCGCTTCCCAGACTTTCGAGCTGAAGACATATATTCCCCAGCAGACGTTTGCCATGCACCCCGGTTTATCAAAATCGATAACATCGCTCATGGTGGACGGCCGAATCAAGCGTCTCGGTTGGGTACTGTACCGCCAAAACCTGAAGACAATGGATCTCCTGAGGATTGCTATTCCCGATCTAATCTCGTGAAGTAAAATTTGTTTTCAAGCTTTCAACAACCGCCCCTGAAGCCAATCGCGGCAGTATCATAGTGTAAATACGGTGGCCTCTTTGGTATCAGGTACCGGGCTTGAGCAAATTTTCCTTCCCATCCCGTCACCATCCCAGCCACATAACCACCTACTCTAAAAACCCCATCGGGCGGGGGGAGCCAACCACCGCAACCCCGACCCCAGGCTGGAAAATCATGAATGCGGGGCCACTATTATCAAATATTCTTCACAATTCTCTGACAGTTATTACTCGAGCCATAGGTTCAAGTGTTTCTTCTTCCTCTTTTCTTTTTTTTCCTCCCGTAATAGCATTGAGTCCTCAAGGCATTGTTTCCGGATTGATACTCCAGTGGGGATCGGTTTTCATCTTCCCTTGTTAATATTCTCTATCATGTTTTCACATTCATTCTCACCTGTCTGGGCAAACAACTGCCCAGGACCCCCCAGGTGGGTAAACGACCAATCTCAATATGGGGTGGTCAACGGCGCTACCTACAAACCCGGAGCATGGTACTTGTTTACCAAGGAAGCTTATATCCTATGGACCCCGGAGTGTTTTCCCGTTTTAGCTCATGCGCGAGTACAGTACCGCCAGACACGCTGATGGACCAGTGATCGCCAGGGCGAACACCCATGGTTTGTCGGGTCGTTCTTCCATCACGGATTCGTCGACACACTCGTTGGAATGGCCATGTTTACAAGGACCCCTAGGGCCAACAGAAGAGGTGGAATGGACAGAAGGATTCCGGTCAAGTAGCGATCGTTGACAAAATATCTTCGTTTAGCTCTTCCCACCACTACCCCCCACAGAGCTAGGACTTAGTACTTTTACTCGGGACTCCTACCTCCCATGAAAGCACGAGGTATCATAGCACTTTGTGCGTTTTTCCTTTTTTTTTTTTTNAGCGTGGGGCGGATACTGCTAATGTCAATGCCAACGTATTGTCTGCCCCCATGTCAACGATACCAGTATTACCCTCACCAAAGTGAAGTATTGCAAAAATGCCCCCACCTTGGTCTACGTTCTAAGCGCTTCGCGCCATACCGTGCTCGAGTACCGGTAGCTGAAGACTACAAGGCAGTAGAAGCTTAAGGCCAGCGTAGCGATTTCCCACCGGCACTGCATTGAAAGCTTTTCCTGATAATGCATTTATATTGTAACCAAAAACGAGATTCAGCAATCAATCTTGCGTCCCCCCCCCCTATGGCTTGCTTTTGGCCTGTGCGAATTTTATCTTCACCCCCCCCGTGGCCATGGAAAATTCTTCTCCTCCCTTTGTAAAGTTCCCTAAGAAAAGAACAACCATCCAACTTACACCCGAAGACGTCTCAGTTCTTACATGATATGGTATGGGCGTGTACTTTATGGAATCCACTCCTTGTGCAAACAAATATATATCCTACCACAGCCATCTCAGAGAGAATGTTTTGGCGTGAGCTCACGATCCGCAAAAGATAAAGAGCCTCCACCCGACACCTAGTTGATACCGTCTCGAGCATGCAAAATGTCCGTGTCATAGCCCAGGGAAGTTTGTTGGAGCATATCTTCGCGGCTTACGCCATCTCAAGAACGCGGCCCCCACCCTAAATGGTGAGGGAAATGTATGGTGAATACTTTGGGAGCAATGGCGAATAGCTAGAGTGAGGCTCAATCCCACCAAACACCGCACGCCCAAAAGTCACGTAGCGTGCCCTACCTCGCACTGTGTAAACCCCCCTATAAAACGGCACGGTTCTTCCCCCGTGCAGCTCCTCCTCCTCCACCTCCTCCGCAACGCTTTCCCCTTCACACTTGCGTAGCAGCTCCATCCCATAACTCCTCACCGAAAACTTTCACCGAAAACTTTCACCGAAAACTTTCTCTCCACTCACACTCGTTGCTCAAAATGCTCCTCACCAAATCTACCTTTGTGGCTCTTGTCGGTGCCGTGGCTGTCGCAGCTGAGGTTCCGTCCCCTTCTTTTCCCGGCCGGATTGGAGCTGGGCCTTCGGGCAAGTCCGTGTACATGGCGGACGACTTCACTATTTCCAACGGCGGTAGCTTCACTTTAGTCCCGACCGTCACTACTCATGCCGGGATTCAGACTACTACCAAGATCGGAGATGCTGAGCCGAATATGCCTGACCACACCCCCCACCCGTAAGTATCCCCCTCCCATCCATTCTCATTACTACTGCGGCGATTGACAAAGTGCTTGACTAATAGTCCCTATATCAATAGTTCCTGGATTCTCACTGGGACTGCCACGGCCAACAGAGATTCTCTGGTCAATTCCAGTAATTCACTTCTTCCCGCTTCGTTTCTATCCCCTCGGAGGGAACAAGAATGAAAATATATAAACAAGGCTAACACCTACCACACAGAGAACGTCTCCAAGACTGCGTCCGTCACCGGCTCTTTTATTAGGCTCCCGATCATGCCAATTGTCACCGCCAACGGGACCGTGACCAAGCCTACCGGGACAGCCACTCCGGGCAACGGTACCAACCACACCACTAGCGCAACTCCCACCCTCATGCCCAATTCCTTGGGCTCGGCCTTTTCCCCTTACGCAGTCACCTACTTGGCATTTATGGCTGGTTTTCTTGCGATGGCATTGTAGAACTGACCTGTTGGGGGCTACCCTTTTTTTTCTTTTTCTTCTTCTTCCTTCATTTGTATGGTTTTTCTTGACCTGTTTGTGCATCTCACGGGATCCCATGGGGAGGGGGGCTAGGAGGGGACAAGGGGAGAAGTTTGCTTGTCAGTTGATGTCTCAACAATAAATTAAAAAGTTTCCAATAGCAATCAAGGCTTCGTCTACGGGGTCCTTTCTTTCCTCCTGGAGGCTAAATCTTGAAATGATGCATCCATGAGGAATTATTTGGACAATGAATGCTTGAAGGTATGGGTCACAGTTTTTGAAGGATGTGAGCTTGCAAGGCGCTCCCAATAATGGCGATTACCTACGTGGGACAGAACGCCGTAGCCGCGGTACGAGAAATAAAATTATCCCCTGTGTTGATTGGTGAACATCCCCTCTGTTACTACAAGTGCAAACGTTCAGTACCAGCATCATTTAACACCCTATTAGGTCCACAGATCTAAAATCCTTAATCCAAGCCCAGACCCATCCCCAAAATCAGGCCCAAAGCAACCACCCCAGTCAGTTTAAAGCACGACCGAGCCATAAACCCCAAATTTTCCAATAGAATCTCTGGAACCTATTTGAATACTTTGGAGCCAGTACAGGTATTGCAGGACGGGATTTGTTGGATCACACTCTGAGAGTTTGGGAAAACATGCACACTTTCCGATATTGTGAGAAAAGGCCCCACAGACGGGTTCCCATCTGACACACTTGTTATACACGACTGATTCTTCATTCACTCAACCTCTCTGGTTCAGTTTTCCCGCATCCCCCAATGCTCAAAAATCATGCCGAATCAAGCCCTTTTTAAATCAGCGGTTCCCCACTGTTGTGTATTCCCACGCTAGCAAGCACTTTGCAGCTCGGAAAGCCGCAATCGCAATAGCGTCTGCGAAGATGCAAGAGGACCGCACACAGTCGGAGGAACACAAAATAACACGCCTATTCGATCATTTCCTGCCAAGGACGGGATGGACCCGAGCATGTTTTGGAAAGGGAGTTCTGGTGTCTAGGCGCGCTGATGTAAGTTATTTCTACTCATGACTTATGCGCTCGCTCCGTGTTAAAATGTGCGAGTTCACCCCTCTGCGGAGTTTTTTATTTTTTTTTTCATCTATCATACCATATGCGAAGCGCTCTTGCCGTTTCTTCCATAATCACGTAGAAATCAGCCCGGAGAACAAATCCCTTTCCGTATGTGGGGTCTAAGAATGTGCTGAAGACGCTGTGGGAAGGAAAACCTATTACGCACTCGTGGTTTGTGGTGCATACCTTTGATTTTCTTCACTGTAGAGGAATATCCCGATCGAGTGGAGGTGGTCGATGAATCGAAGAAATAAAAAAAAAAAATTAAAAAAAACTTAGCGAACCGCACTTTCACAGGTTGTGTGTTGTCAATTGAGGCCGACAAATTTAGTGTTTGGAAAGAACACAACAAAACTTAGGAGTCTGAAAGTGTATTAATATATGCTTTATCATAATTAGTAATGAGATTCTCCCCCCTCTTGGGTCCTCCTCGCAACCCGTCCCGCCCGCTCTATACTTCCAGGTCCTAGGAATCCTAGAACTGAATTGGCGGTAAGAGGCTTATAGCAGTACGATAGCAACCTTTTAGTTGGCATCCTGCGCAACCGCTGTAATTTCCTGGGAATTACCCATGGGGGTGTTGTTTCCCTGAGTCCTCAAATACATGGACCGGTATGATGTACACGGGGCCCGCGGAGGTGCGGCAAGGTAATTTGGGTTGATGATATTATCGTGAACGCTGGGATGCATGTTACTGCCTATCGAAAACCCAACGCCCACAAGTATGATATCAACGGGTGAACTTTCTCGATACCCACGAGTAGTGGGTTTAATTTACCTTTGCCGCAACTCCACAAAATCACTTCCTTTTGAGACCCGCAGCACACACAATGGTGGATAGACCAAAAAACACCTGTTGAGGCGACCCCCCTTACTCAGTGGGGATGCTGAATACCACTTACCATACAGCTTCCTATAAACTCGCCTGATGTATGGACGCACCAGAGCATTTGCGAGAAGCCCTCCAAATACTATCCGGTATAGCTCAAAAATCTTACGAAATTCTGCTTCCCACTCCCCAAGATGTGCCTTCGCCGCCGGAAGGCTTGTATGACCGCTTCAGAAATTTTGGACACCCGGTAGTGTATTGGCTCTGGAGGCTCCCAACTGTTTGACACCTTCCGGGGTTTGCGGTTTTCGGCACACGGTAGTCGCAGGTCATGGACATGCTGCATTGATAGAGACGAAAAGTTGGGATATCATTCAAGGAGAATTTTTTTCTTGGGTCGTGCACCGCTTGCATGGGATGCTCACAATGGACATGAGATGAGGATGTGGAGAAAATGCTGCTCGGGGGAGAAGAGGTCAATCACGGCAGGGCGGGTCATGGCGGCCAGACACCACTCTCGGATGCCACTTGGTGTGGACATGAGGGACTGGTGATAATACTGCCCGGGCCGGAGAGGCCAACCCTGACAAGCCGGACACTTGCGGCCGAATGCCTCTCCTTATGACGTTGCGACTGCACGTATTATACATCAGGACCTTGTGGAAACACTACCCGGTTCAGAAGATGTCAATCTCGACAAGCTAGATATTCTCTACCAAACACCGCTACCATTCGCTCCTAGCTATGGCCATAAGAGGGTGGCAAACACTGCTACAGTCTCACAAAGCGGTAACCTCCAGCGCGATGTGAGGCATAAGAGACACCACACTGAGGGAATCACGGCTGACCCTTCTCTTTCGCAGTATAATTCTTCACAGAGGATGTTCTGGGACCGCGCCCTTTGTGGTCGAGTGGAGCCCCATGAGGTGGGAGTGCACGTCTGTCACCATACCCGCCTAAACCTCCCTAGGTATTTACTTTTAATGCCGAGTAAATATTTACGAGTTTCCCCATACAGATTGTAGGAAAGTTTGATATGTGGAGGTAAGCCTTCCAATATACCCTGATTGGGTTCCCTGGGTCCAATTGTGGACCTTTGTTCCTCGGGTTGGACATACCTTCAGCTGTCCTCCCCTGTCCTCCCGGGTGTTCTCCGTTAGGACAAGCCGGGTTCGTTTGGTAATTGGGGGTCGAAAATGCCATAGCACTGACCCAGCTCCAGGAAGTGAGATCTGTGACCGGACCCGACGAACCAAGGAAGGACCTATTGAAAGGCTTGTTTGGAGGAAAGTGGTTCTATTGCTGAGAAATTTCAGTTTACAGCTTGCAGTTTTCTCCCTATCATACTTAATTTTTTACTAGCCGTAAATTCTCGCCTGAAAATTGTATTTCACTACTAGCAGGGGTTTTTTTCTATTAGAGAGCACTTTACAATGGAGTAAGGATTCCCGAAGCATCTGTGAGCAACTATTTAAAAGCATTACCCACAATAGAGGACTAATTACCAAGATAATAGAGACCAAGTAATATCACGATTTCACACTTAGAGGATACTTAGGCACCAGTCACCCCTGCTACAGGCATGAGTATAGAGTGTGGGAGGGGACTAGCACACAGGCCCGTCATGCCACCCATTAGTCCCAATCGCCTCGCGGCCAATCCAATATCATGAAGCAGACCAGCGGAGAAGCCCCCAAAGAGATATACCGTAGCAGGTATTCAGAGGTTGTAGGACTCCCCCGGTAGAAGCCAAGTTAAATGCCAGAGAATGACCAACACCCCACAAGTCTGCCTAACGATATCAGGAGGCGGGGGGAGAACATGACCGGACGGCTAGCGGAGATACCTCACAGCAATCACGGAGAAAACGTCCAGGAAACCCAATAAGGAGCCACTCAAACCCGGACTCGGGAAGACTTCACCCAGGTGGAAAAAGAGGGTTCAAAGGGATCCCGCTACGCTACACGGTTCCATCCTTCAGCGGACCCGCAGGAAAAGAGCAGGGTCCCAGGGTATTCTCCAGTTTTCATTCTCGTCCGACAACACGATATCCTGTTTAGACCAGAATTAGTGAAGTGTTGTATGATTGCATGATAGCCCGCAGTGCGAATTAATCCGGAGTCCAGTTAAGGCACGTTTAAATAGTGTCGGAGACTACAACCTAGCCTCTCTGTATCGGTCATCTTGTACACATTTATCGCCAGATCCAGCTCGATCCGGGCATCGTACGGGATGGTCGGACGCTGCTGCTAGTACCTCCCTTCTGCTAGAGCCCGGCCGCGCAGTATATCTACTTACCGTAGTTTTCTTCCTTCCTCCGAGTGGGAAGAGGTGATCCGAGAACCGGTAATATAAGGGCCCGTTCGGATACGACCGTTCCGTTCCGTTTCCCCATACAAATGACCGTTACCTTCCGTTATGGAGATGCCAAGACAACCACCTCTCGAGGTAAAATCATCACAAAATGGAACGGTTGACCCACGCACCGTTCCAGCCTAACCGGCCCTAATATTACCGCCAGTCAAGGATCACTACCAATCACTCGTAGACATGGTTGGATTTAGTGTTTATCTGCCGTCCAGACCAGTCTTCTTTTGTCTAGTTTTCTCTCACACTAGTTCTTCCTCACTGCTCTCTTCACCGTTAGGTTTCATTCGTCTTTTTTTATCTCCTTCTTGTTCGTCTCAAAACTTCACAGCCATACCATATTCAACCATGGTATGACACCTTTCCATTTCACTTGTTGTTTCTCTTCCGAGGTTCTTATATGCCTTTTTTCCCCTCATCCGAGATTCTCATATATGGTATTTCTCCTTCTGAGGTTTCCTCAGGTTTTCTTTCCTCTCTCCGAGGTTGTCACATTATGTCACCAGCACTGGTATGCGGTAGAAAACAATCAAGCTTCATTCTCTCTTCCTCGGCCATACAAATTCACAGACATCAACAAAGCTTATTCGCCGCAAGCCCTTGTAGTTCCCCATGGACTCTACCCATCGGGTCAACCAGTGCCGCAGAGTCTCGGTTGTCATAATTCAAGAGAAGAAGTGGGATATCACCACGCCTGCCGTAGGCCTACCTACACATAGGTCAAGGGGTGTGCATTGCTCTGCGCACAACTAAGGATAGGGGCCTGTTTGGCAAAAACGAAAATCAGGACAACCGTTCCGTTTTGCGATAATTTTATCATATCATATCATACCTGTAGAAATGGTTGTCCCGGCATCTTCGTAACGGAATGTAGCGGTCGTTTGTATGATATGGGGAAACGGAACGGTCGTACCCAAACAGGCCCTAAAAGCTATCATAGCAGAATGCAAACCTTCCTGCGGTGTGTCCTAGTCCTAAGCCTCGCGCGCGAGAATTCAACCCTTACGGGAGGTGAGACGTACGATATCATACCGATTCTCTTCGAAAACTCGTAATACCACCCATCCTCGTCACAACCAAAAAAAAATTTAAAAAAAATGATATCGAAAATCTTTCTCGCCGTCTTCCTCCTTTCGAATATGCTCATCCACCACCAAAGAGAAAAAATCAAAAGCACCACCACAGACACATCTCCCATCCTCAAAGACATCTACATAGTCGCTAATAGGATCCAAGAGAGCAAATCCCCCTGGTGCACCCAGACCGGAAAACGTTGCACAATCTTTGCAACTCACAAAAGCGCCAATCTAGCGGTCTGCGCTGCTAAGGGGTGGGCCGTCAAATGTGCGGATCTGGCTTGGGTGGGGCAGGCCGTAGCCAGGCATTGCGAACTTCAAGGGAGAGCAGCGGGAATGTGGGTATTTCCCGTGGCCGAGGGGACCGAAGGTAGAAGGGTGGTGGCGGCCCCTGGGGTCCGCGGCGTGGTGTCCTAGCGGCGAGAGAGCCTGCCGGCCGGGGCCAGGATTCTGGGAGAAGTATCGCGAGGAGGGAGTTTGCGGGGGTGAGATCCGAGTGGAATGTTTTGCTTCTTACTAGCTGCATTCTTCGCTTCTTTTTCTTCCCGCATTATGATATCTTTTGCACTTTTTCTATCGCTTACTCGGAATATGAAAGTCCCCTGGAAGGCCTTTACCATAAAACCTGTGAATTGTCATCGCTGGGTGCCCACTTCCGCCATCGTTATCACATATTTGTCAAGGATTAGTTTTGAAAGGTGACATTGACCATAGTTAAATCGTAACCAATGGACTCAAAACAGCAGTGAGCGTTGGAAAACGAAATCTGAGCGATTCTGAATCTTGCGTTGAACCTCGAAATCACAACATGCACAAGCCATCATTTGAAATTTCAGTGTGACTAAGACCGTATCATACACAGTTTGACTGTGATTTCAATTCTCCATCAAATCATCATCTCACTCAGAGTATAGCTCTTGAAGACCACCATCAGAATCACAGCTTGATTCTGATTGGATAGACCGCTCTTGCACTGAGATAAGCGAGTCTTCCCGTTTCAAAATGGATTCCTCCCTGTCGTCTGATCAGATCTTGAAGGCTCAAAACAAGCTTTTAAGAACCTGCAGCGTGATTCCGAATAAATAATCTAAAGTCCCCACCCGCGCAAGACGCATCCGATCTGGGGAGCATGGTTTTCTCCGGGAATAATTGCGGGCATGGAAATGTCGGGAATACGTACATGGTAGCAAGGCAGAATGCTGATCTAACCTCAGCTTCCGAGCAATTGGAGACCATATGTCACCGTTTTAGCAAAAAAAAAAAACGTTCCACTACTCCATCACGCCCCTTTCGAGTGTCATGACCAAATGGTGTTTCGTTGCGCTCTTCAATTTATGTTTATCGGTGTTTACGTTTTCCGGCTCTAGAAGTAGCTTCACCACATCTCCGTAATCGTCCCTAACAGCAATCTACAGTTGGGTTCGTTCCACCCGTTACGTCGCAACTATCGGAGGTCAACATCCTCTTGCTGCAGGAGAAGCCTCACTACTTCTTCACGCGTGAGTTCCCCAATGCCTCGGAGAATACTTGATAAGGGGCATGATTTAGCGGTTGGCTGGTAGAGTTTAGGGTGAGACCTCCTTGATTCACTGTAAGTTTAAATATAATAAGCCAAGTAGGTTTCAGCCATTACAGAATGAACCGAAACAAAGAGGCCCAAGGGAGCGGAAATGTTCTCTCGGAGGGTAGAGCGAATCAGTCGCACAGTTGATGCTTTCTCGGTCACCGTAACCAGGCCTTGGCAAGAGTTTAACATGCAGTTATTCCAGGGGCATTATCAGGATCGGAGCCAACCGAGCTTATCCTTACCACCAGCGCGCGCGGTAACGCTCACCCACATATAACGGACGCTCCCAGCGACAGACCGCATAAGGGTGGTCATGGCATGTTTTGTCTTCTCCCCATCCGGGGCCCTTATCCTCTTTAATGTTGCTTCATATGCGCCCCCAACCATAATCCATTATTCCTTAACTTTAACCTTTTTCCTCTTCGAGCGATAGTAGTTTCCCGATGGACATCTTCGATGTGGAGGGAAACCGGTAGGAATCCAGTACGAAATATTGTAAAATGTACCTTCAGGTTGGTTTCCCACGGTTCCCCCTTCTATGTTCTGTATGTTTTCCAGCTCGCTTCAGGAATGGTTTTCATAATATCTATCATACTACTCATTACCTCAGGGATTGCATCACTCCCAAGCCTCTCGCGTAGATGTAAGGACGTCCCCTTCGGTATGCTCTATCGATATAAAAATTTCAGCTCCACCAACTCCCCTCTTAATCTCATACCGAACATTGCGGTCTTCCAGCCATACCACGCAAGTATTTGCGACCCCTGCAGAATCTGTCCAAATGAACCAACAAATAACCACCACTCTATGTCCTAGCACACATCAGTCGAGAGCGTCAACACATACAAACGTGCACGCTGCGGTTGTGATAGTCAGGGATATCACCAAAATTCCAAGAATCTGCAGTCCTCGACCCCCAATGACTTTTTTTTTTTTTTGTTCCAAGACTCCCGAAATATTACTGTTGGAATCGGTTCAAATCTGGCAACTAGGTTGTTTCAACAGAGAATCCAGCATATTCATCGACGACTGCTCCATCTGTGCACAAAACCCGAAGTGAAAACGGACAACAGCAGTATCTTGCTCCATGGCTTCATCACATAACGTGTCTATGACTAGTGAGCCAAGATGGCAACCCGTCAGCAATACCACCATTCACTTTCTCCACAGACAATCCAGTCCGTCTTACATGATGCAGCTATTCCCCACTCCTGGATCGTCATCACAGAATAAGGTTGCACGGTCAGATCCATCTTTCTCGCTACCACCTTATCAGTTTCCGGATTCACTGGTCTCCAGTAGACAACCCCCCCCACTGTCCATCTGCTGGGACCTTATGCCTCGATGCTGGACCCGGGTGTCCAAGGGTGGCATCCACACGTGCATTTTAGACTCACCATGGGGAGCGGTACGGTTGCTGCTCGCAGATGCATTGAAAGAGTGATTGAAATTGAAAGAGTCGTTGTGACCGGTGAAGATCGGTAACAGTTTCACTACCCGGAATGAGTGGAAACGCTAGGAAACATGCAAGGTGGGGGGGACTCACCTGGTGACCGATAAAATTTCCGTACTCATGTAGTCCCTCTATCAGAAATTCAGAAGACTGAAGTCAGCACGAAATTGATTATCTACTACCACCGGAACGGCTGGTTTCCCCAGTCTGCGCTCAAGTACTCTTCTAAACACAGGACCATGTGAGTAGCAAGCTATCAATGTTGCTCTGCCCAGCAAAGCCCAAGTTTCCGCCCCGGAATTTACTTGTCGGAGTTACAATATTCCGAATAAATTAGTGTGCCTGTAGGTTGAGCGCAGTCTTGTTGCCTAGCCCGAGCCGATATTGCGGTTCTGTTAGCTCGGGGCCAATCGGGCATCAAAATTACGAAATATCGCCAAGACATGCATGGGTTTGCGATGACCCGTCTGAACATTCGCCGCCTTGTTGCGCTAATCACCAGCCACAGATCTGCTGGTTGCACAGGTGGAATTGTCATATTTTTAAGGGCTCCTGGGGCCACCGGAGAAAGGAGCGACAAAAAATAAAAGGATTCCAATATTGATTCTTACTTTCCCTTCCACCGCTTTTATTTCCTTCGTCCACCACCACCACCACCACCGCATCCCATCACCTATCTCCATGCAATCTAGCACCACAAACGTTCCCACCAAAACAATACGAAAATACCAATTGTCCAGCGGTGATGTATCCTCCGCAAGGTCCCGCTCCATCTGAGAAATCCCGACTATCCAGCTTTGAGATTCTGTTCCCTCCTCCTCCTGACAGCCCCCCCGACGGTGTAAACTTCATCATAGCGACAGGCCGCACTCCGCTACGCGGAACGTTGCGCCCGGCAACTCACATCCTCATGTCTTCCTGTATTGGATGCGCGGGAAACGGTTTTAGTTGGTTGGTTTAACAAAAAAAAAAAAAAAA